>JARLTB010000252.1:155000-755000 GCA_030141615.1 Unio pictorum
TTTTTGCGATCTTGTTTTCCGTAGTTGTTCTAGTTGTGTGTCATATAATTGTTTAATCTCATTAAAATAACCACGGACGTCAGTTAGCGTAAATGAAATAGTAACAGATGAGTCGGTTGTTCTTTTAATGATAAAATCCCATTGCAATGTGTCTTTGTTGGTGAATATAAATCTATCGGCGATTTTTCCTTTTCTTATATCAGATAAATTATCTCGATAACTGGGATTGATTTCATGATATGATTCTACGTCCGTGGTTAAGTCGGTGGTGGATTTTTCCGGTGTTTTTTCAGGCCATCCTAGTACGGTTCTAATAGAACTCTGATAGATATCTACGACGTATCCTTCTGTGCTTATCTCAATTGCGGATGATAGCGTCGGCTCATGAACTGTTATAGCGATTTTCGATTCTGTTCCAATAATCGATTTTATTCTACGCGCGAATTCATTATTGATTTGTTCGATTTGGTATGATCCGGTTGGTATGGAAACAACGTTCCAGTCTGGGGTTCCGTCGGGTTTATTCTTATTTGCAAACACTAAAGAATTATTGGGTTGTTGACCACCAAATGATTTTGATCTGATATTAGGCCAACTGTGATACACTCGTAGTTTTGCTAGCGCTATCTCCTTCACGGGGACTGGGCTAGGGAAATTCACACTAAACTCGGGTTCCGTTGATGTTATTGATATCATGCTTGTTTGTACTGGGTTCGTGTTCTCCACTATTTGTTGAAGTAATTCCATCGATGTCGTCATTGTTATTATACTCATGTTGTATTTCTAATTTTGACACCGCGGAATCATAAATACTGACCATCACTGAGAACTCACAATCTGGTATGGTTGAGATTATTGAGATCATTTTGGTTTTTGGGTTCATGTTTTCCAATTCCATCGGTGTTGTCATTGTTATTATATTCATGTTGTCGCTCTAATTTCGATATCGCGGAATCAAAAATACTGACCATCGCTGAGAATTCACTATCTGATATAATTGTATTATCGAGTGACGACGATATCATCAGGGATAACTGCGAATATGCGGTTGATGCAATATGAAATTTAATTAAGTAATTCTGCAGTTTACTCTGGCTGCATGATGATATCTTTTTTGCTATCCCGGTTGATATACCCCCGATTGTAGCCACCGCAGAAATGCAAATTGGAACTACGACCGGGGCAATCATTGTAACCGATGCAAGTATTATTCCGGCGCCAGCGAGAACGCTTGACACCGAGTACATAGTAATATCAATTGCGGTGATTCTTCGTCGGTATTTTTTTATTTTTATTTGATACTCCTCAGTGAGGGTTTTGAGTCTAGTCTGAAATTCTCTGACCTGATCATAGCGACATTGCGTTGATGAAATCATTTTTATTTTAAAAATACTAGTGTTTTCAATTGTGTTTTCAAGTTCGCGGAAAGTAATTTCAAATTCGCGGAAAACTCTTTCACGGTGTCGAATCGATATTACGACGATGATGGAATCATTGTTGTTATTTTAAACCAACTAGTGTTTTCAATTATCCCACCAACGAAGTGGTTTTAGGATCGGATGAGGGGACACCGGATACAAATTCTATTATCCAAGGTAGTGACTCCCTAATCACGAATTCGTCGGGACTGCTTATAACAATCGTAAGCGGGATTGGTATATAGGGTGGAGGTTTTGGTACTTTATCTAATATATATGTCAGCGTGTTAACACCGCGGATACTTGTGTTGCTGAATTCCAAATCAAATTTACGGTGATGTATTATTGTAAGTCGGTAGCAACCTGGTGCACCAGTATGTCTGTTGCCAACACGAAGATAATTATCATTTCCCCGGATCCAATCAAAAGTCCCACTATCAACCGTGTACACGATGTTATTGACGCTTACACTATGTGGAATTTTTATTTTATTGATGGCCGCGCTAATTTCAGCGAGAGTCATGCCTGCCACAAGCGGGGTTCCAAAAAACCTAACAATTACGTCGTCGGTGAGTTTTTGTTCGTCAATAACTTTTTTAACTTCAGCGAGGGTTGGACCTGTCAACGATGTGGTTTCAGACACAGGTGTTCTCCCCAAAAATCTATCCACGATGGTATTAAGTGTTGTTTGTCTCACCATAAACATATTAATATCTTTGAGAGTTATTGTAGATGTAGCCGGGATACCAAAGAAATTATTAGCGATGTAGGCATTGTGAGTGTGCTTGCCGATAAACTCACTGATTTCAGCGAGAGTCATGCCTGCCACAAGCGGGGTTCCAAAAAACTTAACAATGACGTCGTTAGTGGGTTTTTGATCTTCTATTAGTTTAGAAATCTCGAGATAATTTGCCTTGATTTCATTTTCATTCATCATCCTTCCCGCGTCCTTGTTAAAAAAGAATAGCGATAGATAGTTTTTAATTTCAGCGAGAGTCATGCCAACCACAAGCGGGGTTCCAAAGAATTTATGTACGACATTTTTGCGAAAAGTACTATAACCTCGTATATAATCCTCCAGATCACGTTTGTGGGCGTCAATCGCGTCGGTGATTGTAGACACAAGTCCGCCTGGTTTAAGTTGTCCACTGTTGGAATATAGCGCAATAGAGTTTTCAGCGGCGTCGCGCTGCCGTATCAAAATGTCATTCAATGACACATCACTGCTTTTCAATTTACCCTGTTTGTCCTGAAATACAACTATTTCGTTCGGGTCAACACTTGCTAAATTTAACGTCTCAGCTATTTCATCTTTGATTAGTTTTTTTACATCACCGGTTGCAGTGTCATCGGGTTTGGGTTTCAAAGATCTCCCCCAAATATCAATCATGTTATTGTAAAACTCTTTCTCTCTCTAAAATCGTTTTTGACGACTTCGTTGAAAAATCTTCGATTTTCTCGAGCGATTACTAGTGTATTCATTCACGACAACATGTGGTGGTTTTCCGCTTGGGTTACTCAAGGAGTTAGAAATAGCGTTAAGGACATTTAATACTTCGCTGCCACATATTGGTGGGTCATTCATTTGTTGTGTTGGTAGCGTAGAATACCAAGTCTTCATTGGAAGGGTTTTTATATAACGCATAAACTCTTTTGGTGGGGCTAATCCATATGAATTAAAATAGACAATCCCACGTGGATCAATAGCGTATGCAACCCAGTGAGTTCCAGGTCCGGTGCTGTTATCTAAATTAATGATTCCGGTTTCAACGCTGTTTGGTTGATGTGGTAATTGATCTTTCATAAATACACCTCTGAAGTTTTTAATCGCGAGTTTTTTAGCAGCATCGAATAAATCAAAATTGGACATGGGAACCATAGGTTCCTGAGTCAAAGACTCTCCAATTAATAAACCGGTCCTAGTCTTAGACCCTTTCCGCTGTACCACGAATACGGGGTTCCTGGTAGTCTTAGACCCTTCCCTTTTTTTTATATCCTTTCCCAGTTGCCTTCTTTAGTGCCATTCCTGCTGCAGTACCAACGGCTCCTAACGCTGCCGCTTTAGCCACCGCTGGGGCTGCTGCTGCAATCAATGCTGGAATCGCAGCTAACAACGGAAATATACCGCCTGTTTTAATCATATTTTTGATAGCAGCCGCAGAAAGAGTAATCTGAACACCTTTTTTTGCTGCAAGTGCATCATTGAAATGTTTTATTTGACGAGTTGTCAGCGATAATTTATTTGCACCACCAGTCATTTGATTAGGTTTCAACGTGATTGTGGTTCCACATTTTTTAGCCGATTCTGATTGCAATTTTTTGATTTGACCAGGAGTTAACGCAACACTAATAACACTATATGACATGTTATACATAATAGATTGATTCTAAATCGTTTACAATTTCAATGAAAAATCGAGAAAATCAATCAAAGATTTTCTACTGGGGCATCTACCACTCTCATTCTTCCTCCAACACCTTCAAGTAGCATTGATTTATCACTGAGAATGACAGCAACCGCTCTATAATTCGGGATAAGGATAGGAGGTACCCCACCAACTGGGGGACCTCTCGGACGCTCTACACGGGCTCTAAAGTGTATATCAACAACAGATTGTCTCATCAAATCAAGATGTTCCAGTGAAAAGTAATAAATCGGATAGAGGCTTTTAAAATCCAATTGTGATATTTGCAAACCAGTATCCACATTTAGATCACGTGCCATAAATGACAACAGGTTATGATAGACACGTGCAATATGATTTTGACCGTAATCAAGTTGTATATCCTCGGATGGTTCCTGCTGTCCGTTTATTCTCAGCGAGACTTCATTAACACCTAACTGATCAAATATCATATGACTTCGTTCTTGATTACCAACTCGCGCATTATTCTGTAACGCTACAAATATATGACGTGGAGCTGAAACACCTTGTTTTGATGCCAGGTGCCATGTGAATGTACCATCAACATTACCCAGTTTAATATCCGTGGTCACTGATAACCAACTCAACAACGACTTTCCTCCTTGATCCATAAATGATAGTAGTCGCTGTTCTTCTGTGATTGATGGAGTTAACACTGGCATCCATAATGATAGTTTTGTTAAAATAACTTTACCGGCAGCAACCCCAGCATTACGCCAGATTGCATCATCATCAGTACCCTTTCGTACAAGTGCTACTGTATGCTTCGCTCCATAAATAACTTTTCGGACGTTTCTACAGAATCCAAATATATGATGCAGTGGAATCGCACATGAAAATCGTCGATGCTGCCCATGCAACGTTGCTACACGTGTTGCAAATCCTAAATTGAGATTACCATTAACGCCTCCGAGAATATCAAACGCAGCTCCGGGTCTAGTTCGACGTTCTGGATTAGCTGCTTCCTGTTGATCGGCTTCTGCATTATCTCTTGCTGTTAACACTTTAATGTATGGAAGGTGATCAGCGTTATCAGAGGTATCCTTTGCAAACATCATAGATGGACCAGCCGACCTTGTATAATCATCAGAATATCTCGCTAACCCGATTATTGTTGTTGCAACATCAACTTCACGGTCAATGGATTCAATTTCTTTTCCATCAATGAGATATCTAGCGCTTTCAAATAACGCCATTATGCCGTTATTAACAAAACCAACTCGGACATTTGCGTTATCTGCATATGGGGTATCAGCTGCAACATTTGTTACAAGTTCTCCTTCTACTTCAATAAATGCCTCACACGGTAGAAAATATTTACTGGTATCATGAACCTGAAGTTCAATTCGCGATCGGAGATCTGGTTGTACTGCATGATAAGAATAAAATTGAAAATCGCGTACAGAATCATTCTTGCCAACTGGGGCATCCATATCAAACGCTGGATCAGGTGACCTTTTGAACATTTTATTCTATTTATCAGAGTCTAAATCGCGATTTTCCATTTCATCGTCGTGTTTTTTTAAAGCCACTTCCTGAAATCATTTTTGCTATCATGTTATTTTGGTCCCCTTGATTTATCAAGGGAGTCACCATCGACGCTAATTTTTCATCTACTGCGTTATTTATAATTCTACTAACACTTGCAGGCATTTCCGCTGTAGACGGTAACGGTTTTGAAAATCCTTTGGATTTCATCCGTGATTTCACTAATGATGTTAATTTATTCTTCGCAGTTGAAAACGCTTTTCCCGCAAGATCTCCAACAGCACCAATACCCTTATCACGAATAACATCAATGGCTTTCATTGATAATTGTTTAGCTAACGGCATCACTTTTGGAGCCATTCTCGCAAATAACCCTGCAATGGTATTACCTAAACCATCTCCGTAGTATGCTCTATAAACTGGAAACCGTGAATTAACTACATAGACGAGGGTTGGTTTATCATGATTGTAGTGTATGATCATTATTTTAAATCAGAAACAATTTTTCAATTGTTATTTATCTAATCGAATGACTTCGTCATCAGATTTTTCAATTCAGTCACTATGATACCCACTTTCCACTAACTCGCCAATGAAATCTCGATATGTGCTGATATCCATGATACCACCCTGAAATAATCGTCTACAGATATCAGCTGCTTCATTAATTATTTCCGGTGAGTTATTTCCGGCTCGTTTTCCTCCGATGAGAACTTCTAATCGTGATATATCACTGAGAACACTACCAGGACATACCCCACTTTGGGGTCCACTGGAATCTTGCAATCCGCTTCCGCTATAACCAGTTGCTTCATTCTGTTTTTCTAAATCCGTTTCTTGTAAATAACCAAGAAGATTATAATCATCATCATCACGTGGTATTTGTTGTTTTTTAGGTGAAAAGGATATTTTCTTTGCAGGTTGCTGTCGCCGCCTTTGCGTTTTTTGCGGTTTTTGTTGTTGTTTAAACTCTTCGTATTGATTATACACTGTACCCACCGCATTGATATATTCAATGTATGATGCACTATTTTTCTTAATCAGACCTTTTTCAGTTTTGATTTTATAGAATATATCAGCCCAGTGAGTTATATTTCTAACATATTTATGATGTTCTGGTTTCAACCATTTTTTTCTGTTTTCATAGGACGTAACAACAAGCGCAGGAATTTCTGCTGGATCAGTCTTATCAATTTCTGCTAACCCTTCTTCGTTAAATCTCACGAGTAAATCATCTACTGTTCTTTTTGATTCTATTTTTTGTACGGCCTGTTCTGTTTGTTCAGTTTTCGCTGCTATTTTTTCGAGTTCACCAATAACAGATTTTCCCGTCTCGGGACCATCTCCCAGTATAGCGCGCTCTACTCCCTTCGTTGCTGTTGTTACTGGTTTAAACAATTCTTCAGATCCCGCAGCAAAATCAGTCTGAAGACTCTGTCGTTGTTGTAGTTTATTCCGTACAGAGTCACGAATTGGTACAAATCTCTTAATTGCATCCAGTCGTTCACGAGCCAATCGGGTTGTTAATGCTTCATTGACCATTATTTGAAATCAGAAACAATGTTTCAATTGCAAAACAATTTTTCAATCCGACCTAACACCATCGTGGAAGTGTTATTTCATCGTGATACACCTTCGTTCATCGATGGGGAAAGTGTCCAAATTGTATATAAAATAATAATAATGTCACTTTCCCCCCACTTTTCCATTGATCAATCTGAACCGTCCATCAATTTTTATTCAGTGTGAAATATTTTTTATTCACTGATTTTGACATTATCAATCAAAAAATGCTAAAAAAAATTAAAATCTCTATGAGGGACGGTCACAATCAAATAATGATAAATGGTCAATCAAAATTGTTCATTTTCTTGAATTAACGCCCGTAGGTTTCTAATTTTAGAATTAACCTCCTTTTTCAATTCGTATTCGTACCCCAATTCTTTTCGTATTCGTTCTACGATGGTATACAACGGAGCGAACACACTTACGTCACTGGAAAATGCGAGAGAGTCCCGAATAGAATTCTGAATTCTCTTGATGAGCGCATACTTCTTTGGTAGCATATACTTGTTAGTGCTAACTCCGTATTCTATATCCTGAAAATCAGACATGATTTGATCAGGATTTAACCCATCTGATAGTTCAATATCCCAACTTTTCAATTTTGAAATCTCGGATAAAATGCTATTCATGTTTTCAGAATTCATTATTCTATAATAATGATATATTTCTAAATGAAAAATATGACGCATTAGACATAACTAAATTGAACTTTTTGTCCCGTCCTTTTTGAAATAGCCGATCGATAAATCCCCTCTGCAACTTTTCGTACTGAGGGTGAACAAATATCGAAATGCCTACCGGCGCTGGTTATTGATTGAAATATTTTTTCTTCGTTAGTTATCGTATTCAAAGATTTCACAGGTCTCTTCCCAACCGTTTTGCATTTTCCAGTCTTTCCTCGTTTGGTATTCTCACTTTGAGTAACAGCCTGCAGATTTGATAAAGAATTGTTTTTCGGATTAGAATCCTTGTGATCAATGACAGAATCATCCTCGATCAATCCATAAAAACATTCAAATGCGAAACGATGATTGAGATAAGTTTTCTTCCCAACAGTAAACATCAAGTACCCTTGATTATTCACAGCACCAACTGATTTCTTCAGTCTACAGTGTCTTACAACACCATCACTGGATGCTTCATAATTTGTAATCAAGGGATGGTGTCTGAATTCTTGGTTCATTCGTATACATAATACTATTGTTTGTCTAATTCATTGTTTGGTTTAATGATGAATCTTTCGATGTAGTCTTGAGGAGTTCTTATGATTTTGTCAGGGACGTTGTCAGTGTCAGGGACTTTTTCAGGGTCATAATTTCTGATTGATTGTCCATTTTTTATTCTTTTATCATAATAACGCTTCAACTCCCTGTATCGCTTTCCACCGCAATTCAAACACAACTGAGATTTTCCCCTAACCCCAACCCCACATCGTATGCAGGGTAACGGGCCAAGGCTTCCACGTCGAAAGCTTTGCATATGATACCCACAAAACTCATTTCTGCATGATTTGTTACACGGGGTTACTGATCCAATCATAAGCCACTTGCAGTGATTCATTATATATAAATTCTTCATTTAAATGCTTGTTTTAATTATAGCATGAGGGAATTAAGGAGAACGCCTTCGAAAAATGCTGAATTCAATGCTGATAAGGAGTTTAAAAGATTATTGAAAATTAATCTTAAATTTAATCTCGATAAACCAAAAAAACGTCCAATAGACAGAAACATGAAAGAGTTTAAGAGATTATTGAAGATTAATCCTAAATTTAATCTCGATAAACCCAAAAAACGTAACAAGAGATTATTAAAAATTAATCTCAAACGTCCAAGAGACGGAAACATGAAAGAGTTTAAGAGATTATTAAAAATTAATCCTAAATTTAATCTCGATAAACCAAAAAACGTCCAAGAGACGGAAACATGAAAGAGTTTAAGAGATTATTAAAAATTAATCCTAAATTTAATCTCGATAAACCCAAAAAACGTCCAAGAGACGGAAACATGAAAGAGTTTAAGAGATTATTAAAAATTAATCCTAAATTTAATCTCGATAAACCAAAAAAACGTAACAAAATTAATCCTAAATTTAATCTCGATAAACCCAAAAAACGTCCAAGAGACGGAAACATGAAAGAGTTTAAGAGATTATTAAAAATTAATCCTAAATTTAATCTCGATAAACCAAAAAAAACGTCCAAGAGATTACCCTGGAAAGATGCTCAATTCAATCTCGATATAGTTTCTAATACACCAAAGAATACAATTCTTGATAAAGCCATGATTAGTAAAATCAGAGACTGTTTTAATGAATTCAAGCGTGATGGAGCATCTTATTGTTGGTCAACATTTCGAATTGATGGTGTTGTTGATGCTACCATGACTGATGAAAAAGCAGCAGTGATAATTTCACGTGTTGGGGAAAAAAAGTATTTTTTCCGAATCAAATTCATTATTGAAGTCGATGGCAAATGGATTATTAGGGATAAATTTGAACCAATTCTCAAGAATAAAAAAGCTGTCATTGTGAGTAGAAATTCCAAACCAGGAATTCTAACCGGCATTGACAAACCATACTACGAAAGATCTTATCCCGTAACAGCAATGGTTTATGGGATATATCCGTAAAATGATAAACCCGATATCGCAAAACTAGCTCCTATGAAATATTCTAGTTCACTGAATTGCGTGGCAACACGGGTAATGGAACACTTCACAAATGCATCCCGAGGAAATAAACTAACTGATCTGCGACGTAGGAAAATAACCGAATGGGAACTGACAGTGAAACAGCATGGTGCAAAGATTTCTGATATAGCTAAATTAGAAACATCATTAAGATTTCCAATAACCGTTATGACGATAACCGGAGAGGTTTTATACGAACCGAAATATAACAAAAATGGAGCGCCAATACAGATTATTGATCATAACAAACACGCGTGGACACCTGCGGTAACAGTATTTCCACGAGAACGAACCGTGAAATATATCCCTAAGGAGTTCGTCGGGGATGTTTTCTATGAAGAGAAATTATTCGATGCTATTCATGCGTTGTGTAAAGATGATCCTGTGTCAGTGTGGTTACTTAGAAGTGATGAAGATCCCGAAATAGGATTCGATCAATTTGTAAGACCAAATGGTGAATTATATCGCGTTGAAGAATTAGATAACAGAATGAGAAAAATCGCTAGTGATTTTTCACCGGAGAATTCCCATGAAAAACTACTCACGGATAGTTTTACTATTCCATCAGTGGTAGCTCACTTCGCAAGACAAAAAAACTCATGGCGTCCAACACGAAGTGATTTTCTCGAGGATGTTAAATTGAGTTGCGTCGAATTTGGTCATGGAGGACTGTGGAATACGAAATACTCACGTGATGGTATGATTTCAATTGATATAGCCGCGTGTTATCCCGGAAGTTTTCTCGGGTATGGGGAATGTGCTGAGTACTTCAAACGATTTGGACACCCCACGCATGAAATGACTCGTGTTGCAATTAATGGACCATTGCCTGATTTTGATTTAACCGGATTCGCTCGTGTGATATCATTCGAATTAGCTACAGGGTTACATCCGTGTAGTTATGTTTGGCTCGGTAGACACCTATCTGAAAAACACTGGATGCCAATAGTGCTATTGAGATATATGATTGATTGTGGTATGCTAATATCGTTGATTGTTTCCGAGGCTATTATATGCTATCGAGCTCAGAAAGAAGTTTGGCTACCACAACCCGATCTAGATAGAATAATCAGCGAACAGCGAAAACAATTCCCTGATTTCAATGAAGAACAAATCATGAATCGGTCTAAGAAGTTATTTGAAATTAAAAAAGAACAAGCAAAAGATTTTGGACGAAGAATAATCGGTAAATTTACCCAGGGTGGACGATACGACAATGCAAAATATTCTTCGCGGTTGATCATAGATATCGCTGAATACGATTTTATTGTAACGGATTTAATGAAACAGGGAAAACTTGTATCCCGTAAGGATGCTTTTCTATCCAATGGTGAGAAATTAGGTACGGTTGTTACCTACTGTGATGGATATAATTCCCAGTATACACATTTAAGATCATCTATGCTAGCCTATGCTTCTATTAATCTTTTTTCGATGATAAATAGATTTCCTAATACCGCGGTTAGAGTGGCCACTGATTCAATGTATATACACAATAAGTACAAATCAGCTGTAGCGGCATTCACAGATCCCGAAGAAAATTGGGGGCGTTGGCGATTTAAAAAGGAGATGCTACATGAGTATTGTGAATCGGCAGACGTTGCCATGGATGATAAATATCTTTGTTGTAACCGTATTGAAATTCAATCAGAATTTTCTAATGCACCACCGGTATCTGATCCAGTATGTAGATACAAGACAGTTTATTTAAACGGTTGTGGTGGGTCAGGAAAGACAACTCGTGCAATTATTTCGTCGGTCAACCATGATTGTGTTAACACCGACTCACAGACTCGCCAGAGAGATGATACAGCGAGGGGTAAATGCCTGTACTTACCATAGTTTCTTTCGATGGAAGGGTGACAAATGGACTCCTGAGCGTATGGGTGATAAATTCATTCCTGAAATCATAATTTGGGATGAAATATGCACAGTGTCATTAGATGTATTACAAACATTTCTCGAGTGGTTGTTAAACAAAAACACAAAAGTCGTCATGTGCGGTGATCACGGCCAACCACCACCATTTGTCGGTGCATCTCCACATGAATGGCTAAGGGGTTTTGTAGACTATTATGAAGAAATTACCACTGATTATAGATCAATTGATGAACGATTACGAGAATTCAAAGCGCTAATTAGATTACAACCGGATAGAATCCAATGCGAAATAGCGCGTGAAGTGATTTCAGAAACTCCAATGAATGATTTCTGGGAAACATGGAGACCAAATGATTTGATAATTGCAAGTAGAAAAATAGTCAGGGACACACTTCAGATGAAATTATTTGAAACGCATAAAGAAAAATTTGCAACGCTTCCAGTACCCCTTTGTTATAGGCCATCGGATACACGAAAACAGAATATAGAAGTTGATATTCCAGGGAAGAGTGAAAAACAAATTCTCGTATTAAATGATATTGTACTGGTTGATATCAGCGTCGTCGAAGATGCATTGCGTGCTAATAAATCCCCGTGGACGCTTGGATACGCAGCAACAATACACTCTTCACAGGGATTGACTATATCGGATACAATTGTTTGGATCGTAGATAATCGCATCGAATGGTCGAATTTAGTCTATCTCGCAGTATCCAGAGTACGAAAAATAAATCAACTTCGAAGAGTTGTTTTCGATGATAATGACACAACAATGGATGATATTGATGTTAAAATTATTGATAAAAAACTCTCCGGTTACAAACAACAGGACAAAAAAAAACAACGAGAATATGATATTGATGCTGAATTAATAATCACTTTGAAGAAACAACAGAATAATCACTGCGCGAGTTGCAATTGTATAATGCGTTGGCAGTATTCGGATAAGGATCCTCGCCAATTCACCGTAGACAGAAAAAATAACAGTCTCGGTCATGTCAGAAACAATGTGATGTTGACTTGTCTTGAGTGCAATAGACGCAACGGTGCTAGTTAAGACTATGCGGTGGCAATTGAGTATCCTCGGGAATTACCTGTAGTTGTTGTCGAGTAAATCCTCGTTGAGGGGCAGTTGAATCCAGTTTATAGACTGGAGGTCTACCCGTAGATCGTGTTATACTAGATATCTTGTGTGCAGTAACACTCCAAATAGGATCAGTAGCCCTTTTTTTACCACCCTCAAGCTCTCCTGGTTCGTATAAGTACCTAACAGTGACATTACTACCAAGAATTGGTTCTTTGAAATCTTTTTGTGGTTGTACGGGTATAGACTTCTTTTTAATAGCGTTGCTAGGTTTCATGTTGATTGTTCTAGTAATCTCATTATTCAGTGCGGTAATCACAGCTGGTAACCTTTTGACCCATTCACGGGATCGCTTTTCTTGAATGAATTCTTTTGCGTATTGATATCCAAATAACCGCTCAGCAATCGTCCGATTAAATCGTTCTACAATGGCCTGATCGCGATGTAGCGCAGTATGCCCTCGTCGTATGGTGACATTATGATGTTTCATTGTAGATAACACTGCACCCTGAAATTCCTTGCCAGGATCAACCTGCAATAGATTTGGCCAGTGCAGAGGACCTCGTCGATAAATCCTTTCAAATGCAGAAGCGACTTCAGTGGCTGATTTTGTTTTTAACGGTTCTGCTTCTTTGTATCGACTTGCAATATCAACTACGGTTAAAGCGTATTTGTAACCACGATCATGTGGCAGAAATAATATATCAGCCTGATGAACTTCATTAGGAGCGGTCACATCAAAATGCGAGAATTGAATTTGTTTAGGCGGTGGTAGATAAATTTGCCATAGTGCCTGTTTGGATAACCAATTAGCCGCAGTGGTTTTTTTCACTTTTGCAGCGCTAGCGAGTTTATGGACTGCTGATTTACCCCTCCAGTATCCTCTTGGGGAATAATAAATTGATTTCATATTATTAATTACCGGCACCTAACATCAATTTACTTTTCATAGCCGATTTTATTAAAAAGGAAGCCAATTTTTCTTTGAAGGATTTATCAGGAATAGCATTTAACGCATGAATTAATTTCACATCTGCTAGATGCCTGTGTTGCAAATTGCTGCTTTTATAAGCAACATCATGAAGGTGACAGGCCTTATCAATGGCGTTTATTGGTTCTTCACCGGGTCGGGACTGATTTTGATCATTGAGTCTGATATCAAGTCTGGTTCCCGGTCCACAGTAGCTATATCCTGGAAGGTGCTTTTCTCCGGGGTACTTTGCCCATGGGGTTCCAGGGAGCTTTGCCAATTTGGCTGCGATATCACCTCCTCGTTTTTTTTTAAAACATCTCCGAATTGTAAAATCTTTGATTTTGTAGAAACAAATCTGAACTTTTTAATACCACATGTTGCACATCTACCAGTAAGTGCTGATCTGTTATTTTTAGTTGTAACCGTCGTCACATCATTTGTGCTAGTACGCGTTTTACACTTCATACAATATAGATCCATAATTTATGTATAGAAATATGGATATAATTGATTTTTCAGCGACTAAAACAAGAGAACCAGTTAAGCATCATGCAGCGCTACCAAACTCTATCCGGATGATTATAATCGGGCCATCTGGATCCGGTAAAACGCAATTGTTACTCAATTTAATAATGAGATGGATGAAGTGGGATAAGTTGTATTTAATTGCCCCTAGCGTAGATGATCAACGATGTTATGAAGTGCTAAAAGATTTTAACGACAGCGCGGTAGAAAAATCCGGCGAGGATATTATTGAGTTTATAACCGATATCGATGAAGCACCGAGCATTGATGATATTGATGGAGATATTAACAATTTAGTCGTATACGACGATATAATGTTAGATAAGCAAAAAAATCCTGCTAGGATCTTTTCCAGAGGCAGGCATAAAAACACTGACGTGATATATGTCACTCAACGCTACACTCAGGTTCCAAAAGTTATCAGAGATAACTGCAATATTCTTGCTGTATTCAACGGAGTTGATACTCATACTCTTAGAAGTATATGGCAGACATGGTGTTCTGATATGGACTTCAATCAATTTAAAAACTTCTTTAGTCATGCTCAGTCAACCCCGTACGGATTCGCAACAATAAATTTGCATGATCCTCGGACACGATATCGTATCGGACTGGATCAAATATTCGGTTAAAATCATTTATTATTTTTTGTTAACCTGTAGCAGCAGAGAGGGTGGATGACAACAACTTGCGACCAAAATTAATTAAAAAATCGTAAAAGTCTCCGTTTTCATTTTTTTAGTTAAAATGAGATTTCGTAGGGAAGGCTCGTTAAGATTTCAATCAATTTTTTGTCTGAAAACGTTGTAGGGTTTGCCCCTGAGACATTTTTTTTGGTTAAAATGAGATCGTAGGAAGGCTCGTTTTAAGGATTCAATCAAAATTTTGTCTAAAAACGTTGTAGGGTTCACCCTCTCTGCTGCTAGTTAAGTTATCTGGGCGGTAATTGTGTGTCTTCAGGCATATCTTGTAATTGTTCACGCGTAAATCCACGTTAAGGAGCAGTTGAATCCAGTCTGTAGATTGCTGGTCTACCAGTAGATCTTGTTATGTTAGATATCTTATGCATGGTAATACTCCTAATAGGATCAGTCGCTCTTTTTTACCGCCTTCAAGTTCAGCGGGTTCAAATAAATATTTTACAGTATCATTGCCTAGCAATGGCTGCGCGAAAAATCACGTCGTTGTAAGGTTATGTGCTTTTTGGTAATTGCGTTAATAGGTTTCATGTTGGTTGTTCGAGTAATTTCATTATTTAATGTAGTTATCACGCTTGGTAATCTTGCAACCCATACGCGAGATCTCTTGTCTTGAATTAATTCCTTCGCGTACTGATATCCAAATACCCGCTCAAGCAGCAGAGAGGGTGAACAGTCCAACTTTGTAGGCGTCAACGAGGCTTTATTCTCGTAAATATTTAATAGAAAGGTCTATTTGACAAACTGAGGCTTCCTAGTAAATATTTAATAGAAAGGTCTATTTGGTAAACTAAGGCTTCCTTGTAAGGGTCCATTTGGCAAACAAAAAGACGCCATTGTCGTTGGAATTCACACTCTCTGCTGCTATGGGTTAACAATTCTTTTACGAGATTCAGTAAACGATTTTAACCGAATATTTTATCAAGTCCGACACGATATCGCGTCCGAGGATCTGATAAATTTATCGTTACAAATCCATGTGGGATTGACTGAGCATGACGAAAGAAATTTCTTAATCGATTATGATCCATATCACCAAGTTTGCCAAATATTTCTAAGAGTATGTGTGTCAACTCCGTTGAATATACATAATAAATTGCAGTTATCTTTGATCACTTTTGGTATTTGAGTGTATCGTTGAGTGACATATATCACGTCGGTGTTTTTATGTCTGCCTCTGGAAAATATCCTAGCAGGATTCTTTTGATTGTCTAACATCACATCATCGTATACGACTAAATTGTTAATACTTCCATCGATATCATCAATGCTTGGTGCTTCTTCGATATCGGTTATAAACTTAATAATACCACCCTCGTTGACAATCTCTTCAGCTTTTTCGTAGTCATCGTCGTATGCGACTAAATTGTTAATACTTCCATCGGTATTATTATTACTCTGTGCTTCCTGGATCTCGGTTATAAGCTTGCTGACCGTCACTATTGCTCTTTCGTTGTAATCCTTCAACACTTCGTAACATCTCTGATCGTCTACACTCGGAGCTACTAAATACAACTTCTTCCATTTCATTCATCTCGTTATCAAATTAAGTAGTAGTTGTGTCTTGCCACTTCCAGATGGTCCGATTATAATCATTATAATTGAATTCGGCAACATTGCATGGTGTTTAATAGGTTCTCGTCGTCGGGTAGCTGAATAATCAATTGCATTCATGTTATTATAAATATATTATGGATCTATTTTGTGTGAAATGTAAGAAGCGTACTAGCACAAATGACTTGACTACCATTACAACTAGCAATAACAGATCAGCACTTTCTGATAAATGCGTACAATGTAGTACAAATAATTTAGATTTGTTTCCAAGGATTTTAAAAAGAACGAGGAGGTGATATTGCACCCAAGCTAACTAAACTCCCGGGAACACCATGGGCAAAGTATCCAGGAGAAAAACATCTTCCAGGGTATAGTTATTGTGGACCCGGGACTAGACTCGATATCAGACTTGATAATCAAAACCAACCCCGACCCGGTGAATATCCAATAAACGCTATTGATAAGGCGTGTCATGCTCATGATGTCGCTTATAAAAGCAGCAATCTGCAACACAGACATCTCGCAGATGTAAAATTAATTCATGCGTTGAATTATATTACTGATAAATCCTTCAAAGAAAAATTGGCTTCATGGTTAGTAAAATCGGCAATGAAAGGTACATTGATCTTAGTTGCTTGTAATTAATAACAACATGGAATCTATTTATTATTCTCCAAGAGGATACTGGAGGGGCAAAGCAGCAATCGGTAAACTCGCTAGCGCCGCGAAGGTAAAATATACCACTGCAGCGGATTGGTTATCCAAACAGGCGATATGGCAAATTTATCTACCGCTGCCTAAACAAATTAACTACTCGCATTTTGATGTGACGGTTCCTAATGAAGTTCATCAGGCTGATATATTATTTCTGCCACATGATGGTAGTTACAAATACGCGTTAACTGTAGTTGATGTTGCGAGTCGATACAAGCAAGCAGAACCGCTAAAGACAAAATCATCAACTGAAGTGGCTTCTGCATTTGAAAGGATTTATCAAAGGGGTCCTCTGCGCTGGCCAAATCTGTTACAAGTTGATCCTAGAAGGAATTTCAGGGTGTGGTTCTATCAACAATGAAGCATCATAATGTCACCATACGACGAGGGCACACTGCACTACATCGCGATCAGGCAATTGTTGAACGATTTAATTGTACACTTGCTGAGCGGTTATTTGGATATCAATACGCGAAGGAATTTATTCAGGATAAACGATCTCGTGAATGGGTCAAGAGATTACCAGGTGTAATTACCGCGCTAAATAACGAGATTACTCGAACAATCAACATGAAACCTAACAACGCGATTAAAAAGAAGTATATTTCTGTAAAACCACAAAAAAGATTTTTCAAAACAATCAATACTCGGTAATGTCACTGTAAGATATTTATATGAAGCAGGAGAACTCGAAGGTGGCAAAAAAAAGAGCTACTGATCCTATTTGGAGCGTTACCATGCATAAAATATCTAGTATAACACGATCTACGGGTAGACCAGCAATCTATAGATTGGATTTGACCGCTTCTCAGCGAGGATTTACTCGTGAACAACTGGAAGTGATACCGGAGGATACTCAATTACCACCGCGTGGTCTTAACTAGCACCTCTTTGTCTGTTGTACTCAAGACAAATCAGCATCACACTATCTTTGGTATGACCAATACTGCTATTCTTTCTGTCTACGGTAAATTGGCGAGGATCTTTATCCGACCAACACCAACGCATTATACAATTGCAACTCGCGCAGTGATTATTCTGTTGTTGCTTCAGCGTAATTATTAATTCAGCATCAATATCAAATTCTCTATTATTTTTTTTATCCTGCTGTTTATAACCAGAAATTTTTTTTCTCATTATATCATCACTGACAATATCACTTATTGTAGTGTCGTTATCATCTAAAACAACTCTTCGAAGCTGATTTATTCTTCGTACTCTGGACACTGCGAGATAAACTAAATTTGACCATTCGATGTGATTATCCACCATCCAAACAATTGTATCTGATATAGTCAATCCCTGTGAAGATTGTATCGTCGCTGCGTAACCTAGCGACCATGGGGATTTATCAGCGCGTAATGCATCTTCGACGACGCTGATATCAACCAGCACAATATCATTTAACACTAAATTCTGCTTTTCACGCTGTCCTGGAATATCAAGTTCAATATTCTGTTTTCGTGTATCCGAAGGCCTATAACACAACGGTACTGGAAGTGTTGCAAATTTTTCTTTATGCAATTCAAATAACTTCATGTGAAGTGTGTCTCTGACTATTTTTCTACTTGCGATTATCAAATCGTTTGGTCTCCACGCTTCCCATAAATCTTTTAATTGGGTTTCTGAAATTATTTCACGCGCTATCTCACATTGGATTCTATCAGGTTGTAATCTGATTAGTTTTTTTAATTCGCGTAATTGTTCATCAAGTGCTCTATGATCGGTGTTAATTTCTTCATAATAGTCTACAAAATTCTTTAGCCAATCATGCGGGGATAAACCGACAAATGGTGGTGGTTGACCATGATCGCCGCACATTATTACTTTTGTATTCGCTAACAATAACCAATCGAGAAATTTTTGTAATACATCTAATGACACCGTGCATATCTCATCCCAAATAATGAGTTCAGGAATAAATTTCTCACCCATTCGTTCAGGAGTCCATTCGTCACCTTTCCATTGAAAGAAACTGTGATAAGTACAAACATTTAACCCTCGTTGTTTCATCTCTCTGGTGAGTCTGAGTGTTGGTGTTAGCACAATCATGTTTGATTTCCCATGAAATAATTCAATCGCACGAGTCGTCTTTCCTGACCCGCCACAGCCGTTTAAATAAACGGTTTTGTATCTACATATTGGATCAGATATATGCGGTGCGTTAGATAGTTCTGATATCTGATTATTTTTCAAACATTTATCTTCAATCGTAACATCAGCTGATTTGGAATAGTCACGCAGTATTTCCCGCTTAGTTCTCCATGATCCCCAGCCCTCGTCAGAATTAGTGAATTCAGCCACTGCTTCGCTGTGTTTCGCGTCTATATGAAATGAATCAGTGGCTACTCTAACTGCGGTGTCAGGAAATCTATTTATCATCGAAAATAAATTGATAGAAACATAAGCTAGCATGGACGCCCTCAAATGTGTATACTGATGATTTTCTCCGTCTGCGTAAGTAACAATTGTACCAAATTTTGTTCCATCGGACAAGAAAGCGTCTTTACGATCGACATATATACACTTGGATGTTATAACCGCGATTATAAAATCGTACTCAACGCTATCCATCATCAACCGTGAAGAATATCGTTTATTGTCGTATTTTCCACCTTGAATAAATTTACCAATTATTCTTCTACCAAGATCCTTTGCGTCTTTATTTCTAACTTCAAATATCTGTTTGGACCATTTCACGATATTTTCTTCGTCAAGATCGGGAAACTGTTTTTGTTGTTCGCTGATTATACTATTTAGATTGGGTTGTGGTAACCAGACTTCAGTCTGAGCTCACTGACAATCAGCGATATCAGCATTCTACAATCAATCATATACCGTAACAGCACTATTGGCATCGAGTGTTTTTCAGATATATGTATACCAATCCAAACATAACAGCACGGATGAAGTCCTGTAGCCAATTCAAATGATACCACACGAACGAATCCGGTTAAATCAAAATCAGGCAGTAGCCCATTAATAGCAACACGGGCCATCTCATGTGTGGGATATCCAAATCGTTTAAAGTATTCAGCACATTCTCCGTACCCGAGAAAACTCGCCGGATAAAACGCAACCATATCAACCGAAATAATACTTTCACGGTCGTATTTTGTATTCCATAATCCACCGTGGTTAAATTCTATACAACTTGATTTGATGTCTGTGAGAAATTCAGTTCTTGTTGGTTTCCATGTGTTTCTCTTTCTCGCAAAATGAGCTGCAACCGACGGAATTGTAAAGCAGTTTGTTAGTAATTGTTCGTCGTCGAAACTCTTCGAGAAACTACTAGCTAGTTTTTTCATCGCCTCATGGAGGGCTTCAGTGTGGTATAATTCTCCATTGGGTCTTACAAATTGATCGAATCTACCCTCCTCGTTTTCAAAACTGTGAAGTAACCACACTGACACAGGATCCTTTATACTCAACTGGTGAATAAAATCAAATAGTTTCTCTTCCGGGGAGAAATCCCCGGCGGAGAACTCTGCGGGTATATATTTTATGGTTCTATCCCGCGGAAATATTGTTACTGCAGATGTCCATGTATGTTCATTATGATCAATAATTTTGATTGGAGCTCCTCTCGATTTATATTTCGGTTCATATAATACTTCTCCGGTTATAGTCATTACTGATATTGGGAATTTTAGTATTCGTTCTAACGCTGCCACATTTTGAATTGTTGCCCCCTGCTCCTTTACTGTTAGTCCCCACTCGATTATTTGTTTGCGTCTTAGATCAGTCAGTTTATTTCCACGCAATGCATTTGTGAAGTGTTCTATTATTCGTTCTGCTACACAATTCAACGACGACAGTTTCATCGGTGCTAGTTTTTCAATACTCGGTTTATCATTTAACGGATATATCCTATAAACAACTGCTGTTACATGATAAGATCTCTCGTAGTATGGTTTGTCAATTCCAGTTAGAATTCCTGGTTTTGAATCTTGACTCACAGTGACAGTTCTTTTATCCTTCAAGATGGGTTCAAATTTATACCGAATAATGCAAATCTCCAGTGTCTGAACGGATAATGTATTTTATTCTAAAAAAATACCTTTTTCGCCCAAGGTGTGAAATTATCTTGGCTGCTTTTTCGTCATTCATGGTAGCATCAACGTTACCATCAATTCGAAATGTCGACCAGCAATGAGATGCTCCATCGCGCTTGAATTCATTAAAACAATCACGAATTTTACTTATCATGGTTCTATCACGAATTTTACCCTTTGGTGTATCAGAGACTATCGAGATCGAATTTAGCATTTTTCCAAGGCGTAATTTTCAATAATCTCTCGAACTCCTTCATATTATAATTAAAACAAGTATTTAAATAGAGAATTTATTATATAATGAATCATTGCAAATGGCTTATGATTGGATCAGTAACCCCGTGTAATAAATCATGCAGAAAGGAGTTCTGTGGGTATCATATGCAAAGCGATCGACGCGGAAGCCTTGGTCCAATGCCATGTATAAGATGTGGGGTAAGGGTGAGAGGAATATCACAATTGTGTCTCGGTTGTGGTGGTAAGCGATACAGAGAGTTGAAGCGCTACTATGATAAACGAACTAAGAACTCCATTAATGACTCTGACTCTGACAGTGTCAAAATCATAAGAACACCCCAAGACTACATTAATAGATTTTCAAGTGATGTTATCATTAGACCAAATAATTAATTAGACAAACAATAGTATAGTATATAAATGAACCAAGAATTCCGACCACACCCTGTTATTCCAAACTATGAAGCGTCCCGTGATGGTATTATCAGAAACCGTAGATTGAAGAAGCCAGTCGGTGTTGTGAGTAAACTTGGATATTTGATGCCTACTGTTGGGAAAAAGAGATATCTTAATCATCGTTTCGTCTTCGAGGTGTTTAATGGATTGATCAAGGATGGTTTTGTTATCGATCATATTGATTCCAATCCTAGGAACAATTCCTTGAATAATCTGCAAGCTATTTCTCAGAGTGAAAACACCAAACGAGGAAAGACTGGGAAACATCAAAAAAATGCAAGACCTATACAATC
Source organism: Unio pictorum (assembly GCA_030141615.1). NCBI lineage: Eukaryota > Metazoa > Mollusca > Bivalvia > Unionida > Unionidae > Unio > Unio pictorum. The sequence continues at coordinate 177,062 of JARLTB010000252.1, forward strand.
TTTTAATACAGCAACTAACGAACAAATTGTATTCCAATCTATGAATGAAGCCGGTATATATTTTGATGTTTGTAGATCCTCAATACGATTTGTTGCAGAGGGGATTTATAGATCAGCAATCTCCAGAAAAAACGGACAAATGATTCAGTTTTCGTATGTCTAATCGTGTTTTATACTATTCGTTATTAAGGAGGATAACTCGTCCGGGTATATTACGGCTTATGAGGAGTTACGGATCTCAATCGCTGTGTCATCTGATTTCTGAGTGGTTGATTTTTAACTACCACAATAATCTATTTTGTGAGGAAACGAATCAAATACGCAGTGTTTACAAACAATTATACTCTTTTTTTTCTTTCAAGTATTCGGTTCTGCTTCAATATTGTCAGTAAATACAACAATTCATGTCCTATATATTCCACGTCATTCATTGTATTGTACAGTCAGCCCGAGCTAGTATTGATCGGCTGTCTACAGTAACCGGCACGCGTAACACCTGTTTGTTATTGATTTACACATTATACCTGTAAAAACAGTTAGTGCAATTATCTGAAAACGAATCAAATATGCAGTGTTTACAAATGTTCGGCTCTGCTTCAATATTGTCAGTAAGTAAAGTATATAGATTAAAAATAATACGATTGTGGCATCTATAATTCACATGCGTTTGACGTACATCACATCTGTTCGTGTTTGACTTCCGCCTATCTGTATTAACCTACCTATGTATTATAAGAACCGTTAGCTCATTGGAAATATAATATATTTAGTAAGAAAACGAATAAAATATGTAGTGTTTTACAAATAATTGTATTTTTAGTTTTTTGTGTTTTTTTTTCTTTCAAGTATTCGGTTTTGTTTCATACATGAAAGGTATATAGATTCGTTCATTCAGTCAGTTTTGGTTTGTGATCAATCCATTGACATCATTCATTGTACATCACACCTGTTCGCTATTGATTATATAGCTTACCTATATATTATATTCAAAAATATATACCGTATATAAGAACCATTAGCTCAATCGGTAACGTGTTGCGATGCCATACTGGCGGCCATGGTTCGAAACCCGTAACAGGCATTATTGCTAACGGTGCCGACAGATGGTTTTTGTTGGGGGTGGGTACCTCCGAAATTCAAATTGCAACCGCATATACCAACCACACCACGCCTGGTGTGAATGATTTTTCATTCAACCCAGGGTGATTTTGTGGGGGGTATATGCGGTTGCAATTTGAATGTAGGAGTGATCCTTCAGTAATTCCAAGGACTGCTGTGATATGATCCTTTAGTAATTCCATGCATTCATTCATTGTATATATCCATGCATTCATTCATTGTATATATCCATCCATTCATTCATTGTATATATCCATCCTTTATGTATGCCTAGAAACTACCCTAAAACCGTAGTAATGGCATTGTGCTGTCTGAAAAACGGGTCAAAATTGACCCCAATTTTTTTGTTTTTTTGTATTAGAAATATCTATTATCATATATGAATTCTGAAAATATGAATAGGATTATAGCTGAAATTTCAAAATTGAAAAACCAAGAGATTAAATTATCTGATAATTTAAACCCTGACCAAATTATGTCTGTCTTTCAAGATATAGAATACGGTATTATTACTAACAAATATATGCTGCCAAAGAAATATGCGCTGATAAAAAAGATCCAGAATTCTATTCGCGATTCTCTTGCATTTTGTAGTGACGTGTGTTTGTCCCGTTATTTACTATCGTGGAAGGAATGCGAAAAGAATTGAGCCAAGATTATGAATTGAAAAAGGTGGTTATTTCGAAGATTAGAAATATACGGGCGTTAATTCAAGAAAATGAAAAAAAAAACGCTGGATACCTCTGGTTGTATAACTAACGATTTGACATGTATAGCGCGTTAGTAAAATTCTCGCTATGAATACATCACTGCATGGACAGATGTTGCAAATACAATGGAAAGGTATGTAATCAATACCGGTTTTGATCAATGAACAAGGAAATAAATTAACTAAAAAATATTTTAGTGAGTGTTTTTTTTTTTTGTTGCTTGTCTATCTGAGTCATTTGATTTTGTCATTTGATGATGACAAAATCACTACATCGTACATTAATTGGAAATTACTTTCCTGTTTCAATAATGGTCAACGAAGCATTAACTACAAGACTAGCGAGAGAGATTGTCTGCAATTAGGAAATTTTTACCAATACGCGACTCTGTCAGAATTAAATTACAAACTAGACAGTCTTCAGACCGATTTTTCTGAGGGATCTGAAGATTTGTTTAGACTGATTACAACAGCAACGAAAGGGGTAATATAAGCCACTGAGCGAGCTATATACGGAGATGTCCCCAAAGAAGGATCAAGAAAAGAAGCTCCTGTACTTCCTATACTTGAAAAAATAGCAACTGAAACTGAAAAAACATCAGCGTTGTTAACAAAACCACCTCCTGCTCCGAAAAAAATGAATGTTTCTCTGTTGGATAAATTTACCGATGAGGCTAAAACACTAATAAACAAACAACATGAATACAATTTAAGTGATTTTGCTGTTGACGGCTATAATTCAAGGGGGGGAGTTTTTAGCGGGCGAGTATAAAGACAATCCAATATCACCCGATGACTGGGCTAATGCGTTGTATAAAATAAATACTGGGGGTTTAGATAAAAGGATGAAGTTGTATAGAACCTTCAAAAGAGAATTTGATTATTATAAAAAACAAGAACGACAACAAGAAAGAAAGCGCCGAACAACAACACCAAGACGAAAAAAACAAGAAAAACCTCAATGGGATGATGATGATAATCCTTTTGGGCGTTTACAATATGATGATGATGCACAGGGTTCAACCGGGGAGGGATTTTCTGAGTCTGGGGGTATCAGGTAGTGGTCTAGTTAGTTGTCCTGGTAATGTTCTTGGTGATATAGCACGATTAGAAGTACTCATTGGAGGGAAACGAGCTGTAAATAACTCACCGGAAATAATTAATGAAGCAGCTGATACCTGCAGGCGGTTATTTCAAGATGGTATCATGAGCATTGAAACATTGATGAGTTAGTGGAAACTCCTACGGATTTTCACCATCATGGTTACCACAGCGACTAATCTGATGACGAAGTCATCGCATTAGATAAATATCATTTAGATAAGATGATCATACACTACAACCATGATAAACCAACCAGCGTCTATGTAGTAAACTCACGATTTCCAGTTTATAAAGCGTACTATGGTGAAGGTCTCGGAGATACCATTGTAGGGTTATTTGCAAGAATGGTTCCAAAAGTGGCGCCGCTAGCAAAACAATTATTAATGAGGGCCATTGATGTTATTCGTGATAAGGGTATTAGCGCTGTTGGAGATCTTGCCGGGAAAGCGTTTTCAACCGCAAAGGATAAACTAATAGCGCTAGTTCGACGGCGAAGGAAACCACCATTGACGACTCCGTCGTTACCGTTACCATCTACAGCGGAAAATCCGCGAGTGTTAGTAAAATAATAAATAATGCTGGTGACTAACGCCCAAGATAACATAATCGCAAATATGATAGCGGGAAGTGGCTTAAAAAAACCACGACGGGGTCATCGACGACGATGATTTAGACTTTGATAAATCAAAGTGAATATATAATAAAATATTCAAACGGTCGCCTGATCCAGCGTTTGATATGGACGTCCCAGTGCGCAAGGATGATTCTGTACGTGATTATCAATTTTATTCTTATCACGCAGTACAACCGGATCTTCTATCAAGAATCGAACTTCAGGTCCATGATACCAGTAAATACTTTCTACCGTGTGAAGCGTTTATCGAAGTAGAAGGAGAACTTCTACAAGAAAATGATACAGCATACGCAGATGACCAAAATATCCGAGTTGGTTTTGTCAATAATGGTATCATGGCGCTGTTTGAAAGTGCAAGATATATGATTGATGAAAGCGAAATTGAATATATTGAGCGCGAGGTTGATATTGCCACAATAATAATAGGGTTAGCAAGATATTCTGATGATTATACAAGATCGGCAGGTCCATCTATGATGTTTTCTAAGGATATTACTGATCACCCTGAACACCTTCAGTATACTAAATTACGGTCACCAGTAGCTGTCTCATCTGATCCACAACCAGATGATACTTTTGAACACGAACCAAGACCAGCTGCTGCATTTGATATTATAAAAAGCGTTAATCCTAATTACAACCTAGGATTTGCAACACGCATATCAACATTAAAAAGACCACGTCGACAATTTTGATGTGCAATTCCACTGCATCATATTTTCGGATTCTGTAGAAATGTCCGAAAAGTTATCTATCAAAGCATATGGTAGTACTCGTGCGAAAGGGTACTGATCATAATGCAATCTGGCGCAGTGCTCTTGTTGCTGCCGGTAAAGTAGTTTTAACAAAACTATCATTATGGATGCCACTGTTGACTCCATCAATCACCACAGAGGAGCGATTACTATCATTTATGGACCAAGGAGGAAAGTCGTTACTGAGTTGGCTATCAGTGACCACATATACTATAGATTCTAATATTGATGGTAAACTTACATGGCATCTAGCATCAAAACAAGGTGTTTCAGCTCCACGTCATATACTTATTGCGCTACAAGATAGAACGCGATTAGACAATCAACAACGCAACCATATGATATTTGATCAGTTAGGCGTTAATGAAGTCTCACTGAGAATAAACGGACAGCAGGAACTATCCGAGGATATACCACTTGATTACAACACTAACCATATCGCCTGCGTGAATCATCGTCTGTTGACATATATGGCGCGCGATCAAAACGTCGATACTGGTCTACAAATATCAGAATTGGATTTTAAAAATCTATATCCGATTTATTACTTTTCGTTAGAACATCTTGATTTAACAAGACAATCTGTTGTTGATATACACTTTAGAGCTCGTGTAACGCGTCCGACTAATGCGGCGGGTGATGCTCTTATCCCGAATTAAAGAGAGGTTGCTGTCAATCTCAGCGACAAATCAATGCTACTCGAAGGTGATGGCGGAAGAATGAGAGTGTTAGATGCACCAGTGGAAAATATGTAACAATTAGATCAATCTGTTATTAATAAAATGCCATGTGATGTTATTAGTGTTACGTTCACTCCTAATCTTATTAAGAAACTACAATCATCAGCGACTGAAAATTGCGTAACTACAATTACGTTGAAACCTAATCAGATGACAGGCGGGACAAATAAATTGTCGCTGACAAATCGTCAAACAAAACATTTTAGTGCCGCGCTTGAAAATAAAAAAGGAATTCGAATTAAACTTTCTGCGGCTGCAATCGACAATATGAAAAAGACTGGTGGTATATTTCCGTTGTTAGCTGCGTTACCAGCGTTGATTGCGGCTGCAGCCCCAGCGGTGGCTAAAGCGGCAGCGTTATGGAGCCGTTGGTACCGCAGCAGGAATGGCACTAAAGAAAGCAACTGGAAAAGGATATAAAAAAAGAAAGGAAAGGGTCTAAGACTACCAGGAACCCCGTATTCATGGTACAGCGGAAAGGGTCTGAGAATCCCAGGAACGGTTTAATTGTTCCTATGTCAAATTTTGATTTACTCGATGCTGCTAAAAAACTCGCGATTAAAAATTTCAGAGGCGTCTTTATGAAAGATCGGTTGCCGTCACAACCAAACAGCGCCGAAACTGGTATTATTAATCTCGGTAACAGCACAGGACCTAGAACTCACTGGGTTGCATACGCGATGGATCCACGTGCAATTGTTTATTTCGATTCATATGGATTAGCGCCGCCGAAGGAATTTATGCGTTATATAAACCGCTTAAACACCCCTCGTTGGTATTCTACGCTACCAACACAACAAATGAATGATCCATCAATATGTGGCAACGAAGTATTAAATGTCCTTGACGCTATTTCAACATCTGGAAAACCACCACATGTTGTCGTAAATGAATATACTAGCAGTCGCTGGTAACGACGAAGTCGTCAACGAAAAGATTTTAGAGAGAGATTATATAGAATAACATGATTGATAATTGGGGGAGATCTTTGTCAGCGCTGAAGAAACCCGAACCTGATGGCGTTGTAACCGGTGATATAAAAAAAATAATCAAAGATGAAATAGCTGAGACGTTAAACTTTAGCAGGTGTTGATCCCAATGAAATAGTTGTATTTCAAAACCGTCATGGTAAATTGAAAACTAGTAATATTTCCCTGAATGATATTTTAGTTAAACAACGAGAGGCGACCGAGAACACCGTTGCGTTATTTTCCGATCAGAGTAAACTCAAACCCGGCATACTCGTTTCGACGATTACAGATAAATTAAAAACTCCCAACGATGAGTTAAAATTCATACTAAGTTTTTTTGGTGATCCAGCGACAACATCACCGAATTTATCATTAATAAAAACCTCTATGGACAATATAAAGACTGTCAATGACGAATTAAAATCAATTATGGCTTTCTTCGGCGAACCAGCGGTAATATCACCGAATTTATCATCAATAAAAAATCCATGGATAGATTAGTTGAGCTTAATGATAAAATAGATGAAATTGAAAAAAGAACGAAAAGCATGAAAAGGAATTTACCGCACTTCGAAATAAGGTTATCAGAGAATTTTTTGGAAATCCACCGGCTGTCATAATAAAACTCATTGATGTAAAAAAATCTCTTGATGAAATAATCGCGATCAATCCGCAAATAGAAGCTATCAACACAGATATTAAAACAACCAATGATATTATCAAGGATGATATACCGAAGATGATAAAAATACTTAATAAACAAATATTCATCATGAGAGAACCAACAACGTAGTATACACAATTCAACACGGATCATTTGTGTGGACTCCTACAGACAATATACTAAGTATCACTGCAACCGTCAAAGGTATTTATCGATTAACACTAGTGATGCCGACTCAATTTAATATATCATTATCGAGTTCATCTGGGATACAACCGAACAATTCACGATAGCATCCACTGATACAAATTTGGTTAGGGTTTAAGTAACATGGTATGTGGAATTCGTAGCGGATTTAAGTAAACAACTAAATTGAAATCGTAAACTGATTTGGAAATAAAATGTCGTCATCAACGGTACCTTCGGTATCTCAATAACGCTATGATCAGGTCAGAGAGTTTCAAACTAAACTCAAAACACTCACTGAGGAGTATCAAACAAAAATTAAAAATACCGACGAAGAATCACCGCAGTTGATGTTACCGTGTACTCTGTGAGTGGTGTAATCGCCGGAGCTTGTATAATACTATCCTCGGTGACAATGATTGCTCCGATAGCTGTTCCAATTTGTATATCAGCGGCGACAACAATCGCGGGAATAATTTCGATAATAACAAAAAAAAATATCATCATGCAGCCAGAGTAGACTGCAAGACTACATAATTAAATTTCATGTTGTATCAACCGCGTACTCGCAATTGTCCTCGTTCATATCGTCGTCGCTCGATGATACATTTATATCAGATAGTGAGTTCTCAGCGATGGAAAGTATTTATGATTTCGCGATGTCAAAATTAGAAATACAACATGAATATAATAACAATGACAACACCGCAGGAATTACTTCAACGAATAGTGGAGAACACAAACCCAGTACAAACCAGCATGATCTCAATAACATCAACGAATCCTGAATTCAGTGTGAATTACCCTATTCCGATTCCCGTGAAGGAGATAGCGCTAGCAAAACTACGAGTGTACCATAGTTGGCCTAATATTAGGTCGGTAGCATTTGGTGGTCAACAACCGAATAATTCCTTGGTATTTGCGAATACGAATCGCGAAGACGAAACTCCAGACTGGAACGTTGTTTCGCTGCCATCCGGGTCATACCAAATCGAACAAATCAATGCTGATTTTCAGCGTAGAATAAATTCCACTACTGGAACAGAATCGAAAATCGCTATAACGGTCCACGAGCCGACACTATCATCTGCGATTGAGATAAACTCACCTAATTATGTTGTAGATATCTATCAGAGTTCTATAAGGACAATACTGGGAAGGCCTGAAATCCCACCTCGACAGGAACTACTTAATTCTGAACCAAAAATATCTGATTATGTCACAGACAATAAATCATATCATGATTTTAACCCTTGAATAATCAGCGGTGTTTATTAGAAAATTTTAACAGAGCCTGTTAGTTACAATAATGGAAAATGGTTCTTTGGACAGCGGGATGGTGGTTGGGTTGGACTTCCTTCACATCAAATCTCGAAAGTTTTTAATGCTTTTAAACGAGAACATAAGAATCATTTAGATAAATTACGGCAGAGATTTCTAGAACAATCGTCGAAAACTTCAATTATCAAATACACGGAAATATTAAATCAAATCTTACACGATATAGAATTGTTTCACACACGACTTATTCAAGGAGTATTAGATGTCGAGGACGGTTCTGATAGAATAGAATTTGCAAGAAAACGCAATATACGTGTAGAAGATATATTCCGACATTTAAGTTTCCTGAGTATAATGTTCCAGAACTAAAAAATCAACCAATGATCTCCTCGATGAATACTTCCCCCAAATACTCGCCGCGTGGAAGAAATCACAAAAAACAATAATCATCAGACATAATAACGACCCAGATGGTGGTGGTAGGCATGTTGCTCCTCAAAATGTGAATATATCCTCGGTGATTGCATTGAATTTAGTATGTGATGTTATCGAAGGAAGCTATCATATAAATCTCGAGCGATCAAATCAAGCTCAACAAGGATATATTTTATATTCATTTGCACCAACAGCTCCTCCAAGGTTTCTAATCATTGAGGATCCAACTAATCCAGTCTATATGCGATGTCATAATAATTCGTTAACGAGAATTAATTTCAAACTCACTGACCAATCCAATAATCTAATTGATTTACGAGGTGAGGTTCTACAAATTAGTCTGTTTGTGAAATCGTAGCGATTTTCATTGTAAAAAAAAATGTTAACCCATAGCAGCAGAGAGGCTGAATTAAAACGACAATGGCGTCTTTTTATTGCCAAATGGACCCTTACAAGGAAGCCTTAGTTTACCAAATAGACCTTTCTATTAAATATTTACTGGGAAGCCTCAGTTTGTCAAATAGACCTTTCTATTAAATATTTAAGAGAAGGAAGCCTCGTTGACGCCTACAAAGTTGGTCTGTTCACCCTCTCTGCTGCTGCTCAGCAAGTGTTCGATTAAATCGTTCAACAATTGCCTGATCACGATGAATCTCAGTATGCCCTCGCCTGAAGGTGACGTTATGTTGTTTCATCAACAGTGATACTGCACCCTGAAATTCTTTGCCAGGATCAACCTGTAATAGAAGTGGCCATCGTAGACCATCTGGTTGATAAATTCATTCAAAAGCAGAAACAACCTTAGCAACAGTTTTCGGTGACAACGGTTCTGCATCTGTTATCAGTACATATTAAATCTGTTTTGCTGTTGCTGCAACTCATAATTACTAAAGTTTTTATGACTTTCCCTCTTTATATTCATATATACAAAAATCTTTGTCGCCTGAAGCGCATGCAATGTAAATAAAACAGCATTTGGTGGCTGACCAGGTCAATTTACCCTGACGGAACAATTCTAGATTATCGAGGTATTAGCCTATCTTAGATATGGTAGCACGTACTTATTATAATAAACATAAATTGCAACTTACCTATGGGACGGAATGTCCATAAGTCAGTTCATGATGTGATGTATTAAGAGGTGTATGCATGCATGTATGTATGTGTTTGTGTGTGTGTGTGTGTGTGTGTGTGTGTGTGTGTGTGTGTGTGTGTGTGCCCGCCTGTATTTATGTCGATGTATTTAATCATCTAATTAGAAGTCATGTTTAGTACTAACATGTATGTATATGTACATATGCTTGTATGTATGTGAGTATGTCTGCTATTTAATATCGTTGTAAATATTATTATAAGTCGCTAAAAATACTAATATTTATAACAATGATAACAACAAATCGTATGTATGTATGTATGTATGTATGTATGTATGTATGTATGTATGTATGTATGTATGTATGTATGTATGTATGTATGTATGTATGTATGTATGTATGTATGTATGTATGTATGTATGTATGTATGTATGTATGCATGCATGCATGCATGCATGCATGCATGCATGCATGCATGTATGTATGTATGTATGTATGTATGTATGTATGTATGTATGTATGTATGTATGTATTATCATTATTATTTATATCTTCACAGATCATTCCAGTTTTGATTTTTTTTAATTTGTCTCTCGATCTTGAATTTCCGACTCGTCCGTCTGTCTCTCAAAACTCTTCTGTGACGGCCAAACCTAACCGCAGTTCCGTCCCAAGTATTTGTCAGTTCCCTCACTAGAAGGTTTCCAGACATTGTTCTTGCCTTAAGTTGATGCTGAATTCCACGCACGCATCAGTAGTTATAAAATAAGGTCATTAACAGATGTATACATAGGTGTTCTGTTCTGTCAGGGAATATTACTAAACAGTCAGTGTTTTGAATGATTTAATGCCAGGGGTCTAAAGAAGAGGGAATTTAGTTACCATTCGCATAGTCGAAATAAGTTTATTTACTAGTTTACTAGTGAGCGTCCGATAGTCAGAACTGATGTGGAGGTTAAAACAGCGTAAAACTTTAGTATGGAATATGGCCCAAACAGCGTTGGTCTTCACTGTCAGAAAAAAAGCGGAGACCTACTTGTTGGTCTAGATAATTCAGTGTTTTACTGCGTTACAAAAAGTTCTTTAATTAAAGAATATTAAATTGACTGTTGGTGTCACAAAAGCATACGGCCCAAACGTTGCACCCTGTGGAATACAAACACTATACACTTTCTTTACTTGTTAATCCTTGACAAGCTTCATCACGTTTTCGTCTTTGAGACATAATTTTTAATGTAGAAGGCATGAACCTAATTATCGTAAGCCTAGCATTTATAAATTCACACAGAAGCTAGATATGTAATGTGGTTTAGATTTACTTTGAATTAGGCTTAAAATTCGGTTGGCTTGTTAGTGACTGAGGTAAATATCTTAAAATCTAGATGGTTGAGGGCAGATGAAAAGTATGCTAATTTGTTATAGTACTAGTGAACTTTATTCATGCATAAGTCACACACTAATTCTTTTAGCTGCCTTGTCACAGCAAAATATTCAAAGTATCTCTTTGCTGTCAAAAAAGATGTAAAAAAGAGGGGTTCGTTGCAGTGTTGGTTCAGTATAAAAGGGTAATGGGTCAAAAAGGACCTGGACGGAAAAGGTCTGTATCAGAAAGGCCCCTTTCAGAAAAAGGCCAGTAACGTGTCAGAAAGGACCTGGACGGAAAAGGTCCGGATCAGAAAGGCCCGGTCCAGAAAGGCCAGTAACGGGTCAGAAAGGACCTGGACGGAAACGGCCCGGGTTAAACAGTACCGTTTACAATAATAATAATAATAAGAAGAAGAAGAAGAAGAAGAAGAAGAAGAAGAAGAAGAAGAAGAAGAAGAAGAAGAAGAAGAAGAAGAAGAAGAAGACAGCTTTTATACAATATCCATATCTATTCACTTCTAAGTCAATGAAATTTTTACATATATTGCTAAATCACAGAGCTGCCAAAACGGAAGCACTGGCTAGTGATCATTAACATCTAGAAAAAAATTAAGCACGGATATCAAACAGCAGACCTTTACCGATTACGCAAATTGTAGTACCGATATTACGAAAGAATAAGCGACCGCCTTGTACTTTTCACACTTACTTTACCTGTTTTGTTTGTCTCAGATTTATTTACTATGTTAGGAAACTTTGATAATCACAATTAAGACATCATTTCCAGCATGTTTATTCGATAGATATAAGATAGATAGAATAAAGAGTAAGAAAATAAATACTCTCTATGATGACTATGTCGTGATATCTCGAACTTGAAATATATGTCTCTTGAATGTTCAACACAGATTTTTCAGCATTTGTATTTCTTTCCAAGAATTAAATGATAAGTCATTGTTGAGGCCTGGTCAGTATACCGCCAGATTGAGGCCTGGTCAGTATACCGCCAGAAAGTACGAACGAACAACGACGTTGAAGGTAAACACAGCAAAAATAAAGCATGTCAGTAAGAAAAAGACACTAGTCTATTAATATGCATGACATAATTCTCAGTATGATTTTAATATTTATACATGATGGTATATAATTTTTTTTAATTACGTTTACAAATCAATTGTTTGTAAAATGTTATACATTTTCAGGCTGGCACCATCGTCTAAATTCAAGGGCATTACACATGGTATAACGGTACCAATTGCGCAAGTCCAGGTGGGCGGAGCTTAATGTGTACGGAACGTTGTATTCAGAATTAAAGAACAACACTAGCTGTGATTGGTGCATTATGTACGAGTTGTACTTTCTGTTTGGCTTTAAATAAAATGTTGATCCTCTTGGCAACATATGAGTTTGTGTTAATTTCTATCTAGATCATATTTTGTATTTTTTTTTAAATGTGATACACATGACTGAAAGTAAGTAGTTGTGACTAGATAACTCATACCCCTGTCTAGTTCCAGCACATTTATCTCTCTTAAGTGCAATGGAGTACCTGGTTCTGTCATTGTCAAATTGACAATCTAACATTGTTCTCTATGATAGTGTGTGACATGCATGCTAAAGTAGGACATAAAGTATATTTATATCACAAAACGTTAGCATTGAGGTATATGGAAAACAATTGGTACCGCGATACCACATCGGGCTAGGCTTCTACCAATTAGTGCCACTACTGCGGAGGGAAGCCGATCTGTTGCGCTTAGCCGTCCAGTGTAACGACCTAGGACGTGAGAAACGATGCTATTGGTTTGAAAAATCATTAAATACACTTTGGGACCACTACATGCAGCACGAGATCAAAACATCTAACTTTCTGAGCTCTGTGTGCGAGATGTATGGTCTCAGAGTATAAATATAAACACTGTAGCAATAACACAGGGTTGCCAAGCTATCAGAAAATTGGGAAAAAGTCAGGAGAATTCGTTTCCTGCTTTAAAAAGTATTTAAAGTTTGCAAATATTGATGAAAGTCTCGAAAACCACCAGACATTTACCGCCACACTTGATGCCAAAAATAATCAAGTAATTGTGTCGTAACTAAACAAAACTGATCGTGAGTTAAGTTTATCGGGATCTAACATGGTGGTGGCAAAGCGTTGCCGCTGACCTGGTGGCTAAAAAACTTTAAACTTGTTAGATCGAATGATACAAGCATGAAATCAATATGAAACGTACTTATTTTATCAGGAATTGTGAGCATTAAAATCGTTATGTATATATTCTTCAGAAAGACATGATTAAACTACGTCGTTGATGAAATGTGACTTGGTACTTGCGATTTGCATTGCTAGTGGCATGAGTACACAAATCTAATAAGCCACACTTTCAAACGTTGTATAGAAGAAACAAAAATTACATGAAAATCGTGTACTGGTTGTAATAAAGATACAAAAACGAAAGAATGCAAAATTCTACAAATTTATATATTCCGAGAACAACTTATGGAGTTTTGTTGTATCACGTGACTATTGGTCTTCCGATATCGTCATTAACGACATAATGATTATAACAAATGCCATTTCTGAGAAAATAAATAATTTTCCAATAAAATTTCATGCAGATATGAGTCGATATAACACAAGTTTAAATATTATAGGCCTGCTGGTAAGCGACTACCATACCAAATTTTCGATATGTAGTTGCAATGACCCCACACACTAACATATTGGGTGGGAATATTTGGAGGAAACTAGGACTAGAAAACGGAATGCTATTCGTATTAAGCCAAACTTGTAATTCTAAATGTTTAATCTAAGAGCTGGAATGAGAAATTGTCGTCATTTGTATTATTTATTAAAAAACGACACGAGCCCTGTATCAATACAAGTTTGGGGACTGGTTTACCAAATTACAAGAGGTACAAGTTGATTTTACAGAAAATTCAGTCCTTGTTTATGCAACAGTATATAATTTTGAATGTATTTTGTTAAAATTTAAACCAACACTTTTGAAAATATTTTTAATGATGGATTTTTAACCGAATTGTTTTAATGAGATTAGGTTGTTTGAAAGCCCTGTTTTTGATTTTATTGGGACAGATAAATTCCGAGTTAAACTCTTTTCGTTACAAGACAAGATTCTGATTATTTACTTTTATTTTTTTTATATTATATTTTAATAGGAAATATTACTATATATATATATATATATATATATATATATATATATATATATATATATATATATATATATATATATATATATATTTAGAATTAAAGGTTTGAAAGGAAACAAAACATAATTTATGTTCATTATGTTGTTCCCACTTAGCAAGATAATGCAGCAAAATAACGTTAGAATTTGTATTCTGTACATTGAAATGACTTTACATACCAATTTATAGAAATATAATCAAACTTTTTTCGTGTGATACATTTGGTGTTTAGTTTTTGCATGATAATCGTTTTAGACTTTGATGATTTTGGAAAGAGAACATTTTTAGATTTAGGCATGTTTAATTATCTAAAAAGTTCTTTATTCAATAATGGTCATATGTGAATGTTAAAAAAGTAAGTTCATCCTGGAAAAATCCATGGAAATTACATAGAAATTTATATTTAGAAAAGCTTAATAACCGTCAACAACATTACTATATCTCTCTGTTATCACAGGATTGCGTCCTATATCATAATATAATATTAAAGTCGGCAGCCACAGTTGTGCAATTTTGTTAAGTTATTTGGTTTAAAATTGAGTATCTATGTATGCATGTTTTTATAGTACGATGATTGTTTGTTGATGTTACTGTAGAATTGTTTAAGACGTTTTGCTGTTAAATTTGTTTGACAGACATTATGAGCAATATTGTTGTAGTATTTGATATTATATTTTATTATTATTAATGTATTAGCAATAATGATTGTTATTATTAACAAATTTATAAATCTGAAATGGAATTAGCGTTTGTCTTTTTTTGTGCTTATACTAGTTACACATCTTTTCTTTTTTTCTCTTTATAACCCATCATACAAATTTATGTTATTTTTTTTTTTAAATAACGTATTAATTATTTTCTAATTGTGACTTGACTTACATTGCAACAACAACGAAATAAAGAATATAACAAATGTCTAATGAAAGCATAAATTATAATCAACAAAACTAAACTACATATACACATGTACCAAACTGATGTTAAGGCTTCGAAAACTTGCGATTTTCGAGAATTTTTCATCTTCGACCGGTACCAAAAAGGCCCACAACCAAAACGGACTAGTGCTCTAAAATGCCCGGTCCAAAAAGGCCCGACCCCAAAAGGACCATTTATGTCTTAATTACCAACTACTAGTATCATGTCTAATAAAAGTAACTAATACGTAAATATAAAATCCTTGTTTTACTGGTAAATGTCTATAAATAATGTGCAGTAGAGAATCATGTCACAATCACAGGTGCTCGACGCGAGCTTGACGTGCAGAAGAAAAAAATAATCTAAAGGTAAAAAATCTTACAGAGTGAGAAAAATACCTTAGATTACCCCCATGACCCATTCAGATATAGGACCTTTTTGGTACCGGTCCGTTTTGACCAGTAACCTATAAAAGCAACCATTTGTTATCAGGAAGTAATCAGATTACCGCAAGCAGCAGAGAGGGCGAACCCTACAACGTTTTCAGACAAAATTTTGATTGAATCCTTAAAACGAACCTTCCTACGATCTCATTTTAACCAAAAAAAATGTCTCAGGGGCAAACCCTACAACGTTTTCAGACAAAAAATTTATTGAAATTTTAACGAGCCTTCCTACGAATCTCATTTTAACCAAAAAAAAATAAGTCTCCATTTAGCAAACGGAGACTTTACGATTTTTTAATCAATTTTGGTCGCAACTTGTTGTCATCGCCCTCTCTGCTGCTGAACTTTCAGTTCTGGGTTAACAAAAAATAATAAATGATTTTAACCGAATATTTGATCCAGTCCGATACGATATCGTGTCCGAGGATCATGCAAATTTATTGTTGCGAATCCGTACGGGGTTGACTGAGCATGACTAAAGAAGTTTTTAAATTGATTGAAGTCCATATCAGAACACCATGTCTGCCATATATTTCTAAGAGTATGAGTATCAACTCCGTTGAATACAGCAAGAATATTGCAGTTATCTCTGATGACTTTTGGAACCTGAGTGTAGCGTTGAGTGACATATATCACGTCAGTGTTTTTATGCCTGCCTCTGGAAAAGATCCTAGCAGGATTTTTTTGTTTATCTAACATTACATCATCGTATACGACTAAATTGTTAATATCTCCATCAATATCATCAATGCTCGGTGCTTCATCGATATCGGTTATAAACTCAATAATACCCTCGCCGGATTTTTCTAACGCGCTGTCGTTAAAATCTTTTAGCACTTCATAACATCGTTGATCATCTACGCTAGGGGCAATTAAATACAACTTATCCCACTTCATCCATCTCATTATTAAATTGAGCAACAATTGCGTTTTACCGGATCCAGATGGCCCGATTATAATCATCCGGATAGAGTTTGGTAGCGCTGCATGATGCTTAACTGGTTCTCTTGTTTTAGTCGCTGAAAAATCAATTATATCCATATTTCTATACATAAATTATGGATCTATATTGTATGAAGTGTAAAACGCGTACTGGCACAGATGACTTGACTACGATTACAACTAAAAATAACCGATCAGCGCTTTCTGGTAAATGCGTGCAATGTGGTACAAAGAAATTTAGATTTGTGTCTATGAGATCTGATTAAAAAAAAAACGAGGAGGTGATATCGCAGCCAAATTGGAAAAGCTCCCTGGAACCCCATGGGCAAAGTACCCCGGAGAAAAGCACCTTCCAGGATATAGCTACTGTGGACCGGGAACCAGACTTGATATCAGACTTGATGATCAAAATCAGCCCCGACCCGGTGAAGAACCAATAAACGCCATTGATAAGGCCTGTCACCTTCATGATGTTGCTTATAAAAGCAGCAATTTGCAACACAGGCATCTAGCAGATGTGAAATTAATTCATGCGTTAAATGCTATTCCTGATAAATCCTTCAAAGAAAAATTGGCTTCCTTTTTGATAAAATCGGCTATGAAAAGTAAATTGATGTTAGGTGCCGGTAATTAATAATATGGAATCAATTTATTATTCCCCAAGAGGATACTGGAGGGGTAAATCAGCAGTCCATAAACTCGCTAGTGCTGCAAAAGTGAAAAAAAAAACCTGCGGCTAATTGGTTATCCAAACAGGCACTATGGCAGATTTATCTACCACCGCCTAAACAAATTCAATTCTCGCATTTTGATGTGACCGCTCCTAATGAAGTTCATCAGGCTGATATATTATTTCTGCCACATGATCGTGGTTACAAATACGCTTTAACCGTAGTTGATATTGCAAGTCGATACAAAGAAGCAGAACCGTTAAAAACAAAATCAGCCACTGAAGTCGCTTCTGCATTTGAAAGGATTTATCGACGAGGTCCTCTGCACTGG
The DNA here is from genome assembly GCA_030141615.1 of Unio pictorum. Taxonomy (NCBI): domain Eukaryota; kingdom Metazoa; phylum Mollusca; class Bivalvia; order Unionida; family Unionidae; genus Unio; species Unio pictorum. Next base: position 194,634 of record JARLTB010000252.1, read on the forward strand.
CCAAATCTATTGCAGGTTGATCCTGGCAAGGAATTTCAGGGTGCAGTGTTATCTACAATGAAACATCATAATGTCACCATACGACGAGGGCATACTGCGCTACATCGCGATCAGGCCATTGTAGAACGATTTAATCGGACGATTGCTGAGCGGTTATTTGGATATCAATACGCAAAAGAATTCATTCAAGAAAAGCGATCCCGTGAATGGGTCAAAAGGTTACCAGCTGTGATTACCGCACTGAATAATGAGATTACTAGAACAATCAACATGAAACCTAGCAACGCTATTAAAAAGAAGTCTATACCCGTACAACCACAAAAAGATTTCAAAGAACCAATTCTTGGTAGTAATGTCACTGTTAGGTACTTATACGAACCAGGAGAGCTTGAGGGTGGTAAAAAAAAGGGCTACTGATCCTATTTGGAGTGTTACTGCACACAAGATATCTAGTATAACACGATCTACGGGTAGACCTCCAGTCTATAAACTGGATTCAACTGCCCCTCAACGAGGATTTACTCGACAACAACTACAGGTAATTCCCGAGGATACTCAATTGCCACCGCATGGTCTTAACTAGCACCGTTGCGTCTATTGCACTCAAGACAAGTCAACATCACATTGTTTCTGACATGACCGAGATTGTTATTTTTTCTGTCTACGGTGAATTGGCGAGGATCCTTATCCGAATACTGCCAACGCATTATACAATTGCAACTCGCGCAGTGATTATTCTGTTGTTTCTTCAGCGTAATTATTAATTCAGCATCAATATCAAATTCTCGTTGTTTTTTTTTGTCCTGTTGTTTGTAACCGGAGAGTTTTTTATCAATAATTTTAACATCAATATCATCCATTGTTGTGTCATTATCATCGAAAACAATTCTTCGAAGTTGATTTATTTTTCGTACTCTGGATACTGCGAGATAGACTAAATTCGACCATTCGATGTGATTATCCACCATCCAAACAATTGTATCCGATATAGTCAATCCCTGTGAAGAATGTATTGTTGCTGCGTATCCTAGCGTCCACGGGGATTTATTAGCACGCAATGCATTTTCGACGACGCTGATATCAACCAGCACAATATCATTTAATACGAGAATTTGTTTTTCACTCTGTCCTGGAATATCAACTTCAATGTTCTGTTTTCGTGTATCCGATGGCCTATAACAAAGGGGTACTGGAAGCGTTGCAAATTTTTCTTTATGCAATTCAAATAACTTCATCTGAAGTGTGTCCCTGACTATTTTTCTACTTGCAATTATCAAATCATTTGGTCTCCATGTTTCCCAGAAATCATTCATTGGAGTTTCTGAAATCACTTCACGCGCTATTTCGCATTGGATTCTATCCGGTTGTAATCTAATTAGCGCTTTGAATTCTCGTAATCGTTCATCAAGTGATCTATAATCAGTGGTAATTTCTTCATAATAGTCTACAAAACCCCTTAGCCATTCATGTGGAGATGCACCGACAAATGGTGGTGGTTGGCCGTGATCACCGCACATGACGACTTTTGTGTTTTTGTTTAACAACCACTCGAGAAATGTTTGTAATACATCTAATGACACTGTGCATATTTCATCCCAAATGATGATTTCAGGAATGAATTTATCACCCATACGCTCAGGAGTCCATTTGTCACCCTTCCATCGAAAAAAATTGTGATAAGTACAGGCATTTACCCCTCGCTGTATCATCTCTCTGGCGAGTCTGTGAGTCGGTGTTAGCACAATCATGGTTGACCGACGAAATAATTCAATTGCACGAGTTGTCTTTCCTGACCCACCACAACCGTTTAAATAAACTGTCTTGTATCTACATATTGGATCAGATACCGGTGGTGCATTAGAAAATTCGGATTGAATCTCATCACACTTTAAGTACTTTTCATCCATGGCAACGTCTGCCGATTCACAATACTCATGTAGCGTTTCCTTTTTAAATCGCCAACGCCCCCAATTTTCTTCGGGATCTGTGAATGCCGCTACAGCTGATTTGTACTTATTGTGTATATACATCGAATCAGTGGCCACTCTAACCGCGGTATTAGGAAATCTATTTATCATCGAAAATAAATTAATACAAGCATAGGCTAGCATTGAACTTCTCAAATGTGTATACTGGGAATTATATCCATCACAGTAGGTAACAACCGTACCCATTTTCTCACCATTGGATAGAAAAGCATCCTTACGGGATACAAGTTTTCCCTGTTTCATTAAATCCGTTACAATAAAATCGTATTCAGCGACGGCTATGATCAACCGCGAAGAATATTTTGCGTTGTCGTATCTTCCACCCTGGGTTACCGATTATTCTTCGTCCAAAATCCTTTGCTCGTTCTTTTTTAATTTCAAATAACTTCTTAGACAAATTCATGATTTTTTCTTCATTGAAATCAGGGAATTGTTTTCGCTGTTCGCTGATTATACGATCTAAATCGGGTTGTGGTAGCCAAACTTCTTTCTGAGCTCGATAGCATATAATAGCCTCGGAAACAATCAACGATATTAGCATACCACAATCAATCATATATCTCAATAGCACTATTGGCATCCAGGCCTTTTCAGATATATGTCTACCGAGCCAAACATAACTACACGGATGTAACCCTGTAGCGAATTCGAATGATATCACACGAGCGAATCCGGTTAAATCAAAATCAGGTAATGGTCCATTAATGGCAACACGAGTCATTTCATGCGTGGGGTGTCCAAATCGTTTGAAATAGTTACTACATTCCCCATATCCGAGAAAACTTCCAGGATAACACGCGGATATATCAATTGAAATCATACCATCACGTGAGTATTTCGTATTCCACAGTCCTCCATGACCAAATTCGACGCAACTCAATTTAACATCTTCGAGAAAATCACTTCGTGTTGGACGCCATGAGTTTTTTCTCTTGCGAAGTGAGCTACCACTGATGGAATAGTAAAACTATCCGTGAGTAGTTTTTCATGGGAATTCTCCGGTGAAAAATCACTAGCGATTTTTCTCATTCTGTTATCTAATTCTTCAACGCGATATAATTCGCCATTTGGTCTTACAAATTGATCAAATCCTATTTCGGGATCTTCATCACTTCTAAGTAACCACACTGACACAGGATCATCCTTACACAACGCATGAATAGCATCGAATAATTTCTCTTCATAGAAAACATCCCCGACGAACTCCTTAGGGATATATTTCACGGTTCGTTCTCGTGGAAATACTGTTACCGCAGGTGACCACGCGTGTTTGTTATGATCAATAATCTGTATTGGCGCTCCATTTTTGTTATATTTCGGTTCGTATAAAACCTCTCCGGTTATCGTCATAACGGTTATTGGAAATCTTAATGATGTTTCTAATTTAGCTATATCAGAAATCTTTGCACCATGCTGTTTCACTGTCAGTTCCCATTCGGTTATTTTCCTACGTCGCAGATCAGTTAGTTTATTTCCTCGGGATGCATTTGTGAAGTGTTCCATTACCCGTGTTGCCACGCAATTCAGTGAACTAGAATATTTCATAGGAGCTAGTTTTGCGATATCGGGTTTATCATTTAACGGATATATCCCATAAACCATTGCTGTTACGGGATAAGATCTTTCGTAGTATGGTTTGTCAATGCCGGTTAGAATTCCTGGTTTGGAATCTCTACTCACAATGACAGCTTTTTTATTCTTGAGGATTGGTTCAAATTTATCCCTAATAATCCATTTGCCATCGACTTCGATAATGAATTTTATTCGGAAAAAATACCTTTTTTCCCCAACACGTGAAATTATCACTGCTGCTTTCTCATCATTTATGGTAGCGTCAACAACACCATCAATTCGAAATGTTGACCAACAATAAGATGCTCCATCACGCTTGAATTCATTAAAACAGTCTCTGATTTTACTAATCATGGCTTTATCAAGAATTGTATTCTTTGGTGTATTAGAAACTATATCGAGATTGAATTGAGCATCTTTCCAGGGTAATCTCTTGGACGTTTTTTTTGGTTTATCGAGATTAAATTTAGGATTAATTTTTAATAATCTCTTAAACTCTTTCATGTTTCCGTCTATTAAACGGTTTTTTTGGTTTATCGAGATTAAATTTAGGATTAATTTTGTTACGTTTTTTTGGTTTATCGAGATTAAATTTAGGATTAATTTTGTTACGTTTTTTTGGTTTATCGAGATTAAATTTAGGATTAATTTTTAATAATCTCTTAAACTCTTTCATGTTTCCGTCTATTAAACGTTTTTTGGGTTTATCGAGATTAAATTTAGGATTAATTTTTAATAATCTCTTAAACTCTTTCATGTTTCCGTCTCTTGGACGTTTGAGATTAAATTTAGGATTAATTTTGTTACGTTTTTTTGGTTTATCGAGATTAAATTTAGGATTAATCTTTAATAATCTCTTAAACTCTTTCATGTTTCCGTCTATTGGACGTTTGAGATTAATTTTTAATAATCTCTTGTTACGTTTTTTGGGTTTATCGAGATTAAATTTAGGATTAATCTTCAATAATCTCTTAAACTCTTTCATGTTTCCGTCTATTGGACGTTTTTTGGGTTTATCGAGATTAAATTTAGGATTAATTTTCAATAATCTTTTAAACTCTTTATCAGTATTGAATTCAGCATTTTTCGAAGGCGTTCTCCTTAACTCCCTCATGCTATAATTAAAACAAGCATTTAAATGAAGAATTTATATATAATGAATCACTGTAAGTGGCTTATGATTGGATCAATAACCCCGTGTAACAAATCATGCAGAAATGAATTCTGTGGGTATCATATGCAAAGCTTTCGTCGTGGAAGCCTTGGCCCGTTACCTTGCATACGATGTGGGGTTGGGGTTAGGGGAAAATCTCAGTTGTGTTTGAATTGCGGTGGAAAGCGATACAGGGAGTTGAAGCGTTATTATGATAAAAGAATAAAAAATGGACAATCAATCAGAAATTATGACCCTGACACTGATAAAGTCCCTGACCTTGACACTGATAAAGTCAGTATCCTTGACTTGACAGAGTCAAGGATAAAATCATAAGAACTCCTCAAGACTACATCGAAAGATTTTCCAATGATGTAATCATTAAACCAAACAATGAATTAGACAAATAGTATTTAGTATACGAATGAACCAAGAATTCAGACAACACCCTGTGATTACAAATTATGAAGCATTCAGTGATGGTGTTGTAAGAAACCGTAGACTGAAGAAACCAGTTGGTGATGTGAATAATCATGGATATTTGAGGTTTGGCGCTGGAAAGAAGAAATATCTCAATCATCGTTTCGTATTTGAATGTTTCAATGGATTGTTTGAGGATGATTATGTCATTGATCACATTGATTCTAATCCAATGAACAATTCTTTATCAAATTTACGAGTTGTTACACAGAGTGAAAATAATTCATCTGGAAGGACTGGAAAATGCTCAAAAAAAGCGAGACCTGTGAAATCTTTGAATACGATAACTAACGAAGAAAAAATATTTCAATCAATAACCAGCGCCGGTAGGCATTTCGATATTTGTTCACCCTCAGTACGAAAAGTTGCAGAGGGGATTTATCGATCTGCGATTTCAAAAAAGACGGGACAGAAAATTCGATTTAGTTACGTCTAATGCGTCATATTTTTCATTTAGAAATATGTCATTGTTATAGAATATGAATTCTGAAAATATGAATAGCATTATATCCGAGATTTCAAAATTAAAAAGTTGGGATATTGAACTATCAGATGGGTTAAATCCTGATCAAATCATGTCTGATTTTCAGGATATTGAATACGGAGTTAACAACAATAAATATATGCTGCCAAAGCAATACGCGCTCATCAAAAGAATTCAGAATTCTATTCGGGACTCTCTTGCATTCTCCAGTGACGTAAGTGTGTTCGCTCCGTTATATACTATCGTAGAACGAATACGAAAAGAATTAGGTAACGAATACGAATTGAAAAAGGAGGTTAATTCTAAAATTAGAAACCTACGGGCGTTAATTCAAGAAAATGAACAATTTTGATTGACCCTTTGTCATTATTTGATTGACCGACCATTTATCATTATTTGATTGTGACCGTCCTTCCTAGAGATTTTCATTTTTTTTAGCATTTTTTGATTGACAATGTCAAAATCAGTGAATAAAAAATATTTCACACTGAATAAAAATTGATGGACGGTTCAGATTGATCAATGGAAAAGTGGGGAAAGTGACATTATTATTATTTTATATACAATTTGGACACTTTCCCCATCGATGAACGAAGGTGTATCACGATGAAATAACACTTCCACGATGGTGTTAGGTCGGATTGAAAAATTGTTTTGCAATTGAAAAATTGTTTCTGATTTCAAATAATGGTCAATGAAGCATTAACAACTAGATTGGCTCGTGAACGACTGGATGCAATCAGGAGATTTGTACCAATTCGTGACTCTGTACGGAATAAACTGCAACAACGACAGAGTCTTCAGACTGATTTTGCTTTGGGATCTGAAGAATTGTTTAAACCAGTAACCACAGCAACGAAGGGAGTAGAGCGCGCTATACTGGGAGATGGTCCCGAGACGGGGAAATCTGTTATCGGTGAACTCGAAAAAATAGCAGCGAAAACTGAACAAACAAAACAAATAGAATCAAAAAGAACAGTAGATGATTTACGCGTGAGATTTAACGAGGAAGGGTTAGCAGCAATTGATAAGACTGATCCAACAGAAATTCCTGCGCTTGTTGTTAAGACTTATGAAAACAGGAAAAAAATGTTGAAACCAGAACATTATAAATATGTTAGAAGTATAACTCACTGGGCTAATATATTCTACAAAATCAAAACTGAAAAAAGTCAGATTAAGACAGATAGTGCATCATACATCGAATATATCGATGCGGTGGGTATAGTGTATAAAAAATATGAAGAACAAAAACAACAACAAAAACCGCAAAAATTGCAAAGGCGGCGACAGCAACCTGCAAAGAAAATATCTTTTTCACCTAAAAAACAACAACTACCACCTGATGATGATGATATTCTTGATTATTTACACAAAGCCGATTTAGACGAAATGGAAAAAATGGATGTAGCAATGGGTTATAGCGGAAGTGGATTAAGAGATTCCAGTGTTTCATGTCCTGGTAGTGTTCTCAGTGATATATCACGATTAGAGGTTCTTGTAGGAGGGTTCCGAGCTGGAAATAACTCACCGAAAATAATTAATGAAGCAGCTGATATCTGCAGGCGGTTATTTCAAGGCGGTATCATGGATATCAGCACATATCGAGATTTCATTGGCGAGTTATCAAGTGGGTATCATAGTGACTGAATTGAAAAGTCAATTGATTAGATAAATAACAATTGAACAATTGTTTCTGATTTCAAATAATGATCATACACTACAATCATGATAAACCAACCCCCGTCTACGTAGTTAATTCACGGTTTCCAGTTTATAGAGCATACTACGGAGATGGTTTAGGTGATACCATTGCAGGGTTATTTGCGAGAATGGCTCCAAAAGTGATGCCGTTGGCTAAACAATTAGGAATGAAAGCAATTGATGTTATTCGTGATAAGGGTATTGGTGCTGTTGGAGATCTTGCGGGAAAAGCGTTTTCAACTGCGAAGAATAAATTAACATCATTAGTGAAATCACGGATGAAATCCAAAGGATTTTCAAAACCGTTACCGTCTACAGCGGAAATGCCTGCGAGTGTTAGTAGAATTATAAATAACGCAGTAGACGAAAAATTAGCGTCGATGGTTTTAACCCCCGACCAAAGCAATATTGCAAATATGATAGCAGGAAGTGGCTTTAAAAAACTACGTCGATGAAATGGAAAATCGCGATTTAGACTCTGATAAATAGAATAAAATGTTCAAACAGTCACCTGATCCAGCGTTTGATATAGATGCCCCAGTTCGCAAGGATGATTCTGTACGCGATTATCAATATTACGCCTATCATGCAATAGACTCAAATAGTCGAGCAAGAATCGATCTTCAAGTCCATGATACCAGTAAATACTTTTTGCCTTGTGAAGCGTTTATTGAAATCGAAGGTGAACTTGTAACAGCTGCTGATACTCCTGCTGTACCAGCACCGTATCCAGCTGGTACTCAAGTCGGTTTTGTCAATAATGGTATCATGGCGTTATTTGAGAGTGCAAAATATCTCATTGATGGAAAAGAAATTGAGGCGATAGATCGCGATGTTGATGTGGCTACAACAATAATCGGGTTAGCGAGATATTCTGATGATTATACAAGATCAGCAGGACCTTCTATGATGTTTGCAAAAGATGCTACAAATACCGCTGGAGGAAAACAATTTGTTGTAAGACGACCAAAGAATAATGCTGGTAATGCTAATATTGATGCCGAGGATATGATTATAAACAACGATGTTAATTTCAATCTAGGAGCTGCAACACGTATTTCAATGTTGGAGGGGCGGCGTAAATCATTTTCATGCGCGATTCCACTGCATCATATATTTGGATTCTGTAGAAACGTCCGAAAAGTTATTTATGGAGCGAAGCATACAGTAGCACTCGTGCGAAAGGGTGGTGATAATGACGCAATCTGGAGGATTCCAGCGGATGCTGCAAATCCAAATGCTGATGCCGGTAAAGTCAATTTAACAAAAATATCATTGTAGATGCCAGTGTTGACTCCATCAATCACTGCAGAAGAACGATTACTATCATTTATGGACCATGGAGGAAAATCATTACTAAGTTGGCTAACGGTAAGTACAGATATTAAACTATCAAATATCAACGGGGTATTCACCTGGAATCTAGCATCAAAACAGGGCACTGCTGCGCCACGTCATATATTCGTAGCGTTACAGGATAACACACGAGTTGGCGATCAACGTTTCAGTCATATGATATTTGATCAATTAGGTGTTAAGGACGTCTCACTGAGAATAAACGGCCAGCAGGAACCATCCGAGGATGTACAACTCGATTACGGTCAGAATCATATTGCTCGCGTGTATCATCGTCTGTTGTCGTTTATGGCACGTGATCAAAATGTCGATACTGGTCTGCAAATATCACAATACGACTTTAAGAGTTTATATCCTATCTATTATTTCTCACTGGAACATCTCGATTTGATGAGACAATCCGTCGTTGATATACACTTTAGAGCTAATGTGCTTCGTGGTGCTATTGCTAATTACAGAGCGGTTGCTGTCATTCTCAATGATAAATCAATGCTACTCGAAGGTGTTGGTGGAAGAATGAGAGTGGTAGATGCGCCAGTAGAAAATCTATGAACGATTTTTCATTGAAATTGTAAACGATTTAGAATCAATCTATTATGTATAATGTCGTATAGTAATATCAATGTGTCTTTGACACCCGGTCAATTAAAAAAATTGCAATCCAAATCAGCTAAGCAATGTGGAACCACAATCACGCTGAAACCCAATCAAATGACTGGTGGTCAAAATAAGTTGTCGTTAACAACTCGTCAAATAAAACATTTCAATGATGCACTAGTAGCAAAAAAGGGTGTTCAGATTACTCTCTCTGCGGCTGCTATCAAAAATATGATTAAAACAGGCGGTATATTTCCGTTGTTAGCTGCGATTCCGGCCTTGATTGCAGCAGCAGCCCCAGCGGTGGCTAAAGCAGCGGCGTTAGGAGCCGTTGGTACTGCAGCAGGAATGGCGTTGAAAAAGGCAACTGGGAAAGGATATAAAAAAAGGGAAAGGGTCTAAGACCACCAGGAACCCCGTATTCGTGGTACAGCGGAAAGGGTCTAAGACTACCAGGAACGATTTATTAATTGAGGAACCTATGGTTCCCAAATCTTCGATTTCCGAACCAATTGTTGAGGAGTCTATGACTCAGGAACCTATGGTTCCCATGTCCAATTTTGATTTAATGGATGCTGCTAAAAAACTAGCGATTAAAAATTTCAGAGGTGTCTTTATGAAAGATCAATTACCACATCAACCAAACAGCGTTGAAACCGGTATTATTAATTTAGATAACAGCACCGGACCTGGAACTCACTGGGTTGCATACGCTATTGATCCACGTGGGATTGTTTATTTCGATTCATATGGATTAGCCCCACCAAAAGAGTGTATGCGTTATATAAAAACCCTTCTAATGAAGACTTGATATTCTACGCTACCAACACAACAAATGAATGATCCACCAATATGTGGCAGCGAAGTATTAAATGTCCTTGACGCTATTTCTAACTCCTTGAGTAACCCAAGCGGAAAACCACGACATGTTGTCGTGAATGAATACACTAGTAATCGCTGGAGAAAATCGAAGATTTTTCAACGAAGTCGTCAAAAACGATTTTAGAGAGAGAAAGAGTTTTACAATAACATGATTGATATTTGGGGGAGATCTTTGAAACCCAAACCCGATGACACTGCGACAGGTGATATAAAAAAAAAAATTAAAGATGAAATCGCTGAGACGTTAAATTTAGTAAATGTTGACCCGAACGAAATAGTTGTATTTCAAGACAAGCAGGGTAAATTGAAAAGCAGTGATGTGTCATTGGATGATATTTTGATACGGCAGCGCGACGCCGCTGAAAACTCTATTGCGCTATATTCCAACGACGGACGACTTAAACCAGGCGCACTTGTGTCTACGATCACCGACGCGATTGCCGCCCACGACAATAAGATTACCACCCAAGACAACAAGATTACCGCCCAAGACAGCATGATTACCACCCAAGACAACAAGATTACCGCCCACGGCCGTGAGCTGGATGATCATATACGAGGTTATAATTCTTTTCGCAAAAATGTCGTACATAAATTCTTTGGAACCCCGCTTGTGGTTGGCATGACTCTAGCTGAAATTAAAGACTATCTATCGCTATTCTTTTTTAACAAGGACGCGGGAAGGATGATGAATGAAAATGAAATCAAGGCAAATTATCTCGATATTTCTAAACTAATAGAAGATTTTGAGCGGGTACAAAAACCCACTAGCGACGTAATTGTTAGGTTTTTTGGAACCCCGCTTGTGGCAGGCATGACTCTCGCTGAAATCAGTGAGTTTATCGGCAAGCACACTCACAATGCCTACATCGCTAATAGTTTCTTTGGTGTCCCGGCTACATCTACAATGACTCTCAAGGATATTAATATGTTTATGGTGAGACAAACAACACTTAATACCATCGTAGATAAATTTTTAGGGAGAACACCTGTGTCTGAAACCACATCGTTGACAGGTCCAACCCTTGCTGAAGTTAAAAAAGCTATTGACGAACAAAAATCCGCCAGTGAAATGGTTAATAATTTCTTTAGAGGACCTGAAGGTTACGATACCACTACGACATATTTTGACCTCGCTAGTGATTATAAACTCCGAGTAGATATGGAATTTAGCTTCTTTTTGACTTCATTTTTTAAACGCCGCAATAAAACGTTGATGAAATATACTGAAATCGATAAAACCTATTCCGACGTCATTGACGATATTCTTAAACTAAAGGGGAATTTTGAGCGGGTACAAAAACCAGTCAATGACATTGTTGATAAGTTCTTTGGAATTCCACACAACGCGGGTATGTCTCTCGTTGAAATTATCGCGGCTATCAATAAGGTAAAAATTCCACATAGTGTAAGCGCCGTTAATAACATCGTGTACACGGTTGATAGTGGAACTTTTGATTGGATCCGAGGAAACAGAAATTATCTTTATGTTGGCAACAGACATACTGGTGCACCAGGTTGCTACCGACTTACAATAATACTTCACCGTAAATTTGATTTGGAATTCAGCAACACAGGTATCATAGGTGTTAACTCATTGATGTATATACTAGAGAAAATACCAAAGCCACCACCCTCTATACCAATCCCGCTTACGATTACTATAAGCAATTCCGACGAGTCTGTGATTAGGGAGTCACTACCCTGGATAATAGAATTTGTATCCGGTGTCCCCTCATCCGATCCTAAAACCACTTCGTTAATAGGATAATTGAAAGGAAAATCCTTCAGATTTCACAATTGAAAACGCTAGCGTTTTTAAAATAACAATGATTTCATCAACGCAATGTCGCTATGATCAGGTCAGAGAATTTCAGACTAGACTCAAAACCCTCACTGAGGAGAATCAAATAAAAATAAAAAAATACCGACGAAGAATCACCGCAATTGATATTACTATGTACTCGGTGTCAAGCGTTCTCGCTGGCGCCGGAATAATACTTGCATCGGTTACAATGATTGCCCCGGTCGTAGTTCCAATTTGCATTTCTGCGGTGGCTACAATCGGGGGTATATCAACCGGGATAGCAAAAAAGATATCATCATGCAGCCAGAGTAAACTGCAGAATTACTTATTTCAATTTCATATTGCATCAACCGCATATTCGCAGTTATCCCTGATGATATCGTCGTCACTCGATAATACAATTATATCAGATAGTGAATTCTCAGCGATGGTCAGTATTTTTGATTCAGCGATATCAAAATTAGAGCAACAACATGAATATAATAACAATGACAACACCGATGGAATTGGAAAACACGAACCCGAAAACAAACCCAAAAACAAACCCAAAAACCAGAATGATCTCAATAACCTCAACGATATCAGATTGTGAGTTCTCAGTGATGGTCAGTATTTACGTTTCCGAGATATCAAAATTAGAGCGACAACAACAGTATAATAACAATGACAACACCGCAGGAATTACTTCAACGAGTAGTGGAGAACACGAACCCAGTACAAACAAGCATGATATCAATAACATCAACGAATCCTGAATTCAGTGTGAATTTCCCTAGCCCAGTCCCCGTGAAGGAGATAGCGCTAGCAAAACTACGAGTGTATCACAGTTGGCCTAATATCAGATCAAAATCATTTGGTGGTCAACAACCCAATAATTCACTGGTATTTGCGAATAAGAATAAACCCGACGGTACCCCAGACTGGAACGTTGTTTCCATACCAACTGGGTCATACCAAATCGAACAAATCAATAATGAATTCGCGCGTAGAATAAAATCGATTACTGGAACAGAATCGAAAATCGCTATAACAGTTCATGAGCCGACGCTATCATCCGCAATTGAGATAAGCACAGAAGGATACGTCGTAGATATCTATCAGAGTTCTATTAGAACCGTACTAGGATGGCCTAAAAAACCACCGGAAAAATCCACCACCGACTTAACCACGGACGTAGAATCATATCATGAAATCAATCCCAGTTATCGAGATAATTTATCTGATATAAGAAAAGGAAGAATCAGCGATAGATTTATATTTACCAACAAAGACACATTGCAATGGGATTTTATCATTAAAAGAACAGCCGAGTCAGCTGTTACTATTTCATTTACGCTAACTGACGTCCGTGGTTATTTTAATGAGATTAAACAATTATATGACACACAACTAGAACAACTACGGAAAACAAGATCGCAAAAACACGTTGAAATAATAAATCAACTTATATCCGACATGGAATATATCTATGAACTAATTATTCAAACAATAATTAATGACAACAGCGACAATAAACAACGATTCCTAACCGATTACAATACCACAGAAGACAATCTGCGTAATTTCAAGTTTCCGAAATACAACGCTGATGAATTAGCAAGAATTGTTAAAACCGATATCAAAGCGCTACAAAAATCAGATTCAACTGTCCTCCTCAAATATAATAATGATCCAGATGGTGGCGGTAGGCATATTGCCCCGCATAATGTAAATATTTCAGCGGTGATTGCGCTTAATTTAGTATGTGATGTAATTGAAGGAAGCTATCAAATTAATCTAGAGCAATCAAATCAAGCTCAGCAGGAATATATTCTTTATTCGTTTGCACCAACAGCTCCTCCAGGATTCCTAATTATTGAAAACCCAATTAATCCTGTCTACATGCGATGCCATAATAATTCATTAACCAGAATTAATTTCCGACTTACCGACCAGTCAAATAATCTGATTGATTTACAAGAAGAGGTGTTAGCGATTAGTTTGTTTGTAAAGTCCTAAGGACTTTCATCATAAAGACTGGATCAAATCATTTCTTATTTTTTGTTAACCTGTAGCAGCAGAGAGGGCGATGACAACAAGTTGCGACCAAAATTGATTAAAAAATCGTAAAGTCTCCGTTTGCTAAATGGAGACTTATTTTTTTGGGGTTAAAATGAGATTCGTAGGAAGGCTCGTTAAAATTTCAATAAATTTTTTGTCTGAAAACGTTGTAGGGTTTGCCCCTGAGACATTTGTTTTGGTTAAAATGAGATCGTAGGAAGGTTCGTTTTAAGGATTCAATCAAAATTTTGTCTGAAAACGTTGTAGGGTTCGCCCTCTCTGCTGCTCCGCAGTCAAAATCTCACATGCATGTTTTCTATAAAAAGCAATAATTTCTTTTCTTTTGCAACTTCAGTGTAAAATTATTCTCATTTTTCTGCAATAGGTTGTCGGAAATTTCACCAGATAAACTGTCCAATGAGACCCAATGCTTATTTTCGTCCCACATAAATAGCCGAAAAACCTCGCATCATTAGTTCAGCGCTAAATTATAGCTGGCGAAAGCACAGAAAGAAATGGATACTTTTATTGTGCCATGGTAAAATATGCTTAGTAGCACAGATTCGATTATAGGAAAGCTCGGGGATTTCAAGCTCGTGGGAGCTCGATAAGATTTTCGAGTTTTCGAGCATGAGTAGTGATGAATATGATGAATGCTAAGCAAATGTCGACGCATTGTTGAAGTGTTTCCTTGTAGACATGAAATTGCTTACATTCATTGCATGCTGCGAAATTATCCATTTCGCGCTTGTTAAAATAAATCAAAACAGACGATTTCTTATTTTTTTTTGGCATCGCTACTGTTTTAGAAATAAAATATAAGTTAAAATTAACAAACAAAGAGCAGATACAATATGAACAATCGCTGCTAACATGTTTATGTTGTTTGAACTGTTCAAAAATCAGTTTAAAAGAAATCCCTCTGGCGTAAGTTGTGCGCCTACTGCCCGTCCGGCAATACTCATCGTCAGGCCAAACGCTAGATAAGTTTACCGGCTCTCTCGCTTGCAGAAATATAAAAGCCCTTTCTCCTCGTCAGCCGCAATCATAATAGTCGGAATTATTATCCTAGGAGCCCCCAGCGATGACCGTTGCAAAGCAACGATCGCCCACTGGTCAACCAACACATGTTGAAGCTTAGGCCGTGTGAATCTGTAAAATCGCTCATTCCCATAGTCAATTAATTATCGCACGGGTTTATCCGGACCGATAATATAATCTTCGACCTCGAGCTTCGAGCCCACGAAAATGCCCCAAAATTATCGAGCCTCGAGCTCGAGCCTAGGCTCGTTCCAAACTCTAGCATAGATATTGCTAATTATCAAAATGTTAAACGCATCACAATGTATATGGAATCACATCACAATAATTATTTCCAGTTCAGTACCCACGAATGTAGTTCTAGTCTATTTTTAGAACATTTTTTTCCTCTCTCATTTTGGTGGTGATAGAAGAGTTTTATTAATGCATTTTTGGTAGGGATTTAAAGGTAATTGTTTATTTTTGAGAATATGAGCTGAGAGAGTGGTTGTCAGTGTGTAATTTGGCGACAGTGCACATGGAGTAATAAGGCCTTGATGATGACCCGGAAGTGAAATCTGTGTTCTGTGTACATGCTGTTCTGTTTACAGTACAGCCGCTCAAAATAATGCCGGTGTGCCCCTGACAAGAACTTCACCGTGAAGTCGTCTTTGGATGTATTTTAGATTAACATATGATTTGTATTGATTGTCATACAGTCGAAAGGTCAGCACTGAGAAATATATGTAGGGAACATATAGTAAAATTAATTGTGGTGTATGTCCTGTCAGGGCAGTTATTATTAAACTTAAAATTGCTATAAATATGTTATTATTAATGATAAACACACGAAATTTGAAGGTGTTATATATATTGGCATTTAAAATATAAAAATTACATTAGAAATAAAAAATTGATTTTATTTTTAAAATTTTAATAAAATGTTTGTTTAAAAATTAAAAAATTAAAATTTGCCCCTTCAAATGCACATAGATAATATTTTTGGAAATTATATCAATTGATATCAGCATGTTTATACTCCTACACCATATACAAGCTACAATGATGGAAATTTGTCTAATTTTATCAGAAAAAAATCTTTGTAAGTCAAAATGAGACATATATTTAAAATATGTTAAGTCAGATTCATTTTTTTTTCATTTAAACTATTTATTAGGGGTCCAAGCAGTTAATTTATGTGTTTATGATGAGGTGACTTCCTGAGTAACACATATCTGCTTATATAGCCTTTAGTAATTGTTAGCAAACATAGTTACAGGGTGAGAGGACAGTTATGAAAACTTTATACTATAACCTATTCAAGTTCTCTACTAAATCAGTTTAAACTTTCTGAGAAGGAAATGCAGGTTGAAGGGATAAAATATACTATCCACATGTATATTTACCCTTGAATGCAAAAAAACCTGCAAAATGATGTAAGTTGAACACAAAATGTGTTCAATTTTATTATTCAGTTTGGTTAAGATATTGATTAGCGATGTGCGGCATTGTGGCCTGTATGATGTTATGGGAATTCTAATGATCCATCTTAATTTATGCATTATTAATTACTAATAATATTTGTTAACTGACACTCTAAAGATTGCATAAGATATATTCAAACAGATAATTTGAGTTTGACTGTGTACAACTGATTTTAGCATGGTTATATATCCCACATGAACAAATATCCACATAATTTACAATGTTTGGGATCCAAAGATCACATTCAGTATATCATATAGGCTGACATTATACCTACAGTTAATCTGTAAGGCACATTTCTGGCTGTGTGCACTAAATGTATCCCAAAATGTTATTTTCTTCATTAATATGCCTATGTATGGTAACATATTTTGTTACGGCTATTGGATTTAATTTATTAATTTTTTATTGTTAAATCCAAATTTGTCATTTAGGGTTTAATATTTATTCATTAATTGGGAGTTTTTTTCTAGAAAATTCAGTTTGACCTAGACTCTTAGTTGTAAACAGGCTGACCTTGGCTTGGTTACCTCAATATCTGACCTTGCTTTAGACATTGTCAACAAGCCTCTAAAACTATTGGTCAATTTCAAGGATAACTTTTATTTTTAGTTCTTGAGGGTGGGGAGTGAATGATTTCCTTCTAGAACATTCCATTGTTACGTGACTTGGAGAAGGTAGCTTCTTTCTGTGACCTTCCAGAATCACATGATTCCTCTTGTTTACGAGGGAATTACATATATATATATAGCTGTGTTTTGGAGGTTAACTTTAGTAGAATTTGGGCTTATTTTAAAGTTAAGTTGTGTATTTTCATGTTTGAGTGTTAATTTTATTCTGGACTTTGTGTCAATTTGTTGGAAAAGAAGAATTATTCTATTTATTTGGAAACAGGACATACATTTCATAATTTCATCTGGATGATATTAAATCAAGAACTGCATCACGTGACTTTGTCAGCCATTTTGGATTACATCGTCAAGATTCGAACCTGGAACTATTAGAACATTTATTTATCAGGACTCTTACAATTCCATTAGTGGATTATTTTTGTGAATTCTATATTGGATTAATGTTGGATTTGATTCTCTAAAACTGTAAGTTTATTTATTTTATGAAAATAATTGTACTTAATAAATTCTTTGTTCAATTTATACAAGCTTGTTAGTTTTCACTCTTTCTGTGTTGCTGCTTATTCGAGCCTAAGCACGTAATATAGAATTGGTGGCTATCGTCTCGGGATTGAGATTTGAGATTTGAATTTAAGTTTGAATTTCCCCATGTTTTTGAAAATTTTAAATCTTTAGTGAGACTGACACGCTTGTATCAAAATGACATCTAAGGTAGAAATATTTCTTTCTAATCCTACCCAGGAGCAATTAGATCTTTTCAAAACAGACGAGTTGGTTCAACTTGCCAGAAAATACGATCTTTCTGAAGTCAAGGCTTCTTTAACGAAACAAGATATCAAAAAGATTTTGGTCCAGTATTTGGTAGAACAGGATGTTTTGGAACAAAGTGCTTTGATTCCAGTCATTAAGTCTACACCAGACTCTGGCCTTAAACTGAAGGAATTGGAATTAAAATTCAAGATGGAATTAGAGTTGAAGAAGCTAGAATTTCAGGAAAGGGAGAGAGAAAAGCAATTACAATATGAGAGAGAGAAGAAAGAGAAACAATTACAATCTGAAAAAGAGGAGAGAGAGAGAGACAATTTGAATTACAAAAAGAGCAGATGCAGATTGAGAGAGAGGAGAAAGAAAAACAAATTGAATTACAAAAAGAGCAGATGCTAATTGATAGAGAGAAAGAGGAGAGAGAGACAGGAAAGGGAGAAACAAAGACAATTTGAATTACAAAAGGAGCAAATGCAAATTGAGAAGGAAATTAAAATGAAAGAAATAGAGCTGGCAGGTGAGAATCACCATCATACTTCAAATCAAAATTTTGATTTAGCAAGGAATATTAGATTAGTGCCCCTTTCAAAGAAAAAGAAGTAGATAAATATTTCATTCTTTTTGAAAAAGTTGCAGAAAATTTAAAGTGGCCAAGAGAGAATTGGACTCAGTTACTACAATGTGTACTTACTGGTAAGGCTAGTGAGATTTACACCTCACTGTCTGTTCAACAAAGTGGTGATTATGACGTAGTTAAAGAATGCACTTTAAGAGGTTACGAGTTAGTTCCTGAAGCTTATCGACAAAAATTCAGAAATTATAGAAACGAAGCTGGACAGACTCGTGTCGAATTTGCTAGACAAAAAGTGCAGTTGTTTGATAGATGGTGTTTAGCCAAGAAAGTCGAGCAAGATTATCAAAATCTCAAGCAAATTATATTAATTGAAGAGTTCAAAAACTGTGTTCATAGTTATGTTAAAACTTATCTTGAGGAGCATCGGATTGAAACCTTGGAAAATGCTGCTCGAGCTGCTGACGAATATTCTTTGACACATAAAGTTCCTTTTGTTAACAAGACTTCTACTCAACAATTTAATGGCAGAAAAGTATTTCCGCCTAATTCAAGCCCTTCTAAAACTCAAACTAACAAAACTTTCAAAAATCAGACTTCAGAGAAGTTTGATTCTAGATCCTTGTCTCTTCCGAAGTGTAACTTTTGTAAGAAAAAAGGACACGTTATTTCTGATTGCTACAAATTGAAAAATAGGCATCAGAATCAAGATAGACCTGTTCCAAATGCTCTTATTTCCAAGAGGTCAAGGTCACAGTCATGTATTGAAAGCAATACATTTGTTGGGTCTAATAAACCCCGGTCTGATTTTATTATGGAGAATTATGAACCATTCATATCGAAGGGTTCTATATCACTCTTGGGTGATTCAGCCAATCCCACCCCTATTAAAATTTTAAGGGACACAGGAGCTTCTCAGTCTTTTATTGTCAGGTACTTTGCCTTTTTCTGAGAAGTCTTCTTTTAATGAAAGTGTTCTTATTCAGGGAGTAGAGTGCGGCGTTGTTAATGTTCCTCTCCATTGTGTAAATTTGTCATCAGACTTAGTATCAGGACCTGTGACAATCGGAACGGTCTCGGTTTTACCCGTTGAGGGAATAGATTTATTGCTAGGCAACGACGTAGCTGGGGACAAGGTTGTGGTTAATCCACTTGTAACTGACAAGCCTAATTTGGATCAGAAAGTTTATCCAATTGAACAAGAATTCCCTGAGATATTTAAAGCTTGTGCAGTTACCAGAGCTATGGCAAAGAAAGCTCTTGAGAATGATGTTGATGAAGGAAGTATTCCTTTATCTGACACGTGTATAGGTCAGGCTTTTGATGAGGTCACTTTTACTCCTTGTTTGGATCAATCAGAAGGTATTGATCATAGTGATCCTCTTTTAACAACTCATTCTCTTTATTCTAATCAGGGTGATAAACGACAGTCACTTGTCGTTGAACAGGAAAAAGATCCTGAGATCTCCTGTTTGTTTCAAAGGGCCATAAATGAGACTGAAGCCACTGAAGTTCCTGTCTGTTATTTCATTAAAAATGGAATTCTTATGAGAAAATGGAGGCCTCCCGAGGTACCTGCTGGTGATGAATGGTCAGTGAACTATCAAATAGTAGTTCCAAAACCTTACAAACAGGAAATACTTAATCTGGCCCATGAAACTCCTTTGGCTGGTCATTTAGGGATTAATAAAACTTATCACACGATCTTGACTCATTTCTATTGGCCAAAAATCAAAAGTGATGTTGTCAAATACTGTAGATCTTGTCATACTTGTCAAATGGTAGGAAAACCCAATCAGAAGATACCTAAGGCTCATCTGCAACCTATTCCTGCATTTGACGAACCATTTAGTAGAATTATGGTAGATTGTGTAGGTCCCTTACCTAAGACCAAGTCAGGTAACCAATACTTGTTGACCATTATGTGTGCGTCAACAACGTTTCCAGAGGCTATTCCGTTGAGGAATATAAAATCTAAAACAATAGTAAAAGCTGTGATAAAGTTTTTTACTCAGTATGGCCTTCCCAAATCTGTTCAGTCTGATCAAGGTTCAAACTTTATGTCTGGTATTTTCCAGCAAGTTATGTATGAATTAGACATTCAACAGTTCAAATCTTCTGCCTATCATCCTGAGAGCCAAGGGGCTTTAGAAAGATTTCATCAGACTTTGAAAAATATGATTCGATCATATTGTTTTGATACAAATAAAGATTGGGATGAAGGCATTCATTTACTATTGTTTGCTGTTAGAGAATCAGTTCAAGAATCTCTAGGCTTCAGTCCCTTTGAACTGGTTTTTGGACATACTGTGCGTGGACCATTGAAGTTATTGAAAGAGAAACTTTTAACTAATGAAGATACTGAAATTAATCTTTTTGATTATGTGTCTGATTTTAGATACAAATTGTCAAAGGCTTGTGAGGTTGCAAAAACAAATCTGCACTCTGCGCAATCTAAAATGAAAGCAAGATATTATAAAAATTTGAAGGAAAGGAGCTTTCAACCTGGTGATAGAGACCTGGCTCACTTGCCTTTGCCACAAAACCCTCTTCAGGCTAAGTATTATGGTCCCTACGCAGTCGATAGGAAAATTAATGAATTAAATTACATTATAAATACTCCTGGGAGGCGCAAACAAAATCAACTTTGTCATATAAATATGCTAAAGGAGTATATTGAAAGAGATAGCCATGCTAAACATGTAATTAATTTAGTTGTACCTGTCCCACTCAATGAAGGAATATCATCAGATTCTACGGATATCGAAGTGACGACTGATATTGAAATGACGAATCTTTGCAATTCAGAAATTATGAAAAATCTAGACCAGAAACTTTCACATTTGCAAGTGCAAGAAACAAATGAATTGAAGCAATTATTAATAGAATATGAGCACTTATTTCCAGATATTCCTACAAGGACAAACAAAATATTTCATGACGTTGAAATTGAAAATTCAAAACCTATTAAACAACATCCATACAGGATGAATCCACTCAAACAGGAACACTTGAAAAAGGAAATTCAATATTTGCTGGAGAATGATTTTATCGAGCCCAGTAAAAGTGATTGGAGTTCACCATGCATACTTGTTCCAAAACTAGATAAAACTTTCCGTATGTGCACTGATTATAGGAAGGTGAACAGTGTGACAAAAACAGATTCATTCCCATTACCAAGAATTGACGATTGTATTGATAAAATCGGGAATGCCAAGTATGTCACCAAATTTGACCTTCTGAAAGGATTTTGGCAGATTCCACTGACGGAAAGAGCAAAGGAAGTCTCAGCATTTGTGACTCCATATGGACTTTACCAATATAAAGTAATGCCGTTTGGGATGAAAGGGTCGCCAAGTACATTTCAACGTCTCATGAATATGATTACCTCTGGTCTAGAAAATTGTGATGCTTATATAGATGATGTCATCATCTACAACAACACCTGGATAGAACATCTAGCAACAATTCGAAAATTCTTTGACAGACTCACTGATGCATGTTTGACAATTTATTTATCAAAAAGTGAATTCTGTCGTGCTAGTGTAACTTTCTTAGGACATATTGTGGGACATGGGCAGGTTAAACCAATAGATGCCAAGGTTGAGGCTATCTCTAAATTCCCTGTGCCTGAAAATAGAAAACAACTGATGCGGTTTTTAGGTATGGCTGGATATTATCGTAAATTTTGTTTAAATTTTTCTATAATAGCAGAACCCCTGACAAATTTATTGAAAAAGAAGAATAAGTTCGGTTGGACTGAAAAATGTCAGGAGGCTTTTGATAAGTTGAAAGCCATACTTGAAACAGCACCAGTTCTTGCAGCTCCAAAGTTTGGTCAATCTTTCAAAGTATCTGTTGATGCAAGTGATGTTGGGGTTGGAGCGGTTTTAATTCAAGAGGACAAAAATGGAATTGAACATCCAGTGTGTAATTTTTCTAAGAAATTGAATAAGCACCAGAAAAATTATTCAACAATCGAGAAGGAATGTTTGGCGTTGATTTTGGCTCTGCAACATTTTGAAGTTTATTTAAGTTCAGCTCCTTCTTCGATTACAGTTTTTAGTGACCACAACCCCTTTACTTTCATCGGCAAGATGAAAAACAAAAACCAAAGATTACTGAGATGGAGTTTGTTATTACAAGAATATAATCTTGATATCAGGCAAATAAAAGGAAAAGATAATATAATTGCAGACGCTCTTTCCCGTGTATAATTCATTATATTGTGTAATTTATAACCTTAGATGTAAATTGGTTTGTGATAAAAAGAAAGTTTTATCATATAAACCTTTCTTTTTATTTTATGGGGGAAGGTGTTACGGCTATTGGATTAAATTAATTTATTTTTTATTGTTAAATCCAAATTTGTCATTTAGGGTTTAATATTTATTCATTAATTGGGAGTTTTTTCTAGAAAATTCAGTTTGATCTAGACTCTTAGTTGTAAACAGGCTGACCTTGGCTTGGTTACCTCAGTATCTGACCTTGCTTTAGACATTGTCAACAAGCCTCTAAAACTATTGGTCAATTTCAAGGATAACTTTTATTTTTAGTTCTTGAGGGTGGGGAGTGAATGATTTCCTTCTAGAACATTCCATTGTTACGTGACTTGGAGAAGGTAGCTTCTTTCTGTGACCTTCCAGAATCACATGATTCCTCTTGTTTACGAGGGAATTACATATATATATAGCTGTGTTTTGGAGGTTAACTTTAGTAGAATTTGGGCTTATTTTAAAGTTAAGTTGTGTATTTTCGTGTTTGAGTGTTAATTTTATTCTGGACTTTGTGTCAATTTGTTGGAAAAGAAGAATTATTCTATTTATTTGGAAACAGGACATACATTTCATAATTTCATCTGGATGATATTAAATCAAGAACTGCATCACGTGACTTTGTCAGCCATTTTGGATTACATCGTCAAGATTCGAACCTGGAACTATTAGAACATTTATTTATCAGGACTCTTACAATTCCATTAGTGGATTATTTTTGTGAATTCTATATTGGATTAATGTTGGATTTGATTCTCTAAAACTGTAAGTTTATTTATTTTATGAAAATAATTGTACTTAATAAATTCTTTGTTCAATTTATACAAGCTTGTTAGTTTTCACTCTTTCTGTGTTGCTGCTTATTCGAGCCTAAGCACGTAACAATTTCAATTCAGTACTTGGACAGAGTGCGGCATTGTAGTATCAGCTGATATCTGATTCTATTGAACCACTGAGCTTAATAATTGGTATCAAACACCCTTAAAAATACACTTTAAATGTTCAAACAGATCATTTGAATTAGATTTGCACATTTGATCATAACAAGTACATTGTATACGTCCCATATATGCAAATTTCCATTATTGTTTACAAGTCTTGGGGATCAGAATTTCACATTTAGTTTATGATATAGGATGTATTGGTACCTGTAGTTGATATGTGTGGCCACATTTGGCTGTACTCTCTTGCAATATCCAGATTTTTTATTTCCCTCATGAATAAGATTGCTTATAGTAATGCATTTTATTTTACTACATTGTCGCTTGACTTTCCTGTATACTGGAATGTACTAATGTTTCCAATAATGATCAAACCTGACCGTCCCAGAATTGTCTTAAATTTAGCTATTTAACCTGTAAATGGCCAGATATGCTTATAGAAACCTCAAATACTTTTAGGATGAATTTATTACTTTAATACATGACTATTACTTCACATTTCTGATTGTCACTCTGTCAAGTTTAATATCTTTTTCCTATGCTTGCAACCTGAATGTTATTTGGAAATCACTATATCTAACACATTTAAACTTCATTTACATACATCTTACTGTTTTTTTAGATTTAATTGAAACATTTTATATCTTTTCAGGTCTAGCCTGGTATCTGGAAAAAAATGTTAGAGTTGGATCAACTTGGAAGCTCTCCAGTAGTCTGGTGGTGATCGCAAGGTTTCATAAGGACATATGCAGTGTATTGCCATAAGTGATCATGATATCACCACACTAATATATAGCACCTTAAAGACATGGCTTATATCTTCATGAGAGAGATTAGCACCATTGTTCAGTAGGATAAAGCCTGCCTAGAAACTGTATTTTCCGATCCCATTGTCGCTTTTTGTAGTTATCGACACCGAAATGTAATGCAATTTTCCTATCAAACATGGAAGTGGTCCCATCAGATGTTTAAATCTGAGTGCACTATTAGTTATACAAATAACTGCCTAAATACCTGACACAATAAATATGGAACATAGCACCTGTTATTGCTCCTTTAGTGTGTAGATCTATATGCACCTGGACAGGCAATTATTATTTCCAGTTCAGTACCCTAATGTCATTTTTATATTTTAAATGTCAATATATATATAACACCTTCAAATTTCGTGTGTTTATCATTAATAATAACATTTTTACAGCAATTTAAAGTTTAATAATAACTGACCTGACAGGACATACACCACAATTAATTTTACTATATGTTCTCTACATATATTTCTCAGTGCTGACGTTTCAACTGTATGACAATCAATACAAATCATATGTTAATCTAAAGTACATCCAAAGATGTAAACAGAACAGCATATACACAGAACATTAGATTTCACTTCCGGATCATCATCAAGGCCTTATTACTCCATGTGCACTGTCGCCAAATTACACACTGACAACTAGTAATGGAAATCGGTCAGAAATTCATAATCGATAATCGGTTCCCCTTAACCAACTGATCATCGATTATAATCAGTTACTAAGAACAAATTTTAATTTTTGTTACAGTTGATCTTTGATCTTTGATCAAGAGTTCAATATGTTTATAAATGTACAGGAGTAATCTATTTTAATGACATTTATACTTTAAAATGACAATAATATTACATCGTGTATTACTTTTGTTCTACAACTTTGTTAAATGAACGCAACTTTTTATGGCTGATCATTTATATGTAACTGAAATACTGCTACAATCTCCTGCAATTCTTTTGTTTATATGTGATGTGTTTATACTTTAAAGTATTGAAGGACATGATTTTCTTGTTTGTCATTGTTTATAAATACTACAAATGATGTTGCAATTTAACTGCAACAAATTAACAAAATGTGTTTAAATTTATTAACTCAACAATTTAACAACTTGATAATGTAATAATGACTATATGTTCCTAATTATGAATCATAAGATTTTTTATTTGTAGTTGTGAAGAGATTAATAAATTTCAGGTCCACTTTAGTGGCTGAGAGTTTTACTAACCTTTGTGCTTTGCATACACCTAAAAAGTAGTCTCCCTTTACACACAATCGATTATGGAGTTTCACAATCGATTATCTTATTGGTTTGCTCAACCAAATGATCATCGATTATAATCGATAATAGGAACAACACTACTGACAACCACTCTCTCAGCTCAAATTCTCAAGAATAAACAATTACCTTTAAATCCATACCAAAAATGCATCAATAAAACTCTGCTGTCACCACCAAAATGAAAGAGGAAAAAAATGTTCTAAAAATAGACTAGAACTACATTCATATAATCCTAATGTACTTTGACTTTGTAACGTGCTCCAAGCTTTTCAGATGTCGTCAACACCAGACATCCGACTTGCAAGTTTTGCAGCTGTTGTGTTCCTATATCTGCAAGTAACAGTGATAGGTAAATATTTATTGTATGCAAGCTTTTAAATTGTCAGAAGATTGATAAGCCCGCATTTTGATTATAATAATTATAGGCTGTGTCTACATCTCCGTTTTTTTTTTACCACCCCCCTGCCGATTTCAGTAACGAGAAGCATAAACAAGATACAAAGTCAATAAATCTTACTCAATTCATTTATTGATTTATAATTTCTATCCCGATTGCGACCTGGGTGTCCATAACACCTTTACCGTCTGTGCGTCTGATGCTTAACGGAAGTTTTCATGCTAACACGACACCATATTGCACACAATTTTGGCAAGTAATTTTTCCGCAAATAGAGTGACGTCATTGCTCCTTTTTGGTTACTCCCGGATACTCTCGTCAATTACGGTAAGATTAAGAGTTATAGACCATTCTTAGAGTATATTCATTTCGATAATTAGCAATATCTATGTCAACACATCCAAAAAACGAAGCTAAGATAGGCACCTTCCTTGTACCTCGCAACCATGGCAGTTCACAGCTTCCCAGGTGGAGGACAATCAGAACATTGCAAGCCTGAGGATACATGTGGAAAGACAAATTAAGAGAGAATGCAAGTTATTACAACCTGTGGTGTATTTGACAATTTTCTGTGTCGATGAATCAATTTTGGACAGTTGCACTAATAAAACAAAAGAAATGACATTTTGTGACATGTTAGTATATTGTAGAACTTGAGAATGAACAAAAGATACTGAGGCATTATGAAAATACCACATATGGTTCATTTTTATTGACATTTCAGTAGTTTATTTTTAGACCTTAAAATCATGCCACATTTCATTGGCATCTTGTCATGCAGATACCTTTTAGATGTGTGAATCTAGTTATATTTTATTAACATTTCAGTAATGTACAAGTTTTTGTAAACACCTTTAGTAAAATTGTGCCATATTTCATTGACATCTTGATTTTCATGCAAATACCTTTGGTAAAATCTGTGTGTGTGTGTATATATATACTCAAAGAGTTCATGTGAAAATGCTACACAATTCTATAATGCATCTATGGGTGACTGTTCCGGCCATCTTTCTATTTTAGTTGGGTCATAAGGTGTGTACGTGATTCTTTGAACGTAAATTTGTTCTGATAGTTTCTATAAGATCACGTGACCCTTCCTTGTTTGTGTAAAAACAGGTATATAGGTGATGTTTTGGAGCGACCTATTCAGTAGAAGAAATTGGGCTTTGAGAATATTAAGTTGTGTCTTTTTGAGTTATTATAAATTACCTGGTATTGGAAATTGTGTCGATTCGTTTGGATCAAGAGGAATTATTTTATTATTTATCTGGGAAAGAGTTGTGCTCGTAGAGATTTTATTAACAAGAACTGATTTCATCAAGTGACATCGTCTTCCATACTGGATACTTCGCTGGAATTCGAACTTAGAACTATTTGGATATTTTATTACCAGGACTTTTGCCATTTCTCTAGTGGATAATATTTTGAATTATTTTGGATTAATTTTGGAATTGATTCTTAAAACCGTAAGTTTATTTTTCTTTTCTGAAAAATATTTGTACTCAGTAAATTGTTTATTAAGTTTTACAAGCTTGTTATTTACGCTCTTTCTATGTTACTGTTTATTAGAGCCTAAGCATGTAACACTTACAACTAAATACATAGCATGGAGTTGTCAGAATGATTTGAAAATGAAAAGGCATAGAAAATTCATTTTAATATATCTTAACAAAACATTCTTGTGCATAAATACAGACAGGAGAACTTACTAATTGACATATAATCTATAAAAGAAAAGATCAAGCTTGTCCTTGACAGCTTGCCAAAATTCCCTGTCAAACAGAATAGTCTCAACATGAAAGTCATTTTCGAATCACACACAAAAATCACACCATTCCAGTCCTGTAACTGCCAAATGCATTTAAACCTGGTAGTAGTAGTTGTGGTTTGTCTTCAATTTCAAGGCATCATTAGAGATGGCAAGGTACTTCAGAGATTGTAAAGTGTCTGCAACTGTACATTTAATATCCAACAAATTATAAGGGGGGGGGGGTCCTATTGTGGTTGTAGACTTTATGATCAGGAGTTGCAGCAATTGACATTGTCATTCATTCTCTAGAAGAAAAAGGATATTGTTAAGAAAACAAGCCAAAATCATACATCACAATAATTTAAAAAAGATGGTTTTGTTTCTTCTTCAAATAAAATGTTCTTACACATTAGGGTGTCATTTATGCAATAAAAAAATTTTTCCTTGATTTCTTATGCGGGTTTAAAAAAATTGTTGTTGAAATTTCTTTTATTTTATTTTTTAAAGAAGGATACAAATCTGATCAGGTTTTTATTCTTCTTCTTTTCTTTGCAGCATACACATTTTGTATTAAAAAGCAATCCTAATTTAGGAAAATACACAGCTGTCAATTTGGAATCTGACTTAGTCATGAGACCTGGCTTGGATAAAAAAAAATTGTTCATATTGAAAATGAAATCCCTTATTGATTCCCAGCTTGTACAGTTATTAGCGATACATGGCAAAATGACCTCTTGAGAATGATGTTAATAGGAACACTTTTCATTTAGCTGACACAATTACTGGTAAATCTTGTGATGATGTCACTTCTGTGTGATTTGGATTTTTAACACAGCTGTAACAATTTGTAAGTCGTATCACTACATTATCTGCATTGTGGCAGTCTATAGTGATGTCTATCAAGGGGCATCATACTGCAGACATATAACATAATGTCCCACCCAGTCACGTTATTAAGACACCATACTGACCATTCCTGGTAGTGTATTATAATATTTTTATTTCTTTTACAAATATGGTCAAGATTCCTTGCTGTTTCTTACATGAATAACATTGACATGTGTAATTTATACTAAGATTTTGTCATGACCTTTATCTGGGACAATAAATGAACAACAGCTGGCTTTTCATTTGACATCTATTTAAACATAAACATGGAAACTAGCATTTCAACATGGCCTTTGCTTTTCAGATGCTCATCACAATTATATTTCCCTTTACCACATTATCATCATAATCTGAAATGCTTTAACATCATATTTTAAATAACTTTTAAATGATACATGTAAGTTATTTTTTAGCAGGAGGAAGTGAAGTTGTTGCAAGGACTGGAGAAAATTAAATTAGTTTTTACAAATTATTACATAATTACACAGATTGTTGCTTTGTGGAACAACTGATCGGAGAAAGATTTCATATGCAGTGAATTTAATCCAGACTTTAATGAATTCTGTCCAGAAAGCTACCAATGTATACATGTCGCAACATTCCTTTACATTTTGAAAAAAATATGAAAAGAAGAATCATGAAAAGTTCACAGAACAATAAATGGCCATAGAACCACCATGTTGTAATTAAGTGTTATGAGTTTGAATACAAACAGGATGACTTTCAGGTTCTGAAGTATGGAGTTGATATGTTTTTTTAACTCTTCCGAATGCAGGCCTTCTTTGAATACTTGCACTATAGTATAGTATTAACAAATAATACATCTTCCACATCCATACACACTTAAGAAAACTTATACACTTTTATATATGCAACATTCAACATTTTTACGAATTTTGGGTCCTACTTTTACAAAAACCAAAAACATTTGCACTCCTGTCAAAAATCATCATGTAACCGATCAGAGGTTGTAAGGTTGATTAGGATGCTTGCTATATATGTCCATAAGGTTGTTACTTGACATAAAGAGCTGTAATGTTATTAAACATTACTGAAATTCTGTCATATTGACATGCCTTTAAATAGTCTTAATATTGGCATATTTCTTTTGCAATAGAATCAAAATTTATATTTCTGACCAACTTGTGCGCAAATCATGTAACATTGACAGAAACAAAATGGCAGTCTTAAAACTTGATTACGGCTTAGTGTTTCTTGTGTATTGTTATTTTGAATAGATAGCACTAACATGCACACAATTAAACTGAAATAAATACATAATTTCCTTTGATACTTTTAATTAACATATGTACATCTCGCATAACATTTGTGGAACAGAAATGACAATCATAGTAACTTGATTCTTGCCTTTTATCTAGGAAAGTTAGGCAGTATAACATTACTTTGGCAGCTAAGTTTTTCAACAAAGTTGGCAGAGTAAGGGGCATAGAATAAGCTGAATACAAAATATTATGAACATAACTGGTACAGCTACTTCTGGCACCAAATCTGTCAACCGCCAAAATATTTTATGAATTTTAAATATAGAATTAAAATTTTGTTTGTCCATCCTTATTACAGGAGTTATATTTTCTACCCTAACAAGGTTTTAATATAATTTAATGGAACATGAAACAATGATGTATATTTTGTTGTTTTGTGCTAATTGCAAATGGTCACTAACATCTTAATTAAATGTTTCACATGAGAATATTTGTTAATTCATAATGCAATGTTCAAAGTTGTTACTTGATGGATGACAAGTACAGGATAAATGGACACAATTTATATACATGTTAACCATTCAGATACTGAAGCTGAAGCACTGATTATTAACCTTCATGCCTGGCTTATCTCAGGCACTCCCTCAGCCAGAACAAGTCTTTGGGCTTAGTTGCCAGTTGCAGCCAGGAGATCTTCTACATCCAAGGTGTATGATGCCAGGTGGAGAATCTTTTGTAATGGTGCTGTAGGAAACATGTCAATCCTCGCTTTCCCTCTGTAAATTATGTTACTGATTTCCTTGTGTTTCTGTTTGAAAACAAAAGATGTTCAGTATCTGCTATCAAAGGCTGTTCTGCTGTTATTTCCAACAGATACATTATCGCATTGGAGGAAGGCAGTCTTATTAAATATTTTGAGATGCAGAGACCTGTCTCATGCTCTCTTATGTTCAGATGCAACCTTTCTTGCGTTTATGATCTTTGACCAAAATCCACTATGAATCTTCGAGTGAGGTCTCTTTTCAGGACCTCTCACTCAGAAGTTTGCTTTTACTCTCTGTAGTGTCTGGGAGAAGATGCAGCAAGATTCCTGCCTTATTTATAGACATGGGCTGTCTCCGGTTTAAAAGAAATTACTGTTTTTCTTTGTAATACTGGAGATTTAGGAAAAAGTCAACTGCCTTTGGTGGCTCCACTTCATATAGAAATCCCCAGTCACAGTTGAATCTGTGCGGTGGATGATCATGATAGACTCTTATGCTGAATTAGTGCCCTTTGTTTCTACCTTGATGCATAAAAAGATAACAGGAAGATCAAGAAACATCTTTTTCTTCCTCTAGAGAGCTCAATAGACATTTCTACTATCTTGTGTTGAATTGACACCACAATTAAGAGAAAATATCAGTCACTTTTCAATCCAGACAGCTCTTTGTTGAATCTTCAAATCCATAGACTCGAGCCATTGCTATCTCATGGGCTTACCGTGATTACTCTTCCTTGGAGGATTTTGTGAAGGCAGCATTTTGGCATTTCCATGTTAATTTCTCCTTCCACCTCCACTCATTAGCTCAACAAAGTACAGGCACTTTTTCTCTGGGACCTATCATTCTGGCATAACATGTGGCCCAGAGAGAGAACAATATTTCTAACTGAAGGAATGTATCTCCCTCAGTAGTGAGTATATTCATTTTCTGTGTTTTAATCAGTTACATTGAGAGAGCATCAGCATACCCACCTAACTGACAAATGTAGCTACTTAATAACAATTGGCAATGAATTGCTGCTTTTAAAATCTAGTGTGGGGGTTAAACTCATTTTAATTATGCAATACTTACCTATTGCTATAGTCGAATTTCCTCATCCCACCAAATTGTGATATTCTGGCGGAATCCTCATCTAAGAACCAGATACTGACAGTTTCCTTTCATAAGGAGCATGTTTCCATCCGGTTCAAACCGGTTCCAAAAGGTTCCAACTAGTTGCTACTATTTGATAAACCTTCAAAACCGGTTAGAACCGGTTTACTCCTACTAAATTTAATGATAAAGGGACATTTTTCAATAGTTTCGGTTAGTAAAAACCGGTTTAAACCGGTTCCATCTGGTTCAAACCGGTTCCAACCGGTTCCAACTAGTTGCTACTATTTGATAAACCTTCAACACCGGTTAGAACCGGTTGACTCCTACTATATTTGATGAAAAAGGGATTTTTTATTAGTTTCGGTTAGTAAAAAACGGTTTACACCGGTTTAAACCGGTTCCATCCGGTTCCAACCGGTTCCAACCGGTTCCAACTAGTTGCTACTATTTGATAAATCTTCAAAACCGGTTAGAACCGGTCTACTCCTACTATATTTGATGAAAAAGGGACTTTTTTCATTAGTTTCGGTTAGTAGATACGGTTTAAACCGGTTTAAACCGGATTCAACCGGTTCAAACCGGCTCCAACCGGTTCCAACTAGTTGCTACTATTTGATAAACCTTCAAAACCGGTTAAAACCGGTTTACTCCTACTATATTTGATGAAAAAGGGACTTTTTTCATTAGTTTGGTTAGTAAAAACCGGTTGAAACCGGTTTATACCTGATCCATCCGGTTCAAACCGGTTCCAACTAGTTGCTACTATTTGATAAACCTTCAAAACCGGTTAGAACCGGTTTACTCCTACTATATTTGATGAAAAAGGGACTTTTTTCATTAGTTTCGGTTAGTAAAACCGGTTTAAACTGGTTTAAACCGGTTTTTACTAACCGAAACTAATGAAAAAGTCCCTTTTTCATCAAATGTAGTAGGAGTAAACCGGTTCCAACCGGTTTTGAAGTAGTATCAAGTAGTATCAACTAGTTTGAACCGGTTGGAACCGGTTTGAACAGGATGGAACAGGTTTAAACCGGATTAAAACGGTTTTCACTTATTTAAACTTATGAAAAAGTCCCTTTCTCATCAAATGTAGTAGGTGTAAACCGGTTCTAACCGGTTTTGAAGTAGTATCAAGTAGTATCAACCAGTTTGAACCGGTTGGAACCGGTTTGAACCGGATGGAACCGGTGTATTCTGGTTTAAACCGGTTTATACTAACCGAAACTAATGAAAAAGTCCCTTTTTCATCAAATGTAGTAGGAGTAAACCGGTTCTAACCGTTTTTGAAGTAGTATCAAGTAGTATCAACTAGTTTGAACGGGTTGGAACCGGTTTGAACCGGATGCAACCGGTGTATACCGGTTTGAACCGGTTTTTACTAACCGAAACTAATGCAAAAGTCCCTTTTGAAGTAGTATCAAGCAGTATCAACTAGTTTGAACCGGTTGGAACCGGTTTGAACCTGATGGAATCGGTTTAAACCGGTTTAAAACGGTTTTTACTTACTTAAACTAATGAAAAATAGTCCCTTTCCCATCAAATGTAAGAAGAGTAAACCGGTTCTAACCGGTTTTGAAGGTTTATCAAATAGTAGCAACTAGTTGGAACCGGTTGGAACCGGTTTGAACCGGATGGAACCGGTTTCAACCGGTTTTTACTAACCGAAACTAATGAAAAAAGTCCCTTTTTCATCAAATGTAGTAGGAGTAAACCGGTTCTAACCGGTTTTGAAGTAGTATCAAGTAGTTTCAACTAGTTTGAACCGGTTGAAACCGGTTTGAACCGGATGGAACCGGATTAAACCGGTTTTACTTACCGAATCTAATGAAAAATTCACTTTTTCATCAAATGTAATAGGAGTAAACTGGTTCTAATCGGTTTTGAAGAAGTATCAAGTAGTATCACCTATTTTGAACCGGTTGGGACCGGTTTGAACCGGATGGATCCGGTTTAAACGTTTTTTAACCGGTTTTTACTAACCGAAACTAATGAAAAAAGTCCCTTTTTCATCAAATGTAGTAGGAGTAAACCGGTTCTAACCAGTTTTGAAGTAGTATCAAGCAGTATTAACTAGTTTGTACCGGTTGGAACCGGTTTTAACCGGATGGAACCGGTGTATACCGGTTTTAACCGGTTTTTACTAACCGAAACTAATGAAAAAGTACCTTTTTCATCACATGTGGTAGGGGTAAACCGGTTCTAACCGGTTTTGAAGTAGTATGAAGCAGTATCAACTAGTTTGAACCGGTTTGAACCGGATGGAACCGGTTTAAAACGGTTTTTATTTACTTAAACTAATGAAAAAGTCCCTTTCTCATCAAATGTAGTAGGAGTAAACCGGTTCTAACCGGTTTTGAAGTAGTATCAAGTAGTATCAAGTAGTTTGAACCGGTTGGAACCGGTTTGAAACGGATGGAACCGGTTTAAACCGGTTTCAACCGGTTTTTACTAACCGAAATTAATGAAAAAGTCCCTTTTTCATCAAATGTAGTAGGAGTAAACCGGTTCTAACCGGTTTTGAAGTAGTATCAAGTAGTATCAACTAGTTTGAACCGGTTGGAACCGGTTGGAACCGGATGGTATTGGTATGTCCAATTTTGATTTACTCGATGCTGCTAAAAAAAACTCTCGATTAAAAACTTCATAGGTGTCTTTATGAAAGATCAGATGCCGGAACAACCAATCAGCTTTGAAACAGGTATCATTAATCTCGATAACAGCACCGGACCCGGAACCCATTGGGTTGCATACGCGATCGATCCACGTGCAATTGTTTATTTAGATTCATATGGATTAGCACCACCGAAGGAATTTAACAGCTATATAAACCGCTTAAAAACTCCTCGTTGGTATTCTACGCTACTAACACAACAAATGAATGATCCACCAATATGTGGCAGCGAAGTATTAAATGTCCTTGACGCTATTTCAACATCTGGGAAACCACCACATGTTGTAGTAAATGAATACACTAGCAGTCGCTGGCGGCATCGATGATTTTGCAACGAAGAGATTTTAGAGAGATTATATAGAATAACATGATTGATATTTGGGGACGACCTCTATTACCGTCAAAGAAACCCGATGGTGTTGCAACCGGTGATATAAAAAAAAAATAATCGAAGATGAAATAGCTGAGACGTTGAACTTGGCAAGTGTTGATCCTAATGAAATAGTTGTATTTTAAGATCGTCAGAGTAAATTGAAATCTAGTAATGTTTCACTGGATGATATTTTAGTTAAACAAAGCAGCGTACCCGAAGGCACTATCGCGTTGTTTTCCGATCAGGGTAAACTCAAACCATGTGTACTTGTTTCAACTATTGTTGAGAGAATTAACAATATTGACAAACCGTTATTAGATTTACTTGGAAATTCACCGGTGGCTACACCGAAGCTCACAACGATAAAAGATTCTATGTTGGAACTAGCAACACTTCAAAGCAAATATGCAGATCACGTTGAAAAATTTACATCATTTCGCAAAAATATCATTGAGAAAGTTTTTGCAACCACGCTGGATAAAATTGATATAAAACTTCCTGATATTAAAAAATCCATCGATGAGATGAAAAACACCATCGAGGCAATCAGGGAAGATGCAACGAGGATGATAACAATCGTTGAAAAAAACAAAAATCCCTCATACGAAAACCAACAACGTAGTATACACGATCCAACACGGATCATTTGCGTGGACACCCACAAACAACAAATTAGATATCACTGCAACCGTCAAAGGTATTTATCGATTAACACTAGTGACACCTACTCAATTTAATATATCATCGTCGAGTTCATCTGGGGTCAACAATATGATATCAACGATCATCGACAAGGATACAACTGAACAGTTCACGATAGCATCCACTGATAAAAATTTGGTTAGAGTTTCGGTATCATGGTATGTGGAATTCGTAGCGGATTTGAGTAAACAATTAAACCGCTAGCGGTTTCAATTGAAATCGTAAACTGATTTGGAAATAAAATGTCGTCATCAACGGTACCTTCAGTATCTCAATACCGCTATGATCAAGTCAGAGAGTTTCAAACTAGACTCAAAACCCTCGCCGAGGAGTATCAAACAAAAATAAAAAAATACCGACGAAGAATCACCGCAATTGATGTTACCGTGTACTCGGTGAGTGGTGTAATCACCGGAGCTTGTATAATACTATCTTCGGTGACAATGATTGCTCTGATAGCTGTTCCAATTTGCATATCCGCGGCGACAACAATTGAGGGAATAATTTCGATAATAACAAAAAAAATATCATCATGCAGCCAGCGTAAACTGCAAGATTACATAATTAAATTTAATGTTGTATCAACCGCGTACTCGCAATTGTCCTCGTTGATACCGTCGTCGCTCGATGATACATTTATATACGATAATGAGTTCTCAGAGACGGTAAGTATTTATGATTCCGCGATATAAAAATTAGAAATACAACATGAATATAATAACGATGACAACACCGCAAGAACTACTTCAACGAATAATGGAGAACACAAACCCAGTACAAACCAGCATAATCTCAATAACCTCAACGATATCAGATAGTGAGTTCTCAGTGATGGTAAGTATTTATGATTCCGCGATGTCAAAATTAGAAATACAACATAAGTATAATAGCAATGACAACACCGCAAGAACTACTTCAACAAATAGCGGAGAACACAGCCCGGACAGTGGAGAACACAAACCCGAAAACCAGCATGATCTCAATAACATCAACGAACCCTGAATTCAGTGTAAATTTCCCTATCCCAGTCCCCGTGAAGGAAATCGCGTTAGCAAAATTACGAGTGTATCACAGTTGGCCTAATATTAGGTCGGTAGCATTTGGCGGTCAACAACCGAATAACAGCTTAGTATTTGCAAATAAGAATCGCGAAGACGGGACTCCAGACTGGAATGTTGTTTCGATACCATCTGGGTCATACCAAATCGAACAAATCAATGCTGAATTCCAGCGTAGAATAAAATCAATTACTGGAACAGAAGAATCAAAAATCACTATAACAGTTCATGAGCCGACGTTATCATCGAGATAAAATCGCCCGAGTATTCCGTAGACATCTATCAGAGTTCTATAAGAACCGTACTAGGATGGCCTGAAATCCCACCTGAAGCATCTCAAATACCCGAACCACAAAAATCTGATTATATCACAGACAATAAATATCACGATTTTAAACCCAGAATAATCGATTCTACTTATACGAAAGTTTTAACAGAGCCTGTTATTTACAGTAATGGAATATGGCTCTTTGGACAGCGAGATGGTGGTTGGATCGAAATTTCTTCAGATAACATCTCGGAAAATTTTAATATTTTTAAACGAGAACATAAGAATTATTTAGATAAATTACGACAGAGTTTTCAAGAATAATCGTCGAAAACTTTAATCATAAAATACACGGAAATATTAAATCAAATTGTACACGATATAGAATTGTTTCACATACGACTTATTCAAGGAGTATTAGATGCCAGGGTCGGTTCTGAGAAGATAGAATTTGCAAAGAAATATAATATACGCGTTGAAGATATTCCGACATTTAAGTTTCCTGAGTATAATATTCCAGAACTAAAAAAATCAACCAATGATCTCCTCGATGAATACTTTCCCCAAATACTCGCAGCGTGGAAGAAATTGCAACTACCACCAACAATACTCAAACATAATAACGACCCAGACGGAGGTGGCAGGCATATCGCTCCTCAAAATGTGAATATAACCTCGGTGATAGCATTGAATTTAGTATGTGATGTTATTGAAGGAAGCTATCAAATAAATCTCGAGCGATCAAATCAAGCTCAGCAGGGATATATTCTATATTCATTTGCACCAACAGCTCCTCCAGGATTTCTAATCGTTGAAGATCCAACTAATCCAGTCTATATGCGATGTCATAATGATTCACTAACGAGAATTAATTTTAAACTCACTGACCAATCTAATAATCTGATTGATTTACAAGGTGAAGTTCTACAAATTAGTCTGTTTGCAAAATCCTAAGGACTTTCATCGTAAAAACAATTGTTAACTCATAGCAGCAGAGGGGGCGGCGACAACGACCATGGCGTCTCAAGCATGCCTTTTTTTACGATTTCGAGGAAGCCTTAATTTGTCGAATCGACGCCTGTCCGATTCGCTTTTCGAGGAAGCCTTAATTTTCCAAATAGATGCCTACAAAAAGTTGTCCGATTTGCCCCTCTGCTGCTATATATATATATATCATACAAGAAAACGACAAGAAAAAAAAGAAAAAAAAAACTAAAAAATCCCAAAAAGAAAAAAATAAATTTTAAATATTATCTGTATCATCTTTTATTGACATTTGACGTCAATAAGAGCCAGTTTTTATACATTGATTACATTTTCAGAAGTTATTCATCGCTCGACGAGTGTAAGGATTTTGGACCCCTAAATATAAAGTGTTTATCTGGGATACAGGCGCCAAGTGGACAAACCGCTGAACAATTAAAAACGATTTAACTTTCGCCATCGTCAGCGTAAAAAGGGCCGTGTATCCAACCAATTGTGTATTCCTAGTGGATTAATTTTTTGGAGGAGGACCGAGCGCCTGGAATTAGGCCGGAAAAAAGATAAGTAGCATTTTTTATCTCAACTTTCTCACCCTAGTTAGTGTTTGAATTACAGATTCCTTTGATCCAGAGGACACATTTTTTTAGGGACTGTATTGGTGTGTATATATTCAATTGTTCATTTATTGTTTGCTTTTTATAATTACATTTCAGGTTTCATTTTAGTGGTGTTACCATTATTTTTGTATATTTCATTCCACCAATTTAATCATGTATCACCATAACGCTGGGAAAATGAACAGAGGGGGGCGACGAGGCTACTTTGGAGAAAGGCAAGGGAGACACAACTCAGATAGACAGTTCATAAAACTGTTCTATCAAATTTTGCAGGCTTTGCATCATTTGAATATTCTTAAGCCACAAACGCAAGGCAAAGATCGAACACACGGATTTGAGCATCAGGTGAGGCAATTAGACAATTTTCTTAAACCAGCTCAGTCAAACTCGACACTTAAGAGCAATTTATTCGGATTGAACAGAATGTGGGCAACTAAAATCGCACAAACTTTATGCAACCATTATAAAGACAGGATTTCCGAACTTATGGGAATGATTGTCGGCTTAGACTTCTCTGAGCTTGCCATTAGATCCCTTTCCATCCAGGCGCTTAACTGGGGCAAAAATAATTTAAAGCGGAAATTACGCTACGAAATAGTAACTGAATACAAAGCGATTATACGGTCATTCTTGCCGATAACGCCTACAAATCATAATATAAATGTACCAAACAGCAAACTTTCTCTCACGACAATAAGAGTTACAACCGCCAAGTCGCCCTATGAAAGCCCACGGAAAATGATGACCCACAGGAAGCATCCCCTGAAACCCACGATTTTACTGAGAAATAGGTTTCAGCCATTACAGATTTTGGATCGAACACACGGATTTGAGCATCAGGTGAGGCAATTAGACAATTTTCTTAAACCAGCTCAGTCAAACTAGACACTGAAGAGCAATTTATTCGGATTGAACAGAATGTGGGCAACTAAAATCGCACAAACTTTATGCAACCATTATAAAGACAGGATTTCCGAACTTATGGGAATGATTGTCGGCTTAGACTTCTCTGAGCTTGCCATTAGATCCCTTTCCATCCAGGCGCTTAACTGGGGCAAAAATAATTTAAAGCGGAAATTACGCTACGAAACAGTAACTGAATACAAAGCGATTATACGGTCATTCTTGCCGATAACGCCTACAAATCATAATATAAATGTACCAAACAGCAAACTTTCTCTCACGACAATAAGAGTTACAACCGCCAAGTCGCCCTATGAAAGCCCACGGAAAATGATGACCCACAGGAAGCATCCCCTGAAACCCACGATTTTACTGAGAAATAGGTTTCAGCCATTACAGATTTTGGACTCGCAACCGATACGGACGCCGTCGAAAAGACGTATGTCCGACTCCAATGAAAGGCATAATCTTATTCACACCCCACAAAAGCACAAAAAGCAAGACGCAAATCAAAAGACGGTAAGAAGATCATTAGATAAGAAATATCTCGACTGTCCAGGTGTCTGTCTGTTCCAGCACTAAATATATTGGATACGATGGTAAGGTCAAGGTCACCGTCACCGTCACCAAGACGGAGTCTTTCACCAGGGTGACGGTCATTATCCCCGGTAGGGTCGTTTACTACATCTCCGACTATCCCGAAACAAACGCTTTAGATCACCTACAAAACCGGGCAGAGTAACGAGGCACAATGGCCCAAAGTCGGAATGGGATATACCTAAAATAACCAGTGCAGATCTGATTATCGGGGACTCAAATCTGTCTAAAATGAGCAATTTGGCGCACAAAAATGTACAGGTGGAGGCGTACCCTGGGGCTAAAATTAAACATATGATAGAATTAGTAAGGAATTATCGCTATCAAGAAAAACCTAAACGAATCATTCTTAGTGTAGGAATTAATGATAGGGACAACCCAAACACAACTGAAGTGAGTCAATCTATGAAAGACCTACTGAGAAATACTCGGGGAAATTCCCTAACTCCGAGATTTTTATAGCGATGATTCCGATTTCTGAAACTCTTCAAACCAATAACCCAACAGAGGCGTGCAACCTATCCGACTTAAACACAACTATACCCAAGATTCGAATCAAGGGAGTAAAAGCGTTGTACACCGGGAATAGAGACGTGATGGTGTTCAGTCGGGATTGAATTCATTGGAGCCCAAAGTCGGCACAGTGCGTTTTGCAAAACTGGTACGAACAGATGGACGAACTTAAGCAGGATTTTCAGCAGGTTCGGAAAACTGTACGAAGGAGATAACAAAACAACTAGGGAAAACAGTGGTAAACTTGAGCTCTAGGAGACTCACAGACATAGAATTTTCAGTTTTAAATAAAGGTCTAAAATTCGTTCCGACTCCTAGATATGTGGATGTAGCGACAATCACTCAATCGGTGAAAGAATGTACTAGAAAACTGATGATAACTAAATTCTTTCATTTGAAAAACAAATCAGAAAAAGAACCTTTTGTGGGAAAAAGCGAATGGTGCCCTCCACCATTTACATTTCCTTCAAGCATTAGAAATATTACGGATGGGATTTTTAAACAAATTTCACGATGGAAATATGAACAAGAAAAACCTAATCTAACTCAAGCCCAACTGGCTTCAATAACAACTCTAAAACAAGATAAAGATATTGTCATACGAAAAGCCGATAAAGGTTCAGTCGCAGTCATTCTAGATACTGCAGACTATATAGAGGAAATTAATCAACAACTAAGTAATACGAAACATTACAGACAAATACAACACGCGATTTATCCCTAAACGGCTAAAAAGATTACACTGATTGTGCATAGATTGGTGAAAAATAGATTCATAAATAAGAAACAAGCAGCTTACCTAACCCCACCCGAGAACCCCAGACCGAGACTTATGTAAACTTTGCCAAAAATTCATAAAGAACCAGCAACTTGGTATAATCCCGTCAAAATTCCACAGGGTAGACCTATCGTATCGGATGTGGGGAGCGAATCTTATCAAATTTCGGAATACGTAGATTCCTTTTTAGCACCTTTGGCGACGAAACATCCAGCATATCTTAGAGATACGAACGATTTTTTAGATAAAATTAGGCATATCAAAATTCCACAAAATAGCCTACTTGTTACTTTAGACGTGGAAAGCATGTACACTAATATCGATAACAAGGACGGCTTGCAAGCAGTATTAAATTGTTTCAGGAGTAACCCCGACCCGAAAAGACCAGACCTGGAAATTTTAGAACTGCTGAAACTTGGTCTCGTAAATAGTGACTTTGAATTCAATGGAAAATGGTACCTACAAATCTCTGGGACCGCCATGGGCAAGAAATTCGCCCCTAGTTACGCCAATATCTTTATGGCCGAATGGGAGAAAGAAGTTTTCAAAAGGTGTAATTATCTCCCCCTAGTTTATTTAAGATTTTTAGATGACATCTTTTTAATTTGGCCATTTTCACGAAAGAAATTTGATACATTTTTATCGATTTTAAACAGTTACCACACATCGGTCAAATTAAAGGCATGTGTGATGGACACTTCGGTGGATTTTTTAAATACGACCATTTTTAAAGGACCACAGTTTGAACATACGGGAAAACTTGACTCCAAAGTTTATTTTAAACCCACCGACACACACCAGTTACTCCATAAATCTTCCTTCCATCCTAGACATACATTTACGGGAATTCTAAAATCACAAATAATTCGATTCCACAGGCTTTGTACAAGAAATGAGGACTTTCAGAGGGCTAGTAACACACTGTTCAGAACTTTGAGGGACAGGGGCTACTCCAAACGATTCCCAAGAAAAATCAAAAACACCACTTTAAATGAACTTAGGGAGGACGTGCATACTTTAGGGAAAGCTATGTCATGTCAAGGCCGACGATGCGCGACCTGCCCATTTGTTAGGGAATCAAACAATTTCACTAGCCATACGAATAATCAAACCTTTTTAATCAAACAAAACTTATCTTGTTATTCTAGCAACATCATTTACTTGATTACTTACCAGGCGTGCGGCAAACAATATGTTGGACAAACCACTCTGACACTTAGAGATCGTTTTACTAGACACCGGTTTGACATAATTCATACGGCAGATAAATCCATTTCCAATCATTTTAATAGCGAGGGACACTCGTTGGATGACTGTCCCATCCTTCCCATTAAAATGGTAGTAAATAAGGAAAATCTTACCAAAAGAGAGGCCTATTGGATCAAAATACTTGGAACGATTACCCTTTCGGCCTTAGTTTGCACGAAGAAATGATAGACATTATACCATTCGTTATCATATACAATACTAAAGCAACTCTTCCAGCAAAATTGATTAGAGAAGGATTCGTTAAAATTCAGAAGGACTTTCCTCGAATTTATCATCAAAAGTTCATAACGGCATATCGGAAGAACAAAAACCTATGCGACATTCTAGTAAGAAACAAAATAAGGAGGTAATGCGATTAATTTTCCCTAGGCCCGTGCACGTGGGAGTTTACAAACTCCCACCCAACTCTTAAAACCTAACCCTAAATATTTTCTGTTATTCGTAATTCCCCTTAGGCCAGTGGAAAGAACAAACGAGATTTGTTCTTATTTAAAGCCATTTAAAAATGATCCTATTCAAAGCTAATGGCAAGGATGAATGATCAGAGTATTCTAATTAACAAAGAGGGTTCGCACGCTCTAGCGCTTGTATATAATTCCTTCTGTCAATCATCATTTTATGGTGATGTGCGATGGGCGTGAAGGTAGAGGCGCTTGTATCGTGTAAGCTGGCGAATTGGTGTCATATCTTTGCATGTAAGGGTCAGGGTTCGAAACCAAAGTTTATCTCCAAAATGTGTCCTGTAATTCGTAATTCTCCTGAAGCCAATGCAAAAAAAACAATCGAGATTTGTTCTTATTTAAAGCCATTTAAAAACTATCCTGGCCTTAACCCTAACCCTAACCGTGATCAAATGCAAATTTAACTGAACTTCAATCAACAATTTTTGTTGTTGTGCGTTGGTCCGGAACAAAAGCATTGGTTCAGGTGTACGCTGGTGCCACTAGCCAAAGTCTCGCAGGAGTTGTGTGCGTTCAAAGCCATTATTATCCTTCATAAGAGTTCTCCCGTTTTAATTCTCCTTAGGCCGGCGTAAAGAATTATCGTGATTTATTCTTATTGTAGCAATTATAAAGCTAATTTAATATTTAT
Source organism: Unio pictorum (assembly GCA_030141615.1). NCBI lineage: Eukaryota > Metazoa > Mollusca > Bivalvia > Unionida > Unionidae > Unio > Unio pictorum. Next base: position 238,415 of record JARLTB010000252.1, read on the forward strand.
CCTAACACATGCGAGTGCCAAGGTTTACAGGGAGTGAAATATCAAATTACGGAGACGGTACCGCACGTGATCAAATGCAAATTTAACTGATCTTTAATCAACAATTTTTGTTGTGCGTTGGTCAGGAAAAAAAGCATTAGTTCAGGTGTAGGCTGGCGACAGTATGCAAAGTCTTGCAGGAGTTGTGCGCGTTAAAAGCCATTATCATCCTTCATAACATTTCTCCCGTTTTAATTCTAATTTGGCCAGCGCAAAGAATAATCGTGATTTATTCTTATTATAACAATTATGGAGCTAATTTTATATTTATCCTAACACATGCGAGTGCTAAGGTTTACCCGGAAGGAAATATCTAATTACGGAGACGGCTCCGCAAGTGATCAAATGCAAATTTAACTGATCTTTAATCAACAATTTTTGTTGTTATGCGCGGGTCAGGAACAAAAGCATTGGTTCAGGTGTAGGATGGCGACAGTAGGCAAAGTCTTGCAGGAGTTGTGTGTGTTAAAAGCCATTATTATCATTCATAAGATTTCTCCCGTTTTAATTCTCCTTAGGCCAGCGCAAAGAATAATCGTGATTTATTCTTATTATCACAATTATAAAGCTAATTTAATATATATCCTAAACCCTATACCCTAACCCTAACCCTAAATATTTTCTGTCATTCGTAATTCCCCTTGGGCCAGTGGAAAGAACAAACGAGATTTGTTCTTATTTAAAGCCATTTAAAAATTATCCTAACCTTAACCATAACCCTAACCGTGATCAAATGCAAATTTAACTAATCTTCAATCAACAATTTTTGTTGTTGTGCGTTGGTCCGGAACAAAAGCTTTGGTTAAGGTGTACGCTGGTGACAATAGCCAAAGTCTCGCAGGATTTGTGTGCGTTCAAAGCCATTATTACCGTTCATAATATTTCTCCCGTTTTAATTCTCCTTAGGCCAGCGCAAAGAATTATCGTGATTTATTCTTATTATAGCAATTATGAAGCTAATTTAATATTTATCCTAATACATGCGAGTGCCAAGGTTTACCGGGAAGGAAATATCTAATTACGGAGATGGTTCCGCACGTGATCAAATGCAAATTTAACTGATCTTTAATCAACATTTTTTGTTGTTGTGCGTTGGTCAGGAACAAAAGCATTGGTTCAGGCGTAGGCTGGCGACAGTAGCCAAAGTCTTGCAGGCGTTGTGTGCCTTAAAAGCCGTTATTATCCTTCATAATATTTCTCCCGTTTTAATTCTCCTTAGGCCAGCGCAAAGAATAATCGTGATTTATTCTTATTATAACAATAATGAAGCTAATTTAATATATATATCCTAAACTCTAAACCCTAACCCTAACCCTAACCCTAACCCTAACCCTAAATATTTTCTGTCATTCGTAATTCCCCTTAGGCCAGTGCAAAGAACAAACGAGATTTGTTCTTTTTTAAAGCCATTTAAAAATTATCCTAACCAAAGCGAATGGCATGGTTGAGTGGTCAGAATATTCTAATTAACAAAGAGGATTCGCACGCTCTAACGCTTGTATATAATTCCTTCTGTCAATCATCATTTTATGGTGATGTGCGATGGGCGTGAAGGTAGAGGCGCTTGTATCGTGTAAGCTGGCGAATTGGTGTCATATTTTTGCATGTAAGGGTCAGGGTTCGAAACCAAAGTTTATCTCCAAAATATTTTCTGTAATTCGTAATTCTCCTAAGGCCAATGCAAAAAACAATCGAGATTTGTTTTTATTTAAAGCCTTTTAAAAATTATCCTAACCTTAACCCTACCCCTAATCGTGATCAAATGCAAATTTAACTGATCTTTAATCAACACTTTTTGTTGTTGTGCGTTGGTCCGGAACAAAAGCATTGGTTCAGGTGTAGGCTGGTGTCAATAGCCAAAGTCTTGCAGGAGTTGTGTGCCTTTAAAGCCATTAGTATCCTTCATAATATTCCTCCCGTTTTAATTCTCCTTAGGCCAGCGCAAAGAATAATCGTGATTTATTCTTGTTATAGCAATTATGAAGCTAATTTAATATTTATCCTAACCCTAAAACCTGGTATAAGGATTTACTAGCTTCAGACTGGCACCTAATCATATCTTCTTCTAAAGTGAAAATAGTGAATCTTACTAATCTAAAACTCCTGAAAACCAAACGTAGTTTAGTTTGTTACCAAAAAATGTTTTAGTGTTGTTTCCGTCCGTGTTACAAGTTCAGTAGAAGTTGGATTCATCTAAAAAAAAACTAATAAACATTTCACATTAAGTATGCCTATAAATATAATCGAAAGCGAAAACGCATAACACAAATCAAATCTTTATTCAAGTCAGTGTAAGTTATATTTTCACCAAATATACATGCGTGATATAAACGTTTGATTGTTATATTAAATGTAATATAAATGGATATCGTCTGCATCATAATATAAATGGCGTCCGTGTGACTTGTAAACACATACATGTCGATTGACACAAATTTGTTAAAAGTGTGCAGAATCAAGAAAAGAAACAAAGAAAATCAACTAAATATTAAAGAAATATACATTTTAGGCTTTAACTAAATTTATTTATCTGCTCATAAATTAGATTAGACTAAACTATTCTCTATGTTCAATAATTCATAAAATTATGTATGATTCATTTCCTATTTGGTGCACCGAGGGAAAAAATGATATGCATCAATTATGAACTAATGAACTAATGAACAAAAAAGAATCTTTCTTAAACTCTTCCAACACCTTGAAAGTTTAGCCAGATGCTTTTTTCTATATTGTGTTGTCATATGAAACAAAACATCACGTGTATTCAGTCATCACCAAACCCAAAGCAAAAATATCTTACACCTATTTATGTCGACTTAAAGTAATAGTTTACTGTTACGTTAGTTAATACCCTCAAATTCAAATAATATTCGTGTCTTTTGTAAACGGCTTTTGTATTCCCCAGCTGGTATTTTTGCATATAAGTTAAAACTTTCATAGAATGGTAAAACGTATTGATCTCTCTCGTACTTTATACCACATCATGATAACATGTATTTATACAAAAGCGTTTGTCTGAAAATAATATTAACATTACATAAGGAATTCTAACAGTAAGCAAACCATTATAAATTGTTTACTAGCAGTCGAGCTTTATCGGCATGGACAAAGGCATAAACGTTGTGCAAAATTAACAATAAGAGTGGATATAACGTTTCTAGATTATACAGTTTTTAAAGGAGAAAACAGATGTAACTACACGCTAAAACGGAAGATGTAGGTAGACAACAAAAATATATATAGACGAGGGAGCAAGGATAATTTTTCAGGAAAGAAGGGGTCACTATCCCCACCCCCATCCACCTCCCCCGATGTTATTAGAACTGGTGAGTGCAAACTGCTACCTGCAGACAAAACTGCTATTCTTAGTTCTGTCAATCACCTGGAGATATTAATAGTTGTTTACCACTCTCATTTATATGTCGAGCATATTTAGGATAATAATGACAGATAATTTGGAATTTGCCGTAATTCTAATTAATATAAATTTAATCAAAGATAAAACAACGACAATTTCATTTAAGGAAACGGTTTGTAAAATTTGTTTCGTTACAGCTTTAAATGGTCACACAAAAAAACATTGATAGGAGTGAGAAGATTGCATGATTGTTTCCTTAAAACGTAGGGTTACGTGTGATTAATAAACGAAGTGTTACATGTGATTGATAAATGTAGTGTTACATGTGATTGATAAATGTAGTGTTACGTGTGATTGATAAATGTAGTGTTACATGTGATTGATAAATGTAGTGTTACATGTGATTGATAAATGTAGTGTTACATGTGATTGATAAATGTAGTGTTACATGTGATTGATAAATGTAGTGTTACATGTGATTGATAAATGTAGTGTTACATGTGATTGATAAATGTAGTGTTACATGTGATTGATAAATGTAGTGTTACGTGTGATTGATAAACGAAGTGTTACATGTGATTAATAAATGTAGTGTTACATGTGATTGATAAATGTAGTGTTACGTGTGATTGATAAACGTTTAGTATTTCAATGATTGTTGCTGTTTATAGGAACTATTATTAAACAATAAACAGGGGGAGGGGTAATGTTTTGTTGTAAAATTCAAGTTCTACGATATTTCCATTTTAATTTCTATACAAAGACACGGATGTTATTTAAAGTCTTAATGAAAAGTATGAATATCGTGTAATATTGCCCGAATATGGGTCTGTTGATATATTACAAACATAAAGTTTATGAAATACAATTTCTCTGCATTCAATAATCGTATATGAACTAATGGGTTTCTCTTTGTTAAAGTTATTCAAAGGTTATGCGATTAGGCATTACATACTAATCATTAATTTAAAAATCATTACTTTAAAATTAAGCAAAAATATATTTAAAAAGCAACACACAAAAATACAATCCGAACTACACCAACGTAATTGTCATGTCTAAATCGCTTGGAGGAATGGAAATGCGATTTCGGGTATTTTCTCGTGTATAAAGCTCCATAATCGACACATTTCCAGCAAGTCTGTACCAGAAATGCATCGATAACACCATCAAACAAGCCCCTATAACAATCATCACGTCCTCTCGGTTCAGACCTCTGCCACCATGTATGTTGTCCGCCTTCTGCACTTTCATGATGATTGATGTCACCATCACTATGGCACCACATAAGCATAGCAGGACAAAACCCACGACCAGTATTCTGCGCCAATTCTTCTTCAGATTCTCGATAATCTAAAGGAGAACAAGTATACAAGAGGGTTAATACAATACTAACGCAAGAGGATTCACTAGAATAAGCATGCTAGAGGATTCTGAAATAGATTAAGAACACAAAACCCATGAGGCTTCACAAGAAAAAAAGACACTAGAAAAAAAAACTGAAATAGGATCAGGACACGAGAGGGTTAATTAAAATACAGACACGTGAGGGTTAACTAGAATAAGGACAAATGATGATTTTGAAATATAATAAGTATTCAAGAGGTTTCACTAGAAACGATACATGAGGATTCACTAGAATAAAGATACAAGATGATTCACTAGAATAAAGATACATGAGGATTCATTAGATAAAGATGCAAGATAATTCACTAAAATGAAGATACAAGAGGATTAACTAGAATAATGATACAAGAGGATTCACTAGGATAAAGATACTTGAGGATTCCCTAGAATAAAGATACAAGAGGATTCACTAGAATAAAGATACAAGAGAATTTCCTAGAAAAAATACATGAGTATTTACCAGAATAAAGATAAAAGAGGATTCACTAGAATAAAGATACAAGAGGATTCATTTGAATAAAGATGCAAGAGGATTCATTAGAATGAAGACACATGAAGATTCACTAGAATAAAGATACGAGAAGATTCACTAGAAAAGATACACGAGGAATCACTAGAATAAAGATACAAGAGGATTAACAAAGAATAGAGATACAAGAGGATTCAATAGAATAAAGATATAAGAAGATTCACTCGAAAAGATACATGAGGATTCATTAGAAAAAATATACAAGAGGATTAAAAAAGAATAAAGATACAAGAGGATTCACTAGAATAAAGGCACAAGAGAACTTACAATAGAAGTACAAAATCAGACCTTACAGCAGAATTTCAATAACAACAACAAAAATTATTAAATCACGGTCATCAAAATTCAGGCTTACAGTTTTTGCACTTCGCTGCTCCAAAACAAAATGGAAATTAATTCACAATTGAAACAATATTTACAGAATTTGTAACAACAGTCTTTAAAGGTCAAATATGGTGAATATGAAGAACCAGTACATATCCCATGAAAAGTTTTCTTTACATCAGTGTATTAATTCCCATTGTTAAATCTGCATAAAGGCATTTAAATAATTGTCTAAAATTACACAAATTAGAAAACGCACCAATTTAAGATTTTAATATAGTTTGCATAACAGAGTATTTAAATAGCTATAGGACATTACAGAGTACCGAAAATGCTTTGTGGCTCATTTGAGGCTCTTAGAAAACACCTCGTGACACATTAAATCTTTTATATTCAGCGCATGTAATATCTCAAATAAAAGTAGTACATTCCTTTTGTTATGAAGAACAAATGAGATAGAGAAGGGGGATGATATACATGTACATGTGCTAGGGAGTTACATTATTTACTCTTTCTGAAAATTGAAATAATTAATAATATATCCTTTTTAAAATTTGCAAATTTAAATCCACGAAATTATTAATTTTAAGGTCTGAAATTTTTTTTCAAGTAATGAATTCATATCAAATCAGAATATCAAAAGTAAATAGTTTTCAACATATGGTCGCCTGAAGATGACGAAATAAAGATTTTCTAAAAGTACTAGAACAAAAATCACTTAAGACCTTAATTAATATTTTTAAGTAGTTACCACAGAAGAGCACAATTCCTTGAATTGGTCAGTTATTAATAAATTTTGAACAACAATTTTGAAACGCGACAAGAATTTACAGAAGTGAAAAAAATGTAATATTTATTTTCGCCACTTTTGTATAATCCGAATATGGGTGGGCTACATAATTTCTTTAAAGATGTATGAGAAAGATACTTTTTCTAATATTGATATTGTTACACGCACAAAGGTATTACATGACCGAGCGGTGTCCAACCCTAGCCCGAATCCCGCTGGAAGTTATACGTTTTCCCCAAATTTCCAAAAACTTCAATACACTTTGAGTTGTAAATTGGAAGCCAGACGTGTCTGTTTTTATATACTAAACTTTACTCTAATCATTTCAAGACCAAAGATAAAACAACTTGCCAAAAGTCCATCAACCGCACATTTGCATGGCTTTTCTTCATCATCATTAGATTTTCGTACCGTCAGCCGGTTACGAAATAGAAAATACACTAGTATCCCCTTTTTCATAGATAACTATTTTAACTCCGCCACATTAGGCCAGTCAATGTACGCTTTAACAGGCATATTACGCCAAAATAACTTCACCCATTTTCCACTATAGACACATAAACGGTATCTACTAAATCCCTACTTATTTATTCCATTGTGTAATTTACTGGATTCCTACCGTAAATACTGCCACCTCATCCACACTACCATATTACACCACTAGATTTTAATATGAACTATCTTACTACCAGGGACAGTCATTCGGTTTGGACCTGAATTCACTACTAGCGAACCATGGCATCATTCAAACTCACTAACACTTGACTCAGTGACGTTTGCTCCTAGTAATTGCCTAATTATTTCGGGCTAGGAATATTTCCATGGCGCCGAATACCAATAATCACACAAATCTAAGAATTGCTTAAAATGGGGCGCTATCAAATGCGCATACTCCAAATTTATTACAATATAATTGCTTAATACTTAATGTTTCTTTCATTTGTTCTCTGAACAGCATAATGAGCTTGCATGAGTATGGGTGTGTATGAATGTGATGTTTTACCTTCAGATTCTATTAAAGTATGTAAATAGCTGCCAAATTGTTTGTAATACCTTGGTAAAACAAAAGAATTACATTTTTCATAAAAACTGAACAGATTTTTGGAGTAGAATTATTTGTAATAAAAATAATTTAAAACGTAAATATATATATATATATATATTGATGAAAATATATATACTTACGTTTTAATTTTTTTTATTACAAACAATTCTATTCCAAAAATCTGTTCAGTTTATTAACTGAACAGATTAGTATAACATGAAGCAATATTTTTGTCTATAAATCAATTAAACATATAAAATACATTCAAATATTCAAATTATAACATACACACCAGTGCAATTCGTCTGTATAAAATTAACATACGAATACACGTAGCTTGGCTTAATTATTAATTTGGATTCTACTGGTTTAAGCAACATTTTGGTATAGTTTGCTAAAAGCCATGATACTTTCAACAGCAGTATGTTCAAAACTTGGTTCGCTCTTCTCTGCAGTGAAAACAAAGCAAGTAAAAATGAATCAGCTCCTCGTCACAAATCCACGAGCTTTTCTGGAGTCAGGGTTTGTTTGTTTGATTAGGATTTTTAACGTAGCTTTACCAAGTTTTTAGTCATATCGCTACGATGTCTGCAGTGAAACAGTTTATAGTGATGTCTAGCACTGGGGCATCATGCCGCAGACATGTAGCATGATGTCCCACCCAGTCACATTATCCGGACACCAGGCCGAGCAGTCATAACACTAACCTCGTAATGCTTAGCGCCAAGCGAGGCAGCTGTTAGTACCATTTTTGTACGTCTTTGGTATGAATCGGCAGGAGATCAAACCGACGACCTCCCGCTTCCGCGGCGGACGGAGGAGTCACGGTACTAATTCATCTCTCATAGTAAACATATGGAAACACCATCATATTCAAAATTTAATAACTTACAATGTCTGGGTGCTAATGATCATACCTATATTTCTCCATGCACACCAATCTTTGGCGCTGTTTTATATCTACGTGTGGATGAAACACGTGTTACTGATTCTGCACCAAATGAATCAGGTGCTACTTTCATTTTTGAGTACCTCTAAGTCAAGCCTGTAAATATACTAAAATAGCATCAATAGAATATTGTCTATAATTGTTTATCAATTACAGATTTGATAAACTCTCAAAAGATATTTTTACTAAAATTTTACTTTTCATTATTAACCAGTTGGAGTGAAGATAAGAGTAAGTCAAAAGGTAAATGGTCTAAGGGGCTCGCTAAACAATGAGTTTCAGTTACCATCCATGTATCTTCACAAAGTTAGTAGTTGATAGCATACACGTAGGATGAAAAAGAAACTTATTGAAATTGTAGTCAAAGGTTAAGGTCATGCGACTGAAAGAAGAAATTTATTAGCACAATGCATCCAGTTCAACGCCATATGACATCATCAAAGTTTGTAGAGGGCCTGCACTAGAGGTAAGAAAGAGACCTGCTAAGTCTAGTGTCTTGAGGCCAGAATATAACGGGTTTATTCCTGGGCAAGTCCTTTGACTAAACTATGCGGATGGACTGCATTTCGAGTAAGAAGCTTGTAGATATGGAGCTATAAAAGGTAAAAGCGGTGATAAACGCAGTAACATAGTTAAAGACTTCAAGCTATGACCAAAGGTCGGGGTCATTAAAGTTAGTTTGTCATCACTATTCAGAACAAAGCAGTTGTTACAGCAGTTATGCAGTCCATAATAAAGAAGTAAGAGAACGCAATAAAGACACGTATGTTACTCAAATACGTAGGGTGAGAAGGAGGAGACAAGGGCGAGCGCAACAAAGTAAGGAACTCCGTCCCACAGCACTACTCCCCTGACTGAATGCTTAATTTCGGAACACTACATCAATACAAATGCTTGCAATGTTACCATGAACTTATTGCTTCGACATATTTTATTAAATATCTTGTCACTCAAATAGCTCACTAAATATCTTAATTAAATGACAAGTTTCTTCGTTGATGGCAAGGCACAACTACACACATTGTTTAAAGGTATAATAACAATAGCGCGAATAACCTATGTCTGACGCGATTATTATATATGTTTTTGTTTTTTATGGTTTAACGTCATTTTTCAGCACAATATAGGCTATACATGGCGGCCAGTATTTTTGGTGGAAGAAGAACCCGGAAAAACCCCTGAAAGAACCACCGACTCACGAGAAGCTACTGGCAAGCTTTCTCACTTAACTACATTAGCCGAATCTTAGACTCGATCCCACGCAGACAGAGGTGAGATGGCATTGATCCGTAACGGACAGCGCTTTAGACCACTCGGCCACTCGGGGCCCCCGATTATTATATAAAAACACGCGAAGGATATGTACAATCGTTCACATAGCTTGCAAAATTATAAGGTTGCTTCTCGTTAAACATGTATTTTCCGTCCCGTCATATCACATCCCATTCATTCCCGTCCCGTCATATCACATCCCATTTATTTCCGTCCCGTCATATCACATCCCATTCATTTCCGTCCCGTCATTTCACATCCCATTCATTTCCGTCCCGTCACCCGTTGTGAATTTCATTTTCATATAATAACTTTAAAAGGACTCCATGGATTGAAACCAAGTTTGGTATGAGGTTTAACACAAACAAGACCAAGTTCAAGTTTAACAAATAAAATACCATATTTAAAAGAATTTAACGGTGAGACTCATATATATTTACCTCTATTTTCTTAGTATTAGTTGCCTAAATATATTTGCCTATATTAAATTCATTTTAGAATATGGCATTCCAGGTACTGATATTTAAAATGAAAAGGTTCTGCTGCGTTCATTTGAATTTATGTGCGCAAATTAGAAAGTGTAATGACCAAGATTGGAACATAAACCTTAAATTTGTTTTCTGTAGTGATTTAGGGGGGAAATTAAAGATAACTCTTTACAAAAACGATCTAAATTTGAAGTCTGGGGCAATGAAACGTGTATAAGACAGGCGGTTTCACTTTACCAGTACCCTCGTCAAGATAGATAGCAAAATTTATTTATGAATATACCACGATGGTACTGTCTGGGAAAGGGAAATTTAACATGGTGGGCCTATCTAGCGACAAGGGGAATTGAACATGGTGGGCCTATCTAGCGACAAAGGGAATTTAACAAGGTGGGCCTATCTAGCGACAATGGAAATTGAACATGTGGAATAGTATTTGTATTTGTATATGGGACTGTATAGCGACAAGGGGAAAATGGAGGCAAAGAAAGCTAATATCTTTTCGAGGCATATTAGTGGCCCTGAAAAGTGCCGTTATGTGTAATGTTAACAGTATCTTGTTAATACAGAGGACATCTCAGAGATCTTCTTCTCTTCCTTAAACTTCTCCTTACTGTTGGGCCATAGAGGAGAACTCTCTTTAAACAACCTTGTCTTTCCACATATATCCTTCTCTTCCAAAAGGCTGTATCCGTCATATCAGTGATAATCCACGATGATCTGACATACATGGGTAAATCAGTCCGAAACAGCATGGTAGAAACAAGGGTAGAAGATTCTAAGTTAGTCCACATCTTGTGATGAGAAACAGGTGAAGCCAATGCCGTGTACTGCGGTTATTTATAGGGGAAGAGCGGATCGAAACGGATTGAGTGTATTCACCAATCCAAACGTGCGTTACAAAAGTCAGTCAGAGTCATCCAATCGGAAGAGAGCGGTCTGTGACGTCACCTTCCCTATATAGAGGTAATTATGCCTGTGTGCAGTCAATCGATGCGACAGAGTTGTCAATGATGTCGGACACTAAGAAGACGTTGAATTTGGGTGAGCCAGTAGTAGAAACAGCAACTAATGGGACATCAGTGACTACCAAAGTCATGACAAATCTACATCCAGAAGAAGTTGATTTTATCTGGGATATTGTGGATTTTTTAACATCACAAGAATTTATTCCGGAACCTTCGTTACATTCTGCATATTCTTATGTACATGTCAATGATTTTAAGCAAAGACAAAAAGAAGAATTGGAGCAATTTTTACAACAACAGAAAGTAGAAGAACAAGCGTTTCTTAGTCAACAGCAGGAAGAAGAAGCAAGAAGGAAACACCAGGTAAAAACAGTAGCAGCAGCAACAGAGAAGAAAGAAGACCAAGGACAGAAAGATAATAGTGAAAATCAAACGGTCACGACGGTACTTTTAGATATTTTAGCAGAGTTAAGGAGTCTGAAACAAATGTATCAGACTTCTATATCACGACCGAAGAGAACAAGACCTTCTCGAGCTAAACAACCCAATCTATCTGTGACTACATTCTGTAGCGCAATGAGCAGCAGAGAGGGTGAACCCTACAACGAGCGTGAAAGCGTCGAAATCGTAAAAAAGCGTCGACAACCAAGCACAAAACCAAAGAAAAACGTCGAATCGTAAAAAAGCGTCGACAACCAACGCTTCCTCGTCTACGCCAGCGTCGTTGTCATCCACCCTCTCTGCTGCTATGGGTTAATAATTTTTTTACGAGTTTAACCGAATATTTGATTCAGTCCGATACGATATCGTGTTCGAGGGTCATGTAAATTTATTGTTATAAATCCATACGGGGTTGACAGAGCGTTACTAAAGAAAGTTTTAAATTGATTGAAGTCCATATCAGAGCACCATGTCTGCCAAATATTTCGTAACGTATGTGTATCAACGCCGTTAAACACAGCAAGAATATTACAGTTATCTCTGACCACTTTTGGAATCTGAGTGTATCGTTGAGTGACATATATCACGTCGGTGTTTTTATGCCTGCCTCTGGAAAAGATCCTAGCAGGATTTTTTTGATTGTCTAACATCACATCGTCGTATACGACTAAATTATTAATGTTCCCATCAAGGTCATCCACGGATGGTGCCTCGTCAATATCAGTTATAAAATCAATGGCGTTCTCACCCTTAATTTCTGATGCATTCTCGTTAAAATCCTTTAACACTTCATAACATCGTTGATCATCTACGCTAGGGGCAATTAAATACAACTAATCCCACTTCATCCATCTCATTATTAAATTGAGTAACAATTGCGTCTTGCCGGATCCAGATGGCCCGATTATAATCATCCGGATAGAGTTTGGTAGCGCTGCATGATGCTTAACCGGTTCTCTTGCTTTAGTCGCTGAAAAATCAATTATATCCATATCTCTATACATAAATTATGGATCTATATTGTGTGAAGTGTAAAACGCGTACTGGCACAGATGACTTGACGACGATTACAACTAGAAATAACCGATCAGCGCTTTCTGGTAAATGCGTGCAATGTGGTACAAAAAAATTTAGATTTATTTCTACAAAATCAAAGATTTTACAATCCGGAGATGTTTTTAAAAAAAACGAGGAGGTGATATCGCAGCCAAATTGGCAAAACTCCCTGGAACCCCATGGGCAAAGTACCCCGGAGAAAAGCACCTTCCAGGATATAGCTACTGTGGCCCCGGAACACGATTAGATATCAGACTTGATGATCAAAATCAACCCAGATCCGGCGAGTATCCGATAAACGCCATTGATAAGGCGTGTCACGCTCATGCTGTTGCATATAAAAGCAGCAATCTGCAACACAGGCATCTCGCAGATGTGAAATTAATTCATGCGTTAAATGCTATTCCTGATAAATCTTTCAAAGAAAAATTGGCTTCGTGGTTGGTAAAATCAGCTATGAAAGGCAAATTGATGATGGGTGCTGGTAATTAATAATATGGAATCTATTTATTATTCTCCAAAAGGATACTGGAAGGGTAACGCTGCAATCAATAAACTCGCCAACGCCGCAAAAGTGAAAAAGTCTACTGCGGCTAATTGGTTATCCAAACAGGCACTATGGCAGATTTATCTACCACCGCCTAAACAAATCAATTTTTCGCATTTTGATGTTACCGGACCCAATGAAGTTCATCAAGCTGATTTATTGTTTTTACCACATGACAACGGTTACAAATACGCGCTAACCGTAGTTGACGTTGCGAGTCGATACAAACAAGCAGAACCGCTAAAAACAAAGTCAGCTACTGAAATAGCTTCTGCATTTGAAAAGATTTATCGAAAGGGTCCTCTGCGTTGGCCGAATCTGTTACAAGTTGATCCTGGCAAGGAATTTCAGGGTGCAGTGTTATCAGCGATAAAACATCATAATGTCACCATCAGACGAGGGCATACTGCGCTACATCGCGATCAGGCAATTGTTGAACGATTTAATCGGACTCTTGCTGAGCGGTTATTTGGATATCAATACGCGAAGGAGTTTATTCAGGATAAAAGATCCCGTGAATGGGTTAAGAGATTACCAGCTGTGATTACCGCGCTCAATAACGAGATTACTCGAACAATTAACATGAAACCTGTCAACGCGATTAAGAAAGCGTCCATACCAAAAATGGAAATCCAAGGAATTTCACAAAAAGATTTCAAAGAACCAATTCTTGGTAGTAATGTCACTGTGAGATATTTATACGAACCAGGAGAGCTTGAAGGTGGCAGAAAAAGGGCTACTGATCCTATTTGGAGTGTTACTGCACACAAGATATCTACTATAACACGATCAACTGGTAGACCAGCAATCTATAAACTGGATTCAACTGCCCCTCAGCGGGGTTTTACACGCGAACAATTACAAGTGATTCCTGACGATACTAAATTGCCACCTCATGGTCTTAACTAGCACCCCTTCGTCTGTTGCACTCAAGACAAGTCAGCATCACATTGTTTCTGACATGACCAATGCTGCTATTCTTTCTGTCTACGGTAAATTGGCGAGGATCTTTATCCGAATATTGCCAACGCATTATACAATTGCAACTCGCGCAGTGATTATTCTGTTGTTGTTTCAGCGTAATTATTAATTTAGCATCAATGTCAAATTCTCTATTATTTTTTTTATCCTGTTGTTTATAACCGGAGAGTTTTTTATTAATGATGCTAGCATCATCCATTGTAGTGTCATCATCGTCACCAATGATTTCATCATCGCCTGACTCTGTCAGGACAACTCTTCGAAGTTGATTTAATCTCCTCACTCTGGATACTGCAAGATAGACTAAATTCGACCATTCGATGCGATTATCTACCATCCAAACAATTGTATCCGATATAGTCAATCCCTGTGAAGAATGTATCGTCGCTGCGTATCCTAGCGTCCACGGGGATTTATTAGCACGCAATGCATCTTCAACGACGCTGATATCAACCAGCACAATATCATTTAACACGAGAATCTGCTTTTCACTCTTCCCTGGAATATCAACTTCAATATTCTGCTTTCGTGTATCCGAAGGCCTATAACACAACGGTACTGGAAGTGTTGCAAATTTTTCTTTATGCGTTTCAAATAACTTCATCTGAAGTGTGTCTATGACTATTTTTCTACTTGCTACTATCAAATCATTTGGTCTCCACGTTTCCCAAAAATCATTCATGGGAGTTTCTGAAATTATTTCACGCGCTATTTCACATTGGATTTTATCCTGTTGTAATCTAATTAGCGCTTTGAACTCGCGTAATTGTTCATCAAGTGATCTATAATCAGTAGTAATTTCTTCATAGTAGTCTACAAAACCCTTTAGCCATTCATGTGGAGATGCACCGACAAATGGTGGTGGTTGGCCGTGATCACCGCACATGACGACTTTTGTGTTTTTGTTTAACAACCATTCGAGAAATGTTTGTAATACTCTCAACGATACCGTGCATATTTCATCCCAAATTATGATTTCAGGAATGAATTTATCGCCCATTCGATCAGGGGTCCATTCATCGCCTTTCCATCGAAAGAAACTGTGATAAGTACAGGCATTTACCCCTCGCTGTATCATCTCTCTGGCGAGTCTGTGAGTCGGTGTTAACACAATCATATTTGACCGACGATATAATTCAATTGCACGAGTTGTCTTTCCTGACCCACCACAACCGTTTAAATAAACTGTCTTGTATCTACATATTGGATCAGATACCGGTGGTGCATTAGAAAATTCTGATTGAATCTTATCACACTTTAAGTACTTTTCATCCATGGTAACATCTGCCGATTCACAATACTCATGTAGTTTTTCCTTTATAAATCGCCAACGTCCCCACGCTTCCTCCTGGGATGTGAATTTAGCTACATCTGATTTGTATTTCTCGTGGATATAAATAGAATCAGTGGCTACTCTAACTGCGTTATTAGGAAATCTATTTATCATCGAAAATAAATTGATAGAAGCATAAGCTAGCATAGAACTTCTCAGATGTGTGTACTGGGAATTATATCCATCACAATAGGTAACAACTGTACCCAATTTCTCACCATTGGATAGAAAAGCGTCTTTACGATTTACAAGTTTTCCCTGTTTCGTTAAATCCGTTACAATAAAATCGTATTCAGCGACGTCTATGATCAACCGCGAGGAATATTTTGCATTGTCGTATCTTCCACCCTGGGTAAATTTACCGATTATTCTTCGTCCAAAATCTTTTGCTTGTTCTTTTTTAATTTCAAATAACTTCTTAGACCAATTCATGACTTCTTCCTCGCTGAAATCTGGAAACTGTTTTCGCTGTTCGCTAATTATACGATCTAGATCGGGTTGTGGTAGCCAAACTTCTTTCTGAGCTCGATAGCACATAATAGCTTCGGAAACAATCAACGATTGTAACATCTCACAATCAATCATATATCGTAGTAACACTATTGGCATCCAGGCCTTTTCAGATATATGTCTACCAAGCCAAACATAACTACACGGATGTAACCCTGTAGCGAGTTCAAATGATATCACACGAGCGAATCCGGTTAAATCAAAATCAGGTAATGGCCCATTAATCGCAACACGAGTCATTTCATGTGTGGGGTGTCCAAATCGTTTAAAGTATTCAGCGGCTTCTCCATATCCAAGAAAACTCCCTGGATAACACGCAGCTACATCAATTGAAATCATACCATCACGTGAGTATTTTGTATTCCACAGTCCTCCATGACTAAATTCGACGCAACTCAATTTAACATCCTCGAGAAAATCACTTCGTGTTGGACGCCATGAGTTTTTTTCTCTTGCGAAGTGAGCTACCACTGATGGAATAGTAAAACTATCCGTGAGTAGTTTTTCATGGAAACTCTCCGGTGAAAAATCATTAGCGATTTTTCTCATTCTGTTATCTAATTCTTCAACGCGATATAATTCACCATTTGGTCTTACAAATTGATCAAATCCTATTTCGGGATCATCACTTCTAAGTAACCACACTGACACAGGATCATCTTTACACAACGCATGAATAGCATCGAATAATTTCTCATTATAAAAAACATCTCCGACGAATTCCTCGGGGATATATCTCACGGTTCTATCTCGTGGAAATATTGTTACTGCAGGTGTCCACGCGTGTTCGTTATGATCAATAATTTGTATTGGAGCTCCATTTTTGTTATATTTCGGTTCGTATAAAACTTCTCCGGTTATCGTCATTACTGATATTGGGAATCTTAATGATGTTTCTAATTTAGCTATATCAGAAATCTTTGCACCGTGCTGTTTCACTGTCAGTTCCCATTCGGTTATTTTCCTACGTCGCAGATCAGTTAGTTTATTTCCTCGGGATGCATTTGTGAAGTGTTCCATTACGCGTGTTGCTACACAATTCAGTGAACTAGAATATTTCATAGGAGCTAGTTTTGCGATATCGGGTTTATCATTTAACGGATATATCCCATAAACGATTGCTGTTACAGGATAAGATCTCTCGTAGTATGGTTTGTCGATTCCAGTTAGAATTCCTGGTTTGGAATCTCTACTCAGCGTGATTGTTTTTTTATCCTTGAGGATTGGTTGAAATTTATCCCTGATAATCCATTTACCTTCGACTTCGATAATGAATTTTATTCTGAAAAAATACTTCTGATGGGAATTGCTTTGCAATTTACCCTTGGATTTCCCGCCAAGGTGTGAAATGATCTCAGCTGCTATTTCATCATTCATGGTAGCATCGATGTTAGGTACATTGACATCCTCGTGTATAATTCGAAATGTCGACCAACAGTATGCTGCACCGTCTCGGTAGAATTCATTAAAACACTCCTTGATTTTACTTAGTATAGTTCTGTCACCGATTAGACGTTTTGGTGTATCAGAGACTCTATCGAGATTGAATTTAGCATTTTTCCAAGGTTCGATTTTCGATAATCTCTTGAACTCTTCCATGTTATAATTAAAACAAGTATTTAAATAGAAAAATATAGTATAATGAATCACTGCAAGTGGCTTATGATTGGATCAACAACCCCGTGTAACAAATCATGCAGAAGCGAATTCTGTGGGCATCATTTACAAAGCGTTCGGCGAGGAAGTTTTGGTCCTCTCCCATGCCTTCAATGTGGGGCTGGGGTAAGGGGAAAATCACAATTATGTCTCAGTTGCGGCGGCAAACGATACAGGGAACTAAAACGCTATTATGACAAACGAATCATTGACCCCAACGACCTTGATAAAATCAAGGACAAAATCATCAAAACCCCTCAAGACTACATTGATAGACTTATAATTAAAGCAAATAATAAATTAGACAAATAGTATTATTATACAAATGAGCCAAGATTTCAGACCTCACTCAGTGCTTGTTAATTATGAAGCATCCCGTGATGGTGTTATTAGAAATTGCAGACTAAAAGAACCGGTTGGGTATCTGAATAATATGGGGTATTTGATGTTTTCAGCTGGGAGGAAGAAGTATCTCTGTCACAGAGCCATCTATGAAGCATTTTACGGATTAATCGAAGACGGATTTGTGATTGATCATATCAATAATAACAAGACTGATAATTGTCTTGAGAATCTTCAAGCCGTCTCGCAGCGCGATAACCTTTTAAAAAGCAACGCTGGTAGACACGCAAAACACCCTAGGGGGGTCAAATCGTTTGATTTAGAAACCAGCGAGGAGAAAATATTTCAATCAATAAATGAAGCCAGTAGATACTTTGACATTTATGGGGCTTCAATTCGATTTGTTGCTGAAAATATAATTAAAACTGCTCTGTCGAAAAAAAATGGTCATAAAGTAAAATTTGTATACACCTGAAACTATTCAAGGGAGATAAATCCCCATGGACAAATCCGCCGCAATTCACACTCTACCTACTAAGTTCCCTTGTATTATGACGTCAAAGGAATTTTCTGTCTGCTCTTACCTGTACAGAGAGGTATAATTGACTAGGCGCGCGCACGTGACTGTAATGGAGTATGATAGTTTCGGTAGAGCTGTATTTTCATCAACTTTAAATAATTCTAAAATGTTTTATTGTCGCTTCGGCTAAAACTGCATTTATTTAAACAGTTGTATTTATTTAGACCATCTATTAATACACTTTCAGTACAGACGTTCTTTATAATCCTTCCGATAAGAACCATATGTACATCGCGAGTGGTTTCTATTCATTGAAGTAGGTGGGCGTGGTTAAAATTCCTGTATACAGCTCTTTGTGATCTAATCGATAATTTATTTGTCTAGTCACTGATAGTTACATTATATTTTAAACTGCTCCGATTTTATGTTTTCTGGATAGTTACAACAGTTAAATTATTATTCGTTTTCTTAAATACGATAGTAAAATTGTCTATTTTAAAAATCTCTTAATAGATATATATATTAACAATCTCTATTCTGTATGACGGCTCCGTGGTGTAATGGTAGCGTGGTTGTCTTGTAAACATAGCTATCAACTACTACGTGTTCGGTCCCCATAGCAGATACATTATTTGATGGCGAAACGGAAGATGTTTTTTCTATTAATTGGGGGCGGGGGCGGTCCCCCTCAGCCAAACCAACATTGTAACTCATGCTATCGCATTTTCGGTAGCGTGGGTTGGTGTTTTTTCCAACTCATGCAACCATGAATTTGATTTCATGGGTTGCCATGTTGGTTTGGTTTACCACGCCCACACCACATAACATCCAATAAACATATACCTTCTGAGAGATCTGATTCAGCCTTTGCTGAGTTAGACCCCTCGCCGGAGATTATGTGTTTGTCAAAGTAAAATTGGATGTAAAATAAATGGTATAAATTGATGCAAAAGCTCTACATTCACATGAGGAACCCCACAGGGTAGCACAGAATGGGCTACCGGCTAATAGAAACGGTGTTAGGGTCACAAAAAGGCATCTGGAATGGATAGCCAAAAGAAAAAGGCATCTGGAATGGATAGCCAAAAGAAAAAGACCCTAGCAAAGACACAAAGGCCTGAATAAGGGACTCATGAATGAATAACCGCTCATAATTGATATTTATTTTGCATTTTTTTTTAATAATTAGAGATACAGTATACTATATTTATATAAATATAAATAATGGATATCAAAGATGTAAATGCTATAATTGCCGAAATCTCAAATTTAAAAAATAACGGGGTAGTATTATCTGAAGGTCTCGACTGTGACAAGATTACCTCGGAATATGAAGATATTGAGTATCAGTCTAGTAAGGGTCGTTATGTTTTACCTAAAATGTACAGACTCGTGAAAGGAATTCAAAAGTCCATCTATGCTTGTTTGTACGGTAACGATATTGATGTATTTATAACGCTATTTAGCACCGTTGAAGCAATACGTCAAAAGCTCGGCCAAGAGTATCAAAAACGAGCTGAAATTAGTTATAAGGTTCGTGATCTTAAAAAAATATTAAACGAGGAAAAACCAGTATCTTAACAACGTGAGTGATAGGCTTTCAGTAAATAATTTAAAAAATAATTTTTTTTAGCGTTTTTTGTAACACTCACATGGGATTTTCTACTGAAAGGATAATCAGCAGTTTGGGCCTGCTTATGCAGTTATGTGCATAATGGATGATCTGGTCGTAGTAGCAAGTAATCACCGCGATGCCTCCATTTTTACGTAGTTGTTGTTGTTGCCGCGTCGTTAACACAAATCGTTCATCGCCGTTCTCAGATATTACAATTCTGAAACCCCCAGCGATGTTATTTCTGAAACACTCGCGGATGGCATCGTACAGTTTAACCCTGTCAGAGATGGATACGTTAGCTTGATGGTACATTATTTAATAACTAAGCTTTTAATTGTGATAGTTTCACATTTGAAAAATTAGTTCACAAACAATATATGGTAGGTGAATCGCTTACAACTAGATTAGCCCGAGAGCGGCTAGCAGCAATTAAAAAGTTTATATCGGTTCGAGACAGAGTTCGCGAGAAACTTCAACAACGACAACAAGCGCAGACTGACTTTTCTGTGTCAAGTGAACAACTGTTCGCCCCGGTAACTAAGGCGACCAGCGATGTGAAAACAGCAACTGAACGAGCAATATTTGGGGATATTCCTGAGGAAGGCAAGCGACGAGAAGTGCCTGTTCTTGGTGTGCTTGAAAAAATTGCAGCAGAGACCGAACAAACAAAAAAGTCTTTAGAAACACTTCCAGTAGATATAGTAACTACTTCACGGCAACAACAAAAAAAAGAGCGAGTACTAGAAGAACTAGGTGCTACTACAAGAAAACCAAAAGAAGAAGAAGACGTTACTATATAAAAAATATATTCACCGCAAAGTATATTTAAACACTTTATATACAACATAATTAAACATTATAATGACAATGAGTTAATTGACTTTATCACGCGGAATTTTTCACTCGATCAAAGAGCAGCAATGGTAAACAAAGAGTATAAAAAGTATATAAAAAACGACGAGAATTGGATAAAAAAAATGTACCTGGCAAACCGTGGTAGATTTAGAATCACAGACAGTAACCGTAATAATTTTGAGAGTTTTAAAGACAAAGTATTGAGTAGAATAGAAAAAATGAATATAGTTGAAGAGGATGAAGAGGAGTCAACTGAAGATGAATATTTAGGTAGCGGCATAGTTGAAAACGCTAGCGTTACTTGTCCTGGTAACATCCTAAGTGATATATCACGACTGGAGGTTCTCATCGGGGGGAAGCGAGCCGGAAACAACTCACCGGAAATAATTAATGAGGCCGCTGATATCTGTAGACGATCATTTGCCGGCGGTATCATGGACATTGATGTATATCGAGAACTCATTGCTGAATTAGTTGAAAATCACAGAGACGCCCATGGTTATTACAGCGATTGATCACTAATTGAAAAATTACTGGTTTTAATAACAAGATGATTATACATTACAACCATAATAAACCAACCCCCGTCTATGTAGTTAATTCACGGTTTCCAGTTTATAGAGCATATTACGGAGATGGTCTCGGTGATACCATTGCGGGGTTATTTACAAGAATGGCTCCCAAGGTGGCGCCGTTAGCTAAACAATTATCAATGAAGGCCATTGATGTTATTCGTGATAAGGGTATTGGTGCTGTTGGAGATCTCGCCGGAAAAGCGTTTTCAGCTGCGAAGAATAAAATAACATCATTAGTGAGACGAAAAAAGAAACCGTTACCGTCTACAGCGGAAATGCCTGCAAGTGTTAGTAAAATTATAAATAACGCAGTAGATGAAAAATTAGCGCAATTGACTTCAACCTCTGACCAAAATAACATGATAGCAAACATGATAGCGGGGAGTGGCTTTAAAAAACCACGACGATGAAATCCTACGATTAGCAATGAAAATCTTTCAAGATGAAAATCGTTTACGATTTAGACTCTGATAAATAGAATAAAATGTTCAAAAGGTCACCTGATCCAGCGTTTGATATAGACGCCCCAGTTGGCAAGGATGATTCTGTACGCGATTATCAATATTACGCCTATCATGCAATAGACTCAAATAGTCGATCAAGAATTGAACTTCAAGTCCATGATACCAGTAAATACTTTTTGCCCTGTGAAGCATTTATCGAAGTAGAAGGAGAACTTGTAACAGCTGCTGATACTCCTGCTGTACCAGCACCGTATCCAGCTGGTACTCAAGTCGGGTTTGTCAATAATGGTATCATGGCGCTATTTGAGAGTGCTAGATATCTCATTGATGGAAAAGAAATTGAGTCCATAGATCGCGATGTTGATATGGCTACAACAATAATCGGGTTAGCGAGATATTCTGATGATTATACAAGATCCGCGGGTCCTTCTATGATGTTTGCAAAAGATGTTACAAATACCGCTGGAGGAAATCCATTTGTTGTAAGACGACCAAAAAAACGTGATAATAGTGATGCTGATGTCGAGGATATGATTATAAACAAAGATGATAATTTCAATCTAGGAGCTGCAACACGTATTTCAATGTTGGGGAGGGGGCGTAAATCATTTTCATGCGCGATTCCACTGCATCACATATTTGGATTCTGTAGAAACGTCAGAAAAGTTATTTATGGAGCGAAGCATACAGTAGCACTGGTGCGAAAGAGTGATGATAATGACGCAATCTGGAGGATTCTAGCAGACAATGCAAATCCCAATGCTGATGCCGGTAAAGTCAATTTAACAAAACTATCATTGTGGATGCCAGTACTAACTCCATCAATCACCGCAGAAGAACGTTTACTATCATTTATGGGTCAAGGAGGAAAATCGTTACTAAGTTGGCTAACGGTAAGTACAGATGTTAAACAATCAAATCTGAACGGGTTATTCACTTGGAACCTAGCATCAAAACAAGGCGTTGCTGCGCCACGTCATATATTTATTACGTTACAGGATAACACAAGAGTTGGCAATCAACTCTCCAGCCATATGATATTTGATCAATTAGGTGTTAAAGACGTCTCACTGAGAATAAACGGACAACAAGAACCATCTGAGGATATTCAGCTTGATTACGGTGAAAATCATATTGCACGTGTGTATCATAGATTGTTGTCATTTATGGCACGTGATCAAAATGTTGATACCGGTCTACAAATATCACAACATGATTTTAAGAATCTATATCCAATCTATTACTTTTCATTGGAACATCTTGATTTAACAAGACAATCTGTTGTTGATATACATTTTAGAGCTAATGTGCTTCGTGGTGCTATTGCTAATTATAGAGCGGTTGCTGTCATTCTCAGTGATAAATCAATGCTACTCGAAGGTGTTGGTGGACGAATGAGAGTAGTTGATGCGCCAGTAGAAAATCTATGATTGAAAATCCTTCGGATTTTTTCAAAAATATGTAAATGAAACTTGAAGAGTTTCCAATTAGATCAATTGAAAGCATAAATGTGTTTTACAATAAAATGACATATAGTGTTGTTAGTGTCAAGCTGACTGATGGTCAGGTCAAGAAATTGCGATCAAAATCCGCTAAAGAATGTGGAACAACAATAACGTTAAAACCAGCGCAGATGTCCGGCGGTACACATAAAATATCACTGACGGATCGTCAAATAAAACATTTCAATGATGCGCTAAAGAATAAGAGAGGGGTTCAAATTGTATTTTCAAAAGCTGCAGTCGCGAACATGATAAAATCAGGTGGTATATTTCCATTGTTAGCTGCAATACCAGCATTGATTACAGCGGCTGACCCAGCAGTGGCGAAAGCGGCAGCGTTGGGAGCCGTTGGGACCGCGGCAGGGATGGCGTTGAAAAAGGCAACTGGGAAAGGATATAAAAAAAAGGGAAAAGGTCTAAGACTACCAGGAACCCCGTATTCATGGTACAGCGGGAGATCCGTTCACGGATCAGGTCTAAGAATACCAGGAACGGTTTATTAGTTGAAAACCCAATTGTTGAGGAGTCTATGATTGAAGAGTCTTTGACTCCAATGTCCAATTTTGATTTAATTGATGCTGCTAAAACACTAGCGATAAAAAACTTCAGAGGGGTTTTTATGAGAGATCAATTACCGAGAAAACCTAAACGCGTCGAAACCGGTATCATCAATCTTGATAACAGTAACGGATCGGGAACTCACTGGGTTGCATACGCGATTGATCCACGTGGGATTGTCTATTTCGATTCATATGGATTAGCTCCGCCAAGAGAGTTTATGCGGTATATAAATTCTTCGATGAAACTCAAAGAGTTTCCGATTTTTTATTCCACGCTGCCAACACAACAATTAAATGATCCACCGATATGCGGCCGTGAAGTATTAAATGTCCTCGCGGAGATTTCATCGTCACAGAAACCACCTCATCTGGTTGTAAATAAATACACGAGTGGGAAATTACAAGGTAATTTTAGAGAATCAATAAATTGAAAATACTAGAGTCTTTACAATAATGATTAATATTTGGGGACAATCTCTGTCAATGTCGGAACCCACCGCGAAAACATCTGCGGGTTCTATCGAGGATGTAAAAAAAATAATTAAAAATGAAATCGATGAGACGTTAAATTTAACAAGTGTTGACCCGAACGAAATAGTTGTATTTCAAGACAAACAGGGTAAATTGAAAAGCAGTGATGTGTCATTGGATGACATTTTGATACGGCAGCGCGATGCCGCTGAAAACTCTATTGCGCTGTATTCCAACGGTGGACGACTTAAACCAGGCGCACTTGTGTCTACGATCACCGACGCGATTGCCACCCACGACAACAAGATTGCCGCCCACGACAACACGATTACCACCCACGGCCGTGAGCTGGATGATCATATACGAGGTTATAATAGTTTTCGCAAAAATGTCGTACATAAATTCTTTGGAACCCCGCTTGTGGTTGGCATGACTCTAGCTGAAATTAAAGACTTGTTGAATTCATTCTTCGCTAACAAGGAAGCTGGAAGGATGATGACTGCTTCAGAAATCAAGGCAAATTATCTCGAGATTTTTAAACTAAGCGAAGATTTTGAGAAGGTACAAAAACTCACAAACGACGTAGTTAGTAAGTTTTTTGGATCCCCACCTGTGGCAGACTCGACTCTCGCTGAAATTAGCGAGTTTATTATCAGGCATACTCACAATGCCTACGTCGCTAATAATTTCTTTGGTGTCCCAGCTACATCTACGATGACTCTCAAAGATATTATTAGTTTTATGGTGAGACAAGCAACACTTAATACCATCGTGGATAAATTTTTGGGGAGAACACGTGAATCTGAAACAACATCGTTGACAGGCCCAACCCTCGCTGAAGTTAAAAGCGCTATTGACGAACAAAAACTCACCAACGAGTTTGTTAAAAATTTCTTTAAGGGTTCTGAAAGTAACAGCGTCGATACGACATATAGTCGTATCGTTGGGCATTATGTCGTCCAAACAGATTCTGGATTTAACGACCTTGTCAATTCATTTTTTATAGGCCATGATAAAAAAATAATAAAAAAAGCGGAATCGGAAAAACCTATATCGACGTCATCAACGATGTTAATAGAGTAGACCTTAAATTCGATCTGATACAAAAACCAATCAATGATGCCGTTGTTAGGTTCTTTGGCCCTATCAGACCGAGTAATCTCGACACGTTGATAACCCCAAACCTCAATAAAATTAAGTACGCGCTTGAAGAACAAAAATTTATCTACGACGAACAAAAGCTCACAAACGAAATGGTTAAAAATTTCTTTGAGGGTTCTGAAAGCCATAATATCACGACGACATATTCTCAACTCAGCAGGTATTATGCCACCCAAAAAGATTTGAAAATTGACCTCCTTTTGACTTTATTTTTCGAAAGACGCGATAGAACGATAATGAAAGATATCGAAATCAAAAAAACCTATCTCGACGTCATCGACGATATTGCTAAACTACGAGAAGATTTTGAAAAGGTAAAAATTCCGCATCCAGACATAGGCGTTAAAAATATCGTGTATACGGTTGATCATGGGACCTTTGATTGGGTAAAAAACTCTAATGCTAAATTGAAAGTCACTAACGTGAAGTGGCCCCCTGGTATCTACAGGATGACGTTAATCTCTAACAAGCAATTTGATATCATCGTGAAAGGTAAAACCTACTTTGGTGGCACCGCGACAGTAATTATCGCGGGGGGAAAAGAAGAATTTGAGATTGTCGCGGTTGATAACACCATTAGAAAACATATAACCTGGTGTTTAGAATTCGTAAGTGAAGTAGACACCCCCCTGATCGACTTCCTTGGCGACGATGAATAATTGAAAACACTATCAGGTTTAAAATAACAACAATGACTTTGTCATCGTCGCAATATCGATTCGACACCGTAAAAGAATTTTCCGCGAACTTGAAATCACTTTCTGAGCGTTATCGTGAAAAAATGAAAACTGTTGAATTTTCCACGATGACCCAGTTGTATAACTCCGCGATGTTGAAATTGGAAATTGAAGACAGCGTTAACAATAATGTCACTACAATTCAACGAATTGCAACTGCTTCAACGAATCGCGGAGAATACCACTCCGATACGAACAAGCATGATATCAATAACATCAACGAACCCTGAATTTAGTGTGAACTTTCCTTCTCCGATTCCAGTGCGTGAGATAGCGCTGGCAAAATTACGAGTGTATCATAGCTGGCCTAATATCAGATCTGTTGCATTTGGCGGTCAGCAACCCAATAACGCACTGGTGTTCTCGTATAAGAATAAACCCGATGGCACTCCAGCGTGGGAAACTGTTTCGTTACCAACTGGATCGTACCAAATTGAGCAAATCGATGCTGAAATTCAGCGTAGAATAAAATCAATTACTGGAAAAGAATCAAAAATAGCTATTAAACTTCATGAACCGACGCTCTCGTCGTCGATCGAAATAAGCACAGAGGGATACATTGTAGATATCTATAAGAGCTCGTTAAGAACAGTGTTAGGATGGCCTGAAAAACAACCGGAGAAATCCACCGCCGACTTAACCACGGACGTAAAATCATATCATGAAATCAATCCCAGTTATCGAGATAATTTATCTGATATAAGAAAAGGAAGAATCGGCGATAGATTTATATTTACCAACAAAGACACATTGCAATGGGATTTTATCATTAAAAGAACAGCCGAGTCAGCTGTTACTATTTCATTTACGCTAACTGACGTCCGTGGTTATTTTAATGAAATTAAACAATATATGACACACAACTAGAACAACTACGGAAAACAAAATTGCAAAAACACATTGAAATAATAAATCAACTTATATCTGACATGGAATATATCTATGAACTAATTATTCAAACAATAATTAATGACAACAGCGACAATAAACAACGATTCCTAACCGATTACAATATCACAGAAGCCGATCTGCGTAATTTCAAGTTTCCCAAATACAACGCTGATGAACTAGCAAAAATTGTTAAAACCGATATCAAGGCGCTACAAAAATCAGATTCAACTGTCCTCAGGTATAATAATGATCCAGATGGTGGCGGTAGGCATATTGCCCCGCATAATGTAAATATTTCAACGGTGATTGCGCTCAATTTAGTATGTGATGTAATTGAAGGAAGCTATCAAATTAATCTAGAGCAATCAAATCAAGCTCAGCAGGGATGTATTCTTTATTCGTTTGCACCAACAGCTCCTCCAGGATACCTAATTATTGAAAATCCAATTAATCCTGTCTACATGCGATGCCATAATAATTCGTTAACGAGAATTAATTTCAAACTCACTGACCAATCCAATAATCTAATTGATTTACGAGGTGAGGTTCTACAAATTAGTCTGTTTGTGAAATCGTAGCGATTTTCATTGTAAAAAAAAATGTTAACCCATAGCAGCAGAGAGGCTACCTAATTATTGAAAATCCAATTAATCCTGTCTACATGCGATGCCATAATAATTCGTTAACGAGAATTAATTTCCGACTCACCGACCAATCAAATGATTTGATTGATCTACAAGAGGAGGTGTTAGCGATTAGTTTGTTTGTGAAATCATAAATGATTTTCGTCCTAAGGACTGGATCAAATATTCGGTTAACCCATAGCAGCAGAGAGGTTGGATGACAACGACGCTGGCGTAGACGAGGAAGCGTTGGTTGTCGACGCTTTTTCCACGATTCGACGTTTTTCTTTGGTTTTGTGCTTGGTTGTCGACGCTTTTTTACGATTTCGACGCTTTCACGCTCGTTGTAGGGTTCACCCTCTCTGCTGCTCAATGTCCTTTCTTCTTACAGATATAGCAACTATCTTGACTTTTATCTCGAAAGGAGGGAGAGTAGTTCGTCAGCTTATCTGAAGAAAACTTTCGTATGACACCACGTAAAGCTCTGATGAGAAGTTCAACTTGTGTAGGTTCTCCCATCGTTCTGGTCAATGTGGGAATAAAATGAATACTGAAAGGTTAGACACTGACACTTTTATATATGCACGGATCGGACATGAATATATAAGGGTTATGGTCTTTAAAATGTAGTCATTTGACTTTTTGCAGACAAGATGAAAAGACCGCACCATGTGCCCGAATCCACACCAAGACAATCGACGTCCAAGCAAAGTGCACCACCCTAAGTAAACCCTGAAAAGTACTATCACATTCGAGAGACGGAAAAGCGTTACTCTCGAAAATTTAGAACAACGGCTTACACGTATGCCGTAAAGTTTAAAGATTTCAAGTCCAATGTACCTTTGGAGAATACAGAAGGGTTTATTACCGAGGTGTGGGATTCTATGTTAACTGCACTGAAACAGCAATGTCAAGCCAAAGAAGACGATCGCTTGAGACTTTCTATTCATCACGATAATTTGCAGTCTCCCGTTTGGATCGAGTTTATCAGTCCATCAGAATTAATACCTTCCAAAGTCATCGACAAAATTCAACATGTGCAACAATCCAACGACAAGTTTCACAAGGGCAACGAGACACAGAGAGGTATTTTTGCAGACTACGTGGATGCCTTTTCAAAACGAAAACAAGAAGCTAGCAGATATCCTTCCTGGTGTCACACTCCCGAAGACCAAAAGATATTCAAAGCAAAATATCGGGAGCAGGAAGGCATCACTTTAGACCACATCGAGAAATACGAAGGAAGGCGATCGTTTGCCAAAGTGATGTTAAATTGCTTTTGGGGTAAAATGGCACAACGACCATCTTTACCCAAGACAGAGTATTTGTCCGAACCTTCTCGCTACTTCCAGATGATTCACGACAAAACCAAAGTCATGAAACATGTGGACGTCATTCGTGAGGACTTGATCTTAATCAATTACGAAGAAGAATTAGACTTTGTAGAAGCCGACAAATTTGGAAATGCCATCATTGCGGCTTACGTGACAGCCCACGCTCGCTTGAAATTGTACGAAGTGTTAGAACTGTTAGGAGATCGTGTGTTGTATTTTGAGACGGACAGTTGCATCTACATTCACCGACCGAACCAGTGTAACCCTGTCATCGAAGGAGACCGTTTAGGACCCTGGACCGATGAACATCCCGACGACAAGATTCTATGTTTTGCAAGTGGCGGTCCTAAAAATTGCGGCTACGAATACCGAGACCCCCAAGGAGAAATGCACACCGAATGTAAAATGAAAGGATTGACTCTCAATTATCGCACTAGTCGAGTGGTGAACTTTAACGTGCTTCAAGAAGCCTTACAGTCTGGACAAGATGAAACGTTTAAAGTGACCACCCACGAACCACACAAGATTGTACGTTTACCCACACACAAAATCGTTAGCCGACCTTTGGAAAAAGTCTATCAAATCGTGTACCAAAAAACAGTACGACTTCCCAATCACTTCACTTTACCGTACGGTCACGTCGAGATTAGGCAGCATATAAAAAGGGACATTGTCCAAGACCAATAGTTCATTTGTAACTACAACGACCAATCGAAAAGAAGCTGAATCCATTTAAACAGACATCATTCAAATTTGGGAATTTTCAAGTAGAGTGCGATGCTAAACCTTGCGATTGTAGTGATGCCAGACGCTGCGACCTTAGCGATTCAGCAGGATATCGTGGGAACTTTGCTATGACTACTACCAATATATCTACCCTGGAAAGTGATGCTATGCGTGTCAAACCTGAGGGATGCGAAAGCGGTGCCACACGTTATCGTGGACTCCTAGAAATGTCACCGTACCTGCATCGAACTGAAGTGAGGAGAGTCAAATATTCGTTCCCTACGAGTTTGCCTGAATACTGTCACTTTAAAAGTCGATTCCAAACGTTCAAAGATAAATGGCCAAAATATCTGCCTGGACCAACTCCTGAAGAATTAGCCAGAGCCGGATTTTTCTACTTGGGCGAAGGGGATAAAGTCAAGTGTTTCAGTTGTGGTGTGTCCATTTATGAGTGGAAACAGAAAGATTCCGCTTACATGGAACATGTTCGATGGTCTCCGAATTTTCAATA
Source organism: Unio pictorum (assembly GCA_030141615.1). NCBI lineage: Eukaryota > Metazoa > Mollusca > Bivalvia > Unionida > Unionidae > Unio > Unio pictorum. Next base: position 268,995 of record JARLTB010000252.1, read on the forward strand.
CCTACCTTTAGTGGGCCCCTAGTGATTGAAAGTGACAATACTGATTAATGTCGTTTAACAAACCAGTTTGGGTTGGAGACAAGCCTAGACCAATATATAAACCCTCTCTGAAACATAATATTCAAGGATTACCACACGAATTGCAAGAGAAGATCTACAAGGACGTTTGGCAGAGTCTTCCTAAAGAAAAATTTCAGTGGGTGACTGTAGAACTTTTGTGTCGTGAAATTCACAAGAGAAAAGTGACAAAAATTAACCAACGTGTCAGATTTCTCTGGATCAAGTCTACCTTCCACAGATTCGAATTTAGTTTGTTTACATCTGAAGATGTTTTGATCCTTCTTGACCGTTACCCTAAACGGCAGTGGGACGAAATTACACGTTACATTAATCACTTTCGCTTTTGGAGGAGATTTTAAATCATTCTGGGCAGAATATACACTTATGGTCTTCGACATAAAAAGGTATAAAATAGAACGACCATGCCACAACCTTTATCACTTGTAATCAAACGGATTCCGTGGAAGGATATCAATGAGAATATTCACACGGTGAAGGATTACGAACACTTATTACAAGAACTGCATCCCATGAATGGGGGTCGACGTGTAGTGTGTGTTTTAGTGACTTGCTTTCTGGGATTTCTTTTACCTGTTGATTCCTTGTGGACACTTTACGAACACTACCTACAAAAAAGACAGTATGTTGACTCCTTTAAATGTCCATGAGAGTCTCATTCTGTTAAAAGCCTTACGCTTTCATCTGGATACGTCTCGATCTCTACAGGAAAAAAAGATTCGTCAACTTTTACGTACGGAAGCGATGTACGAAGATGTGTGTGTAGCTTGATATTTACACCCTCATTGGACAGATGTACGTGACTGGAAAAGTTGGGATTTTGAGGCTTGGACAAACGAAGCATCCCATTATGCCCAAGCGTTGTGTTCGTAAAATCCATCGTCGAGTGAAAAAAGTCACTTTTAAACCTGTTAGTGACAGTGCCAGTATAAGAAGAAGAGAAAGAATCTGTCAACGAGGACAATCCCTCTGTTCAAGACAGAACTGTCATGGACATTCCCCCACAAAGACCCTTCCGAGAGGACACCTATGTGACTGTATCCCATGTAGAGACTATAAGAACATTACACACTACCTCTAGGACACCTTCGTTACCCAAACAATGTTGTACATTGACTTGTTTATATGCCACTTTGATCGTTTCCATGTGTATTTTATTCCTGTATTTATCCATTTGGCTTGTATGTATTTTTATCTTTCGTGTTGTTCTCATTTAAACATGCATTGAAATAAACGTGTCTTGAAAAAAGTATAAAAACCTCTTGTCTGTTTCTGTGTCAATAGTGTCATACCCTACACTACTATGGCTAACTCTGCTATTTCTACTCCTTCCTCCTCGACATTCAAAGTCATTGACGAACACTTAGATCATGCTAGTTGGGAAGCCTTGTATTTTCGTCATCCTTTTATCATGTTAATTGCTGGACCGAGCGGTTCAGGCAAAAACCGAATTTATCAAACGTTTGATCCAACATAAACATCATTTTATCGATCGTTCACCTCAACGCATCGAGTGGTGTTACAAAGAGTAGCAATCGGCATACAGCCTCTTGCAAGAAAGTCAAGGTGATTCCATTGTGTGTGTGGAAGGTATTCCTAGAGAAGACGATAGAATCGTGTCTGACCCTAGTCAAACTCATTGGGTCATTTTTGACGACATGTTAGGAGAAGACGAAGAAGAAATTAAACTGTGGTTTACGCGTAAAGGGCATCATCGTAATGCCAGTGTCATTTAAATTAAACGAAATTTGTTTCAACAAAGTAAAGCCTATCGTACCATTAGTCTCAATGCTCATTACGTGGTCTTATTTAAAAGTCCTCGAGATACATCACAAGTGCAAGTCTTAGCCAAACAGTTAGGAACACCTTGGCTGACTCATGCGTACGATGATGCCACTCAAACGCCACATGCCTATTTACTCGTGTATTTAAAACCCACCACTCCCGATTATTTGCAATTTCGCACCGATTTGTTTCACGACTGGTGCCAAGACGGAGGACGTGACGTGTACACGTCCTCGTCGTCGACATAACAATATGAACCACTAAAAAAATCTATAAAAACCTTGGTCACTTTGACCTTGTCTCATACATCGTCAACATGACGTCCCTTCCGTCTCATCTTACCATCAAATTGATTCGTGCCTTGTACGGTATCAGTCGCGAAAAAATCCACAAATACGTGCTCACGTCTTAGAAGCCAGTCTCAAAGAAGTCTTACGATGGTTTACGGTGACAGCACGTCAAATACTGCAAGGCATCATTCACATTCCACATCAAACCAAACGCTTGTTTGACAGAAACAATGTACCCTTGACGCAAATGGCCATTCCTCGCATCGACACTCAAACCAAAAAGCAAATCATATTGAATCCTGGAGGTAGTGGTTGTCTAGGAGGTGTCATCATTCGTTCCCTTTTAAAATGGGATCCAAATACTCCCAAAGTTCACCCCAAGAAACAAAATGCCAAACGAACCCCTAAGAAAAAGAACTATGGTGCCAAGACCTAAACACAGAAAAAGAAAAGTACACAGAAAAAAGCTGTCACCCGCAAAAGAGGCACTTCGGCCAGGACGCAAACATACCTTCGCAAACCACGACCTGCAAGAGAAAATCTCCAAGGACGTTTGGCAGGGACCGCGTTTCCAGTAGCCTCAGATGCTTCCACTTCTCCGTTGCGGTGATGCCAGCCAAATCCAATTTGACACACGTTCTTCCTAATTTGATGAAACATTGGAAATCTGCGTCTCCCAAAACGTCTCCTCCACCGGTGACACCCTCGTCCACATTAGCGGCAGTAGTAGCTGCTCACAAAGAACCTGCCCCCAAAGTCAAAGTCCAAGAAAGATCTGGCATATTAAAAAGTTTTTAATTTACTGGATTTGTCCAAACAAGAACTGTCCCGATTGAGTCCATTGCGAACTCCTTCACGACGTGTGTTACCTACCATGAAGTTGATACGACGCAAAGATAATCAGTGGCGTCGCATTCCAGTATAACAAAAGACTTGAGGACAACGACGTGAATCAGTATTTTATGTGCTACTGCTGAACACTCAATGATGCCTCCTCAAAAACGTCCACACCACAACCCTCGTCGTTCTGCTGTCCAAAAAGGAACAGGAAAAATACAGTCTCGTCATCCCACAAAACGTTTAAGAATCAAACATCGACGTCATCCCCTCAAAAGACGTAGACCTTTAAAGAAAAAGAAGAGTCACCAAAAAGGAGGTTACTTTGACAATTTTGGGAAACACATCGTTACCTTTCTGACGAAGCGATAGTTCCCATACAGGTAGATAAAAGTGTGTACCAAGTCATTGACGTCAGTGGTATTGTGGAACGAACAAGTAAAGATGTCACCTCGCAGAAAACATTCTTATTCATCCCACAAAGGAAAGAAAAAGAAAGGACTACTTTCTCCTTTAGCCAAACATCAACACGTTCGTCGTCAAAGGGTCCAAAAGAAACAACCAGTCCGTTAAAAGAAAAAGATGTTGGTGCAACGCGGATGATTTTTTATTCCTTTTTATAAAGCGTTCCCACAATTAAATGAATTGGTGGCTCAAACAAAAAAGAAGATAAAAGGGTGAGTGTTCCAAGACATTGACGTCAGTGGCATTGTGGAACAAACAAGCAGAAAACATTCTTATTCACCCCACAAGGGAAAGAAAAGGAAAGGACTACCTCCTCGTTTAGTCAAACACGGAGACGTGTTGTCCGTCCTGTCCAAAGCCTCTCCACCCATGCGAAAACAAATCATTAAAACAGCCTCCAAAGATGTCATCGATACCGTGTGCGAATGTTGTTTGAATGTCTTGAAAGGTACGACACCTTTCTCTCCACACCAGAAAAAAATGCTTAGCCAAACATCTACACATTCTTTCTCAAATGGTTCAAAAGAAAATACCCATCCGTCAAAAGAAAAAGATGTTGGTGCAACGCGGAGGATTTTTACCCTTTCTTCTACCTGTGTTGGGAGGATTAGCGAAATCCGGCATCCTATCTAGCATATTACCAGGTTTTTTTTACAAGGGATTACACAAGGGATGCCCCAAGGGATGTCCCAAGGTATGGGTAGCAATATGTATGATCCTTAAAGAAGATAAAAGGGACCCATGTAGCACCACAATCTCAGACGTAACCTTTGGAAGCCCATGGAAGGACGAAAACTGACTTTAGTCCCTTACAAACGATGGATGGAATACCATCGTTGGCAAGAACAACGTACCCCCATTTACCACCCAATCCTGATTTGACCTAGGTGTCCCAATTACAACACGAATTGCAATCCTTGATGCATCGCCACGATTTGTCCGAAACCGAAAAATCGCAAAAGTACGGTCAACTTTTGCAACGACTACAACTCTTTCATCGAAAAGCTGTGGAACAAACAACATTACCTACTCTGTCCGATTTGAAGGCTCTGATAAATAATCCCTCGCTCTCGCCATCTTCAGTGGCCAAAACAGACGTCACCCCACCATTACCCAAGGAAGAAGAACCTCATGATATATTTCAAACACCCACTCCCATTCCGAGTAAGATTGCCGCTTCCTTATTGACCCCTTCCCACACTCCCCAAAGAGAAGAACTCAAAACTTGGGTTAAAAAGATGATGGCTACTCCTGCTTCGACAGATGTGAAAAAGAAAGAAAGTAAACCAGAAGTGAGAAAAGAAAAGAAGACCAAACCTATCTCATTACCACCTCCACCACTACCACCAGTACCCTGGACGTCAACTCCTGTGGCACATCGGACACGTAACACCGTTTCCAAACAACCCCCATTTCGTCCCACCCAAAGCAATATCATCGAAGAGTGGGTAACTTATTAACAAAACCATGGAAAAGGTATTAGCCAGCATTTACTACGATCCAGCTCACCCTGCAGGTTACGGAGGCATTCAGAAATTGTATCGTGCTGCAAAAACTCACCTGAAAAAGCTCCGTTTACCTGCAGTACAACGGTGGTTACAAGAACAAGCTACGTACACTTTACACAAACCCATTCGACGAAATTTTCACAAAAGTCGCACTCAAGTGGAAGACATCGATCATCAATGGCAAGCCGATTTAGCCGATGTCTCTCATTTAGCCACCTACTATCGCGGCTACAAATATTTGTTTTGTGTCATCGACGTCTTTACTAATTTTGCCTGGGTCGTACCATTGACTTCCAAATCGAGCGGAGAGTTAGTACGAGCTTTGCAACTGGTGTTGCAACAAAGTGGTCGTCACCCTCTTCGATGGTAAACCGACAAGGGCACCGAATTTCTGATAAAAGCTTTCCAACGAGAATTAAAGAAACGTGACATTCATTTTTTCACCACCAAAAATCCTGAAACCAAAGCCAGTATCGTGGAACGTTTTCAACGTACCTTGAAAGAACGCATGTGGAAATTTTTTACGCATCAACCCACTCTCAAGTACATCGACGTCATACCGCACTTAGTCCAAGCCTACAATAAATCTTACCATTGAAGCATTGGACGTGCCCCACAAGATGTGACACCTGACAACGAAGTGACTGTTTTTGAGCGTCTGTTTGGTACGTGCCGGAGGATGGCTGCCCCCAAGAAAGGTGGAGAAGTGTTAACCCCGGGAGATTGGGTACGCATTGGTAAAACCAAACGCACTTTCGACAAAGGTTACTTACCCAACTGGACCACCGAATTGTTTCGTGTTACTGGACGAGTGCGTGATCGTCATCCTACCGTCTATAAATTGGAAGACATGAACGGAGAAGTATTAAAAGGAACGTTTTACTTGCCTGAGTTACAACGTGTCACCAAAAATGAAGACGACGTGTACGACATTGAAAGCATTCTCGAACGAAGAACCCGTAAAGTAGGAAAACGTCGTGTCAAAGAAGTCAAAGTACGTTGGAAAGGATATCCTCCTAGTTTTGATTCTTGGATTGCCGCTTCGCAAGTCATCGACTATAAAAATAAGTGACCACCATGCCCTTTAATACAGCTTCAGCGACCACAGTGACTACTCCTTCACCCACTTCATCTCTGCAAGATTTGTGGTGTATTGTGTCATCGGTGCAGCCATTCCTAATTTGAGTTTGCAACAAGGAGACAAACAGTTGTGGACCATTTTACTCAGCAGTTGCATCGGGTATCTTCTTCCCAATCCTTCCCTGAAATACTCTTACAACGGGAACAACAGTAACAATATTGGGAGTCTTGCGTCCAACGTTAGTCATTCCCCTGACATTCACCCTTCCAATCACGATCCTCATTTAGACACTCCTTTAACCTCGAGTGACCCAACGGACAGAAGAACGTTGGAATTATGAACATCACTATTAACAAATTTTACTTAACGTTACCCAGTGACAGTTCCATGGAGGTTTTTCCTAACATCACGTTGTGCTGTTACAAGGCTAAATTACCTCAAGCCATGCATTTGGATCAAGATGTTCATTGGGAAGTGGCTTTAGTGGAAATGATACACCCGACACAAATCAAAAACATCCTCGAAAATCAAAACACTTTTTCAGTAGAAGTGTATGACACGGCATTGCAAAAATCCCTAAACGAGCGAGACAAAATCCTTTCCGATGAGGCTATAATAAAAGAGCAGAACGCCATAACTAATCTGGCTACCTATCATTTCAAGATTCCTTCAGGCTATTATTTTAGTGGTCAACATTTAGTGACTACGATTGCAAACAAGTTCAATTCTTTGTTTGGTAAACCCATGGATCAAGTAAAAAAAATGTTACCTTGAAGTATCATAATGTGGCTCGTCGCCTCATGATGAAATTTTCAGACGACAAAATGATAGCCATTACCTTTTGTCCTGAATTGTATGATATTTTGAGTGGAACCCCTAGGTTGGTCATCAAGAAAAATGAAATACCAGCCATAACCGGTAACTTGGATTTTGCAAAATATTTCGATTCCCTGTATAAATGAACCAAGGACTCAACTTGATGTTTGTGTACTCCGATGTGGTGGAGTACAACGTGGTAGGACACACCTCTGTAGCGTTACTGCGTGTCATTCCTTTCAAATTGGATTCTGTCACCGCTGACGAGGAAGTTGGAAATACCTATCACGTTCACCGCGAATTTGTACATCCTCGTTATTTTCCCGTCAGTAAGTCGTATTTCGACAGTATCAAAATTACTATAAAAGGAGAACTGGGACAAAATATTCCATTTGCCAAAGGGAAAGTCACAGTGAAACTCCATTTTCAAAAACGATCCTCGAACAACTGAAAAAGTGATGTATCCTGTGTACCAAGGAGTCACTCGACAACGAGGACATGGTTTAGCAGATATTTTTAAATCAGCCTTTCGTTCCGTGGTCCCTGTTTTGAAACCGATGGTGACACGAGGATTGTACGCCTTAAAAGATGCCGCATTGACTCACGGCAAAGATTTTCTTCACAATGTCCTCATTGACCAACAAAACCCCAAAGAAGCTTTTTTGAGAACAAGCAAAAATATCTTGCTTCAAACGGGTAAAGATATTTTGGGTCGACGAGAAAGTCCTATAAATGCCCTGAACGGTACCGAGTCTGGCATTCCTGCTTCCCTGAAGACACAGCAAGGACAAGGCAGAAAGCGTCGACGAAGGCACCCTTCCAAAGTCTCCGTACCTCTAAAGCTAGAAAGAAAAAGAGAAAAAGAACCGCTCGAGACTTAGCCATTTTGATTATTAAAAGTAAAAACATAGAGACTGAGAGAAAAAAATGATGCACCAAGAATCTTGTGCGTGTTCCAAGTCAGAATTAGATCTCTTTGCCATGCCATCCACGATGATGACCATGCAAGAAGCCCAATGGGTTGAATTTCATCCCGTCTCCTCTTTGACGGATTCAGCTCCCATCGAGTTTGAAATCAAAGGACAACCCGAAGATTACATCGATCTAAACAACAGTTACTTGTATTTGAAAGTGAAAGTGGCCAAAACGGCGGACAAGTCATTGGGCCATTGATTTACACTACGTAGCCGAGAACCAAGTAGCTCCCGTCAACAATTTCATGCATTCCTTGTTCAACGATGTGGATTTGTACATGAATAACAAACTGGTGAGCAGTAGCATGGATATTTTTCCTTACCGAGCGTACCTCGAAAATCTCTTGACGTACGGAAAAGAAGCCAAGAACACTCATTTAGATGCTTGTGTGGTATGGAAACATGACACCGCAGATAAGTTTAACGACACAGAATTGAAAAAAGATGCTGATCTTCACAATGTGGGTTTTAACGAGAGTCATAACAAAATTGTTGGACGTAGTTTAGAACTGTTCGATCGTTTGCATTTGGACATGTGGTTTCAAGAGAAGTATTTGCTGAACGGAGTAGATATTCGCTTGAGACTGAATCGTGGCAGTACTGCTTTCCATTTGATGACTAATAACATCGACTGCAAAACCATTATACAAGAAGCCAGGTTATACGTGCGACGTGTGGAAGTGTTACCTAAAGTGGGAAATGATATCAGTCACACTTTGAGCAGAACGACAGCCAAGTATCCGATACGACGCGTGGAAGTAAAAACTTTCACCATTGTCAAGGACCTAAGATCAAAGATCGAAGATCATCTGTTCCAAGGACAGTTACCCAAACGTTTATTCCTTGGTATCGTCAGCAATGCAGCCCTCAACGGCGCCTACAAAGAAAATCCTTTCTAGTTTAAGCACTGCGGAGTATCCAAAATTGAAGTCAGTCGCGATGGCAAAACTTTGTGTACCCGACCCTTTGAACCCAACTTTGTCCAGAAGAATTACTTGAGGTCGTACTTGTCGCTGTACGAAACCACATGACAGTTAGAAACCAACACCAGTCACGGTATTTCCTAAGACGATTATGCAGGAGGTTACGCTTTGTGGGGTTTTGATTTCACTCCAGACTAAGGCAGCGACGAGGGACATTTCCACCCTATAAAATCTGGGCAACTGCGTGTGGAACTTCAGTTTGCAGCAAATCTTGGCGAAAAGGTGAATGTCATTCTGTATGCCGAATTCGATAATACCATAGAAATCAACAGTTTGAGAGAAGACATTCTAGACTATTAAACACTATAGAAAACTCTTGCCCCTCTTTGAATAGTGGAGAATCCATGGAAATGGAATGGGAGGTTACAGAGAAAGCGACAACCAAGACCAAAAAGAAGAAGTAGTGATCATGCAGTCCAGATGGCCAGAACAGGAACAACAGTTAGTCACCCGTTTTGCCAAACACTTGGAAGATAAAATGAGGTACATGATTAAGAAAGATTGTTATGGATGTCAAATCGATCATCCCAGTCAAATTCAACACGATAAATGTATGATGATGAGTCAAGAAGAAAATTGGACGATTATCTGAACGAAGCTTGGAGTCTCATTTCAGAAGAAGCCGTGTTACTTCAGTGGTATAAAGACTTGTGTGATCATTTCTCTTCTCCATTGTTTGCTCGAAAAATTGATCGCATCGAAGCTCTCTTGGCCAAGAGTAAGGAAACGAAGCAAACAGACCTTTTCAAGCAAAAAGTCTGGATCGAATTGATGGCTTATCATCATCTGTGAAGAAAGGGAAAAAAACAAGGCTACAAAAAATGGATACCTGGGAACTTTATTATCTTTTGAACCGTAGTTCGTACACTGCTTCTTGGAATCCTGTCGTGTGTGCTAAAGATGAACTACCTCATCGCAAACCTCAAGAGAATCAAGCTTATGTCATCAACACAGATGACAGTCATCTTCCAGGAACTCACTGGGTAGCTGTCTACTTTCCTCAAGAGGGTTGTGTGGAGTATTTTTATTTGTATGGATTACCTCTTTGGAAGATGATATCATTGACTTTATGAAAAGAAATGCCCAGACTACACGATTCAATAATGTGAAATTACAAGACACAGATTATATGGTGTGTGGACAATATTGTATCTGTTATCTGCATCATCGCAGTCTTGGATATTCTTTAGAACATTTAGTGACTTATTTTGATCGTCATTCGTCTCGAAACGATGACAAAGTAGATCGATGGTTTTGTGACCATTATGGTTATCTGTTGTCATTAGCTAGGAAACGTAGTGTACATCAATGGCCCAATGACTTCCAACAGTGGAAATCTCAATTTAATTCAAAACGTTGTCAACCATGTCAAAGATAATGTATTGGTGTTATTGAAGAAAAAAATGCTTGTTATTTGAAAAAAAATTTGTTAGTTGATAAAAACTGTGTTTTGTGAGTTGTTTTGTTATTTGAATAAAAATGTTTTGTTTTTAAACCAATGCGTCTGTCGTTTGTTTTACATTTTTATTCATATAGATGCTCATTGACTTCTTTCTATCCCTCACGTCAAACTATCCAAACGTTTCCAAACCCTAAACCGTAGAGGGGTGTTTTCTATCGCGTCCGCGCTTGAACCATATAAAGCAGGGGTAGTCTGGCCGGTTTCACTTAAAACCATAATTCATTCATTCAGTCTCGCCATCATTCCCAGGCGAAGACTGCGGACCGAGTAGGACGGCTTTTCTGGGGCTGGCGACCTGGTGACGTCACAATGGGAGTGCGAAAGCATGATGAAATCCCGGGCTTACTGCTAAGGACGTATATTGTGATGTTATCCCGTCACTTCACACAGAAAGAAAAATCAGCTTGTACAGCGGTGGCGCTTACAGAAAACTCAACATAGACGCTTCATAAGTCCCGAACTAGCTTTGTGGCAGAAACAGAAATGGAGGGAAACCTGTACAGCGGCAGCGACCTCGACCTTCTTAAAATAGATATCTCATAAGTCCCGAACTTGTTTTGTGGCAGGGATAGAAATGGAGAGAAACTAGCGGTCACCAAACTACGAATTGAAGAGAAATGGCTGCTATGGATGTTGATATGCTGCTTTATCATACTAATGGAACCATATTGCAACCAGCCATGGAAATCTAAGCAATATGGCGGACCTGGGGCACGCTGACTGGTGATGACTGAATATGAGTGAGATTGTCCCACAGGACTACATGATGATATAAGAAGATATTACCACGTCAGCGAAATACTACCACAGATAACCAGGAGTATGATAGAAATACAGATATCATACAGACATGGTCGCCACCACCGGACTACGAGGAAAGCCGTACAATGAAAAGATTTTTCATTGCCATATTTCTTTTGCCTGAATAAAAGGGGACTCATTTGGTTACGAGTACCCCTCTTTGAACAACTATCCGTGGCCCTAAAGAGACTAATTTGGCCTTGTTGGTGCCGCCTCCATCAAAATTATGACCAAAAACAAACTACCATTGACTACACTATTATATGTCGCTTAGACATTTTAATTTTTAAATTTGATAGGGACTTATTTTACGTACACTTATGTACTAGAAATTTTAGAACGATAGGATGATAAATAACAATTCTTCGACTTAGCTATTTGACTAATTGCACAGGTGGCTAACACACTATTGGAAGTTAAGTTGTCCATTAGTATAACTGGACTGAATTTGAAATAAGTGTGACCCTTTCGTTTCAGGTGTGGACTGCGTCCGTGGCCTTGCTGTCTTTCTCTTTGTGGGCTACTGTGCTGCTGGCGACTCCTGGACCTGGGCCCTTTCCGCCTTTTCCGCTTCCGGCTCATCTAAATTACTAGCGAAATGAGAAAACATTTTCCCTCGCTACCAGTATTGCTGCTCACGATTGGTTGATAGGGGTGGGTGTGTGTAGGTACTATTCCTACCCACCCTATGGGCTTTCATTTCTCCTGATAGTTACTTTTTAGTAATTCAGGAAAACGCCCCATAATTAATAGTGCAATTAAGCACTTAAATGCCTGAGGGGAGGGAGTAGCGACCCTCCCTAAGGGTACTGAAATGGCTACCGATATGGTAGCTATAAAAGTTGCCCATATGTCCCTTAGTGGACGGTGGCAACTATAAAACACCAACTGATTGATTGATTGACAGTCTCGCCATCCATTGTTTGACTCATCCTCCTACAAAGATGTGCTCAAGACTAGCTAAGCTGAACGAAGCTTCCGTCACTCTGCATCGTATCAGACACAATCTGATGCCAAAGCCTGAAGAGATAGAGAATGTTAGAATGCTACAAGTAACGGAAGACCTCATAGAAGAACTCTTCAGAAAGGAAATTCAAAAAGACAAAGAAGAATGGACTGAGAAGTATAGACTTCAGAAGCAACAGAGAGAGCAGAGAGAAAAGCAGCAGCAACAGCAGCAACAACAGCAGCAGGAACCAGACAGAAGTTTTGTCGACTGCCGTGTGGACACGGCAGAGTTCTCTTTCTCTTTCCAAAGAAGCAGACCCTATCCTGTTGCCAGACGAGGACGCAATCTTAGACGATAAAAGATTGTCATTCCTCCTCGTACACACAAAAAACAGCCCTTTTCAGGGCTACCCAATATTCTCGAAAGGAATTAATCATTCAATTTGCTAATGGTATGTGAGGAAGTTAGAAAAATATAGAAGTGAGTCTATAATCATGTTTGAAGTGCGTCTATAAGCACAACGTATTTTTAAAATAACTTTTTAAATTTATAATTTATGTGAGTAAAGTAAAAAAGTGAGTGAGTGTTTTCTTTTCAGTCCGCGTGTTTTGGTGATGATAGGGATAATGTAAAAAAATTTTGATCGTAGGGGGGGTTTTCCAGTCTGGCTACCTTTTGTTGGCACATCGACCTAAAGAAGATGAGCAAATTGCAAAAACTGAGGGAGCTTCAAATGCACCTGGAGAATGCTAGACGTCTCCTGGACGAGCTAGCCGTGGAGGATATAGCAGAACAGGCCAGGATTGAAGAAGAAGAGGAGGAGAAGAGAAGACCAATCTTGCCTCACCGCATGATGGTTAAAGCATGTCGGGTGAAACCTGAGGTGAGGACGCCTTCACCACCAGAAGCAGCTCGTCAACCACAGGCACAACCCCAGCCGCAACAACCAGAGCCTCAGCCGCAACAACCACAACTTCATCCACGGTTGCGGAATAGGAGAATAGAGAGGAACGTTTTCACTATCCCTCAAAGTGAAGGCTACTCATTCTCCCTCTGCGCTCCCAATCACAAGAGTGAATTGGGAGAACGATTGGAGTAGAAGATGCGTGTGGGTGCTAGACCTGGGAGATGTCAACATTTACCAGGTGCCTTTTGAAGTTAAAAAAACAGCCCTTCTCAGGGCTAAACAAATGTCTAAGAAAGAGAATGTTCAAATTCCCAATGGTATGAGAGAGGAGTAGTGTAATTATAAACACTAACTCTTTTTAGATGTTAGATGGTGTAATTTTGGATAGTAAATGATGTAGTTTTGTTTGGCTGCTTCCCCGTGTGTGTGGTTAGTAAATGGTGTGATTTTGGATAGTAAATGATATGATTTGTTTTGGCTGCTTCCCGCGTGTGTGTGGTTAGTAAATGGTGTGATTTTGGATAGTAAATTATATGGTTTGTTTTGGCTGCTTCCCGTGTGTGTGACGTTAGTAAATGGTGTGATTTTGGATAGTAAATGATATGGTTTGTTTTGGCTGCTTCCCCGTGTGTGTGGATGATAAATAGTGTGATATTGGATAGTAAATGATAAGGTTTGTGAATAGTATATAATATGAAAAGTGAGTGTAAGGGATGTTTTCCTTCACGTCCATGCTTAAGATATTTATACGCAATCGTCCGTCATTTGAGCCATATTTAAGTAGTGTTCCATGAGCACATTAATGCCCTGGGACGTGGCACAATTCCGTCCCAGTGGATAATCTAAGAAGTGTGCGGTGCACACATTAACCGGTGGTACATGTACAAAGTACGAACACCACCAAAAACCCAAGAGAACAAAACAGAACAAAATTTGAGCCATTCAATTTTAAATACATCAAGATGAATATCGACTTGTTTATCCAACTCCGAGACAGCTAGTTTGGGATCTATGATGCAGAATATGAAGTGGAAAGGCTTGAGGAAGAATTTCAGTGTAAACTGGGCTTTGTAAGCAATTTGAAATTAGCGAAAGATCTATCAGAAGGTATGATAGAGGAGGAAGTCAAGAAATTAAAAAGACATTAAATCAAAATATATAAGAATTGGGGACTTGAAGGAGGCACTTGATAATGTCATCAAAGTCAGGTGCTTTCTAGAAGAAACATTAAATTTGATAGAGTGGGAATATGTAAAGTGGGGACTAGACCGGCTAAGGAAAGCAGAAGCAATGATGAGAAAGGTGATGGAAGAAGAGGTGATCAAGACTAAAGATAGCTGGGCTAAGGACAGAAAGGAACAAAAGAACAAAAAGAAGAAAGAGGACTTTGGTCAACTAAATCAGAGATGGATCAAAGTTCAGGAAAAGTTTAGAGCTATGGGACATCATAACTAGATTCCCGATGACGAAAAGAAGAAGAAAACGGGAATCATTGGTAAATTCAAAAGGTGGTGGAAAAACGGCAGAAAATAAAAGAAGTATCCAAACGCCCTTTTCAGGGCCATTCATATGCCTAGAAAAAATATTAGCTTTCTTTGCCTCCATTTTCCCTTTGTCGCTATACAGTACCATATACAAATACAAATACAAATAATATTCCCCATGTTCAATTTCCCTTGAGGCTAGATAGGCCCACTATGTTCAATTTCCCTTGTCGCTAGATAGGCCCACCATGTTAAACTCCCCTTGTCGCTAGATAGGCCCACCATGTTCAATTTCCCTTGTCGCCAGATAGGCCCACCATGTTCAATTCCCCTTGTTGCTAGATAGGCCCAAATAGTTCCCATGTTAAATTCCCCTTGTCGCTAGATAGGCCCACCATGTTATATTCCCCTTGTCGCTAGATTAGCCCAAGCCCTTTTGATTGGATTTTCCATTGTCGCTAGAGTGTCCCCTATAACTACTGCTAGCTTTGTATTTTGGCCTACAAAGGTTTCATAAGCAGTTTATTGTCATACTGTTAAAAGTATGCCTAAGCACCGAGTAGATCGTAAACCATACCGAGTTAGCACGTTTTGACATCATATTTTATCGGTGACGGAGAGTTTTACCAACGCCGAGTTTTCAGGAGCGTGATCCACGTAAGTCCGTAATCTACTGTCCTCCTGGAACAGATTTGATTTCGACTGGTTCTGGAAAGATCTCCTTACTTGTAAAATAAAATCCAGCTATTTAACTAAATTGTGACGGAACCGATGGATCATTTGTATTTGCCGTGCCCTAGCTTGTGTCGAAAATAAGTCAAATAATATTGTTCCTCCTTCACATATTCTTGGTACTTGCGCAAGGTCGAACACTCTAAACAATAAGTAACCTTCTTTTGCGTATTAACGAAAAACGTCTTGAATAAACAACTTTACAGAACATCTTAAGGAAACAATTTTGGAGAACATTTCGATTAAGCCATGTGTTTGCAAATTTTCGGTTGCTAAAACAAGCATTTCTTCCTCTCACCAATTTAATAAAAACGTAACATCTAAACACCACTACTGACTAAACTTTTAAACAAGAATGTCATAAGATATCGCGTAACTCATCTGTAGTAAGTTTATAGTAGGCTCGTGCATCTACTGTACACATTATTAACATACAGAATATAATTTCAGACTAAATTTATCTTGACAAAAATTAAATGTTGCCAGCGTTTTAAACTAATGTTGGTAAACTGTATTATACATTACCTTTAATTGTTTTATAAGCCAATATTGTGCATTCCAGTTACTAATCTACGTACATACATACAAGCATGCAAGAAATTATGTGCGGTCTCATCAATTTTTCTAAAATTCCTACGAAGATTTCCAAACGCGCCTACATGAACATCAAACACGGCTCGCAGCGTTGTTAGTTTATCATCTGTGGTTTTATACTCAGTCTGCAGCGTTGTTAGTTACCATCTGTGGTTTTATGTTCGTGTTGCAGCGCTGTTAGTTTATCATCTGTGGTTTTATACTCGGTCCGCAACGCGTCTACATAGTTTTTTGTCACAGCGTTAGTGTCCAGTCTTGCATTACCAAATGCGGTTATTTTATTCGAATTCATGTTGAGGTTACCTGTCATTGTGTCACCGGATTTTTTCACTCAGTGATGGGAAACAATCTGAGATAAACCATTAAATCTTCCAGAACTCTTATCATGAACTCCTCACCGAATTTATAAACTACACTAGAATTTATACTGATAGATCAAAGGATGAGGAAAAGGCTGCTGCAGCCTTCGTTAGTGGCTAACACATAACCAAACATCGTTTGCCAATAAACCTGTTTAAACCTGTTTTGAACAAGGATAAAATTGAATTAATACATTTCAGCAAGACGGAACCGGTTTTATCGGGACAGCACAGGTTTAATCCGGTTTTGACCAGTCAAAACGAGTTCAAGACATATTTTATCCATAAAATCTAATTTGAACAAGCTGGTTTACACCTGTTTTTTTACCAGGATAATCTGGTATAAACAGTTTGGAGTACGGTGGAACCAGTTTGATCCGGATAGAACCACATAAAACCGGTTTAGACCGGTCAAAACTTGTCCAAAACTGATTTATTTTTCCCCATGAAATTTACTTTGATTTAATCGGTTTAAAGCGGTTTTGAACGAGGATAAACTGGTATGAACTGGTTTGGGCAAGATTAAACCGTTTTGATCATGATTGAACCGGTTTAAACCGGTTAAGACCGGTTAAAACCTGTCCAAAACATATCTTTTCCATAAATTTTACTTTGAACAAACTGGTTTAAACTGATTTATAACCAGAATAATCTGGTATGAACCGGTTTGATCCGGATTGAACCTTTTTAAACCGGTCTAGTCCTGTCAAATCCTGTCCAAAACAGATTTTCTCCATGAAATCTACTTTGATTAAATCGGTTTAAAGCGGTTTTGAACAAGGATAAACTGCTATGAACTGGTTCGGGCAAGATTGAACCGTTTTAAGCCGGTTAAGACCGGTCAAAACCTGTCAAAAACAGATTTTAATACATGGAAAATACGTTGAATAAACCAGTTCAAACCGGTTTTGAACCAGGATAAACTGTGGTATGAACCGGATTGAGCGGGATGGAACCGGTATGATCCAAAGTGAACCGGTTTAAACCAGTTTAGACCTGTCAAAACCTGTCCAAAACATATCTTTTACATAAATATTACTTTGAACAAATTAGTTTAAACTGATTTATAACCAGGATAATCTGGTATGAACCGGTTTGATCCAGATTGAACCTGTCTAAACCGGTCACGTCTTGTCAAATCCTGTCCAAAACAGATTTTGTCCATGAAATCTGTTTTGAATAAGCAGGTTAACACCGAATATCAACTAGGATAAACTGCTATGAACTGGTTTGAGCAAAACTGAACCGGTTGAAACCAGTTAAGACCGGTCAAAACATGTCAAAAACATTTTATCATTAGAAATTATTTTGAATCAACCTGTATACACCGGTTTCGAGAAAGGATAAACTGGTATGAACTGGTCTGAGTAGGATCAAACAGCCTTGATCCGCATTGAACCTTAAACCGGTTTAGACCGGTCAAAACCTCTCCAAAGCAGATTTTATCCCAAAAATCTACTTTGATTAAACCAATATAAACCGGTTTTGAACAAGGATAAAATGGAATTAACTGGTTTAAGTAAGATGGAACCGGTTTGATCCTAAACCAAATGATGACATCCAAATATTATCTCTCAAGAGCAATTCTCCTTATGCCAGTGCAGAGAAAAATTCAGGTTACTCTACTCTATTTTAATTATTATTACTAATAACCTAACCCTAACCCTTCCCCTATCCCTTTCCCTAACCATGTGATAGTATGAACACTGGAACGTGTGAGCTGGAGATTAAGATGCCCTATCTTAGCATGAGAGGTAAGATGTTCGAAGCCAAATGACCTGCAAATATTATCTCAACAGAAATTTTCCTTAGGTCAGTTTACAGAGTAATGCCGATTACTCTACTCTAAACCCTAACTCTAACCCTAACCCATACCCTAACCAATTATTTAATAATAACCTAACCTTGCCATGTGCCAAGGTTCCTTCAGACGAAATATCTAAGAGGCAAAGAGGGTCTGCACGTTCTAGAGTCAATATGTACGTCTGCCATACCATCCTTGTTTGGTAATGTGGAAGAGGCTGTTGTAGGATGAGCGCTGGAACGTGTGGGCTGCTGATTAAGATGCCATATTTTCGCATGAGGAGTCCCGGGTTCAAAACAAAATGACCTCCAAATATTCTGTCTCAAGTGTAATTCTTATACCAGTGCACAGAGTAATGCAGATTCCTCTATTCTAAGCACATATATTAATAATAACCAAACCTCTCTCTCTCTCTCTCTCTCTCTCTCTCTCTCTCTCTCTCTCTCTCTCTCTCTCTCTCTCTCTCTCTCTCTCTCACACACACACACACACACATGTAATGTACAATGCTTGGAAATTGAAATGACATTTGAATCATGCTCTTTCTTGCCAGAAAAAAAACCCTTCCTGTTTGATTAGGTGAAGAACATTGTGGCGCTTTAAGTTTCAATGAGCAACACTTTCCATCTGAAGAAAGATTTTCCTCAGAAACAATTCTTTTCAGACTATCTATCATTAATTAAAACTGAATCTTTCCAGAATTTCAAGTACCACCGAAACCAACATATACATTTTATGGTGAATTTATTAAACGTTGTTTCATACAGCATGTAATATCAATGTGAGATGTCATGTTAATCTTGATGTAAAGTTTGAAATGGTTAGAACCCATCATGACCGAAAATAAAATGTTGATTCTACCTAACGTTCTAACACGGTATGAATTTATAATCTTCTAGCTGGATGAGACAATGAACCGAATAGCATGCGCCTCTGTAATGGTGCAATCCATTTTGGGTGCAACACATATTGGACCCAAATTTGGACGATATATCAAGACTTTTATAAGTACTATAATGTACAAGGCGACCTTTTTTGTATTGTTTGGCAACTGTCCATTTACGTAATATTGCATAAGCCAAAATATGACCGTGCCTTAAATTAGGCTTTATCATAATTAGCTGCCTTATGTTTTACCTAGATAAAACAACACAGTCAACTGTGTTTAACAACTGTTTGTATTGATACAGGAAATAGTACAAGGAAAAGCAGTATAAAAAATACTTAAATGGAAAAGGAGTGCCTTTTCCCCAAATTAAACGAAACAGAAAGTGCCTTCTGCTGTAAACAGATGTGTTCTTATGAAGACTACTGTTTATCATAACTTTATTCAATGACATGGGATATAACATTTTGGTGACATTGCGTACAAAGATAATTCGATGATTTGGGTCTTTTTTATGTCAGTCACATATTTGATCAGAAATAGAAATGTGTGTAAGAAACACTGCTACACAATCCGTGTCTCAAAAAAAATCCTAACAATGGCACGGACGCACAATCAAAGAGAGTCAGGTTTACAAGGAAGAGCCAAAAACTATTATAACCTGTTGACTTATGATATAAAGAAAAAGGAGCAAACTACATGAAAACAATTATTTAACAAGTCACGGTGACTTAGTAATAGAAGATTCATGCCAGCCAAAGTCAATCGGATGTGTAGTTGTTTCAAACGGCAACCTTTAATAAAGATCTATAAATAAGATTTAGGTTACTATACGGTCTATTTTGTTTCTTCGGTTACAATGACCGACGTTTGACCACCTAAATTAAATGGACCCTTTGCAAATAACAGGGTAATTCATCTGCAAACATTTGGTTGTCATATGTGGCTCAGATTTAAAGTTGGTACACAGAAACAAGTCAATATTGGTGAAACATATTGACAGTTCATCTTTAGCCACCCAGAACAGTATTGTATTTTGCTTCCTACAGGAAACACTAAGACACATTTTGATTAAGGTATGTAAACCAGACAAAAAATGAACCGTGTGGAATAGAAACTGTTAAAGGGAAGACTGATCGGCTTACAAAAACACACACACACACCGCGTGTATAAAATATAAAACTTTTCGAAAACTAAGATCATTACTTTGAGGATATTAGACTTATTGGTTTATCCGTTTAATAAAATTAGTGCGAGTCAGTGTAGCTAACTACATTTCAAACAGGGTACATGATAAGAACATGTGAGTATGAAAAGCATTATTGTGAAATCTAATTTGATAGGAAAGCAGCAAGCAGTTCATAAATCAACTATTTATAAGAAAGATAGGACACGAAAGTCTTTAATGTTTGAAGAAAAGGTAAATGTGACCTACATTCTCTTGGAGGAGTATCATAATATTGCACATATCCCCAGACTTATTTTAATGTGGAACAGATACACAATGTTGATGCATATGACAGCAAATAAAAAACGTTAATATTATGAAATATTAACCTGTAATAAACAGTAATCACTGTAAGATAGGAATATAAGGGTAAACCATTTTCCCAGAGGAGAACCCAATTACTGAAATAGGACCTTTACCAACTTTCTTCAACAAAACATTACACGAACATGCCATGCTTACAAGTGACCTAATTCATACACTCATTCATTAAAACAATACACGATTAACCTTTTGAGGGTAACCTATCAAGATATACAATGTAGGATCAATAATATAGAATTTTTCCTGTTAAACATTCATATTTATTCCTACTTCTACCTACAATAGTCGAAGAGGGCATTCGTGTAGGCTAGGATGTATATATAAAGCAGTGACCTTCTTTGATTGTAAAAATATAGTATTACTGATATCTGTAGCATATATCTAATGTATAATATAGTTTATTCAGTCATTTTTGTTTTTGACGTTTATATTTTAATTCTTTACTTTCGGTGGTTGGTTTATACTACATTAAAGTACATGTCTCGGAATTTGAGTTCAACTTGAAAAATTTCAGGTTTATAATTCATTTATAATTTTCAAACTTTTAATATTTCAGAGATTTTGATATTTTAGAAGTTTTAATGGAACCTAAGATAATAAAGCTGCTTGAACAAAAGATGTTTTAATGAAAATAGACAGGAAGATTCAATAATTCAAGTTCAAGAATTATATCAGTATCGACATTAAAATTTACATTGATGAGAAGGGATTGCATTTGTAGAGAATGCAGCTAGTACAGATAATGATCTTTTTTTTTTACTCATAAGGTTTCGTTTGAAAAAAATCTTTCTTCAGTAGGTTCCCGTAAAGAGACCATTTCAGCATATTTTGAGTACTTACAGATCTCAAACTTGAATAACATTGATATGTGCATTTATTGTACAGGGAAAGAAGGGTGCATTATGTCAGAAAGCTTTGCTAAAGGGTAAAACATAGGCAACATAATCCTAACAACGTAGTTTCAAATGACTTTGATTTAAGAGGTGAAGGTCGCAGTAATGTGATGAAAGAAATGCTTGCGAAAGGCTAGCATAGCCGTTTGATTTTATTACGGATATGTACTAACCATTCAAGGGTTGATCACTTGGTGATTTAGATAAGGCTATTCCTACTAAGATATTGAGAGATACAGTAACTTCTCAGATTTTATTTTTTTAAATCCTTTGCCCTTTTCTGCGAAGACTTTTACTAGTGATAATGCTATAACGCAGAGAGCAGAACGTGACTTTGTGAATGCTCCTCTCCATTGTGTTATTGCGTCATCAGACTTAGTTTTGTCCTCGGGTGATTAATAACGGAGCGCAGTGGAGGCGTTTGCTTGTTAGAAGGTAATAATCAAGCCGTTGACAAGGTTGTAGTTGATCTACTTGTAGCTGACAAGCCATGTACAGATCGAAGATTTGATCCTATCGAAGTAGAAATCCCTGTGTTATATCCAGCTTGCGCAGTTACTAGAGCTAAACGAGTTCCTCTCAAATATCCACTATATCACGTGTAACAGTATGTCTACATTGTGCTTAACGCAAAAATGTAACATAGGACAGTAGAATGTGAAATAGGGACACTGTGACATTCGTTATCTTGTAAGGATGTGGTGATGCATTCGGTCATCATCGCAAGAACAGTTCTTAATAAATGAACTTAAAATGCAACGTTTAACCAGTCATTAAAGCGTAAAATCTGGGACATAGTGACCTAGGCGACATGTTCGCTAGCCAAGGTTCCGGTGTATTAAGCCAATCTACAACTTAGCTGATCATTTAAATATGTCGGTGCTTGTACTATATTCTACAAATATATCCTTTCACTCAAATACACCTGTAATGACTGGTATATAGTGATTTGTCATTTGGGTGTTTTAACATAGCTTTAACAATTTTTCAGTCATATCGCTACGATGTCTGAAGTTTGACAGTTTATAATAATGTCTATCACTAAGGCATCATGCCACAGGCATGTAGCATGATGTCCCACCCAGTAACATTATCCAAACACCAGGCCGACCAGCCCTAACTCTAATCTTTTAATGCTGAGCGCCAAGCGAGACAGTTGTTAGTACCATATTTGTTAGTCTTTGGTATGACTCAACCGGGGATCGAAAACACGACCTCCCGCATCCGAGGGGGACGCTGTGACCACTAGGCTACCGGAACGGTCTCTGGTATATAGTCATACTTTGCATGTTTTGTTTACAAAGTATCCTTTTGACGTAAACTGCCTCCACTATGTTTTTGGGTCTATGTATAATGCATGTATATGTACACGCTATTAAGTTGGAATTGCATACTTAGGGTGATATCTCATGAAGTCCAATAGATGTCGCTAGGACAAAGCTCTGAAATATCTGAACGATCCGCCGAAGTGTAGATAGGGTTAACACATCAGAGCCTTGGCTAGCGAAGATGCCTACGCGAAGATGTATAAGATCCTCCTCAACACGATTCATGATTCCATTTATAAACATTGGAAAATAACAGAGCTGAAACGCTGACAATAATCAATAATCAACAAAACATGTACACAGCTAGCCACTTAATTATATACCCACGTCCAAATGTTTCCTTGGAGAAAAGATGAACGAAAGGTTCAACTGCAATTAGGTTGTACGTGTGCAAATATTGTATGTATGCAGACGACGACTCACAAAAATTCTTCTGTTTTGTGGAAGCTAGCTAAATATGTACAAGAAAATTGAAAAATTATTAACATATAATCCGGTCATGTACATATGCATACACACATTCTTGCAAAATGTATGTTATCTGCTTCAATGAGTTTAGTGCTAACCAATAATTCTACTAAAATTTTTATAAAGATAAAAAAAGTTGGTAATAAGTGTAACGTCCAAAAAGATATATATATATATATATATATATATATATATATATATATATATATATATATATATATATATATATATATATATATATATATATAAATATTGTAAAACAATTGGTACAGCAGTCGCAAAACAATGTAGCCAGATAGTATTAACTATTAGTTGTCTTACCTCAACAATGCTAAAGTGTTTTTGTCCGATATTTTATAAAATGAAAATATGTTGCAATGGTCTGGAAATTTAATCCAGTCATGTAAAAATGCATGCAAAGATGCTAGAAATTTGTGTGGCATATGCATAGTGCTATTTTCGTATGATACGGTACCGTTTGTCACAAGCGGGAGGTCGTCGGTTCGATCCCCGGCCGAGTCATACCAAAGACTTACAAAAATGGTACTAACAGCTGCCTCGCTTGACGCTCAGCATAAAGAGGTTAGTGTTAGGACTGGTCGGCCTGGTGTCAGGATAATGTGACTGGGTGAGACATCATGCTACATGTCTGCGGCATGATGTCTCAGTGCTAGACATCACTATAAACTGCCTCACTGCAGACATCGTAGAGCGATATGACTGAAAAATTGTTAAAGCTACGTTAAAAATCCTAATCAAACAAACAAACAAACAAAAAACCGTTTGTCACAGATGGATTGGATTGTACCTGGCCTTATGAAAATGCCCAAGATGCGGGGTGGGGGGCATACATTACTATCAAGATAATTCTCTCTCTCTCTCTCTCTCTCTCTCTCTCTCTCTCTCTCTCTCTCTCATATATTAACGATAATACCCCAAAAGTGCAGTTATATGTGATTTAAACTCTTTCTAACCGAACAACATCCGTACCTGTTTGACAGGATGAAGAATGCCGCATCGCTGCGAGTTTCCATGAGCACCACTATCCATTTGTGAGGACAATGGTCTTTGCAGAAACTGCTATTTTCCTCAGGAAAATGATTCTTTTCAGTGTATCTCAGCAAATAAAGCTATATTTGTCCAGAATATTAACAGTACCAAAACCAAAACCAAAACATAAACTTGGTGTTATATCCCTTGTACAGTCTCTCGTGCAGGCATATTTTGTTAAGGCAAGCTTCCATGTTAATTTCGCAGCAAAGTTTGTGATCATTTGAACTCATCGTGACTGACTTATAAATTATCTTGCTCGTAGAGTCTTAAGACAAATATATCACAGACGTTGAAATTTTGTGTAGCTACCACTTGTATCTCTTTTTCTAGACGAAACAATAAACCGAATAGTCCACCTTTATATCGTAGTATAGAAAAAATAGAGTCCAGATACACTTTATATCACAAAATATCTTTGGATGTGCTATGTTTAAAAACAAGTCAACACGAACAAATTACTTTCCTTTTGTGCCGTTTGGCAAACTGTCCATCATCCAATCAAATAAGCCAAAACATTCCTGTGCTTCACAACTTGTTATATCACTTATATAAGAGCATTTCTGATTAGTTACTCATGAATTGCAAGCGTTATGTGGTAGGTACTTCTACGAAAAAAGTTCACGGTGTAAAGGTTAATAAGGGTACATTGAAACTTGCCTAACATACATAACACAGCATACTAAGCTGTTTCGCTTCTCCATCGACACAGGAAATACGTACAAATGAAGGGGGAAAAATTGAAAACATGCAACAAAAACAATATTTAAAAGGCTGGAACATGCGCTTTGCCGTAAATGACTTGGTCTGATTCAAGAAAGAAAACAGAAAGTAGTTCATTTCGATCAAGAAATGTTTTATTTTAATCAGAGTCAATATAGCGTTTTTATTGGTTGTTTTGCATAAAGTACAGACAGAAAAGCGTCATATTAGATGATTATGTCTTTGTCTTTACGTCTATCACAATTTTAATCAAAACGAGAAATGTTTTCAGCGAAAACCGATGACACATTACACCTGAAATATACTTACTAAGTACAAACTAATAAACGGTTGACTGTTTTATATAAGAACAAGAATAACGAAATATTCTCCATGCTCGTTTGGTTACCTAAAGTTTAACTATCAGTCATACTTGTACTATACATAATACCACATGGACTCTTACCGCTTCTTATAATTTAATTAATAGTCGTACTTATAGTATATATAATACCTCAGTCCATTGTCGTTGCTTACAATTTAACTATCAGTCATACATGTATTATGTACTAATACTACAGAGACTCTTATCCTTGATTACAATATAACTATCCGTCATACTTGTACTATAATATAATACTAGTCTCTTATCGTTGCTCACAATAGAATTATCAGTCATACATGTACTATGCACTAATAGTACAGAAACTCTTATCGTTGCTTACAATTTAACTATGAGTCATACATTTACTATGTAATAATAGTATAGTTAAATTGTAACCAACGACACGAATCCCTGTAGGCATCCGATTTCATCTCTAAACAGTATTTTAGCCTTCATCCATAAAACTTAATAGCTGGACATTACATGTTTGCTCCTCCCCACCCCTAAAATAAAAACTGCCGGAACCCTTGCCTATAAATACGTTGACTCAGTCACACTTGACTATTAAGCAACGGGCGGTGGGTGGTCAAAGATAAAGTAAAGATGGAAGTGATTGGACCATCAGAAGAGTAATGATTGGATTAAGGCAGAAATAAGTAATAGAGTGTCAGTGGACGTTTTCGTCCCTTCATACTCAGACCAATCCGGCTACCGTAGCGGCAGAAAGATATGGAAACCTCAACTGAATGAGTGAATGTTAAATTAAAGTGATCCGGCCACGAAGGGTCATTATTCACTGTTTTATCTTTCAAAAGAAAGTTATTTAATTTTTCCCGTGGGGTAAGGAATGGTGCCACATCCCCACGGGCGTTTATGCACATATAGTGTGCTATTTAATTTGGTCGTCATGTCGCGCCCCTATTGAGGGACTATCGATATGAATGTAGGACCTGGGTGAGTGGGAATGGATCAAACACGCACTCAACCCTATCAACCAATGGGAAGCAGTGTACTAGAGGTGCAGTGGCACCAAATAATGACTAGTGAAAAATGGTTTTCACGTCTCGTCATCTTGAGGGTTTCTGGTCACGAGAAAGGAGGAAAAGATCCGATAAGCCAGCCCATGTATGTCGACAGCCTTAAAACGCCCAAACCATACTTATTTCAAATCAGGTCCAGTTTCACTAATGGACGTGAAATATACCAAAAAATGTGTAAGCCACCTGAGTAATTAAATCAAAGTTTGTGTAGTTGAAGATTTTTTCTAACTCCTAACATACCAATATTTCTAGTACCCAGTGTATGTATAGTAAGTCCCTAATAATTTTAATTATTCTAGAATGTCTATGCGATATGGCACGCCAAATCGTTCAAAATGGATGAGCTGGAGCAATCGTAGGGTGATCTTGGAGTGATCGTAGGGTGAACTGGAGCAATGGATAGATCCGAAATGACTAGTTAAGCTCCGCCCCCTTAGAGACTGTAACTACGAACCCCAAGCTTCCCATTACAATGGCTGAATCATCACAGAATAGTCACCATGTCAGATTCTCTCTCGCGTATTCCCGATAACATTTTACTTAAATATCTTCCTGATCAAGAAATCTTTCCAGTAAAGTGTTGCAGAAGGGTTTGAACTACTTTACGCAAGGATATATACACGATATCAAAGGTTTGGAGTTTGAAAATAAGATTCTCGTAGCGCGAGATGCTGTTCATCTCAGAAGAAAACAAGCCACCGCACCGTCTACACATCGAAATTACGGAGGAAAAGTGTTAAGATGCATACTGTTGATGTAAAGCGATGTAAATTTAATGTTTTATATATTTAATGATCTTTTTTATGTTTGAACTGTTGAATACCCTGAAGTAATGGCAACTGTTATAGTACAAGTCATGCAAGTCATGTAGCCGATCGGAACCGACTATTTAAGTAATGTGGCTTATTTTCTACAATTTGGTTTTACATACATTAAAATGGCGTGCATTCACTTTATCTGGATCCTCAAACATCTATAATCCTTTTTGAAAGTCATTATATACACACTGTTCAAGATGTACAAACGGCAAAAACAAATGTCAAATTACGTAACTGCATATATTTGGATGAGGTAAGCTCACATTACCTGGAATCTCAGACAACAGCATGTCGTGGTTGCTATACACTGACAGCGAGTAGGAAACAGAAGCCAGTGGTTTGCCAGAGAGATATAAACAAAAAGTATGAATTTAAAATACTAATAAATTACCAAAAGAAATACTTGTTTAAAATTTGGTTGTTGATCGAGCATAGAGTTAACTATTTATTACTTCCAGATTAAAATAAACACAACAAACAATATAGCTTTAATACTTTGTTTTTATTCACCATGCTGATAAAACATACTTGAATAAAAAAAATATTCATGTAAATCTACCATACAATGTCAGCAAATTGAACTAGTAATAAGGTGTGCATTGAAAATATGTGCACAAATTATATATGCCGGAGTCAGAAAATGTATAAAACGACTATATCCAACCTTTCCGGATATCTCTCATCTGCATTGCATGATGCCCATGCACATAGAAGCACCATTTTGTAAATATATACAAAAAAATCATGAAAGTCTGTGATGCAGCTGTATTCTCACCACACATTTGTTTGTGGGTAAAACATGGCAGATGTTGCCGTAGCACCAGACGCTCTTATCCGATTGGTCAACATCGGTGATTTTGATTGACGGGTCGGATCTATGCATTGTAGAGTGAGCTTGGAGCGACCGTAGGGTGAACTGGAGCAATGGTAGGGTGAACTGGAGCAATTGTAGGGTGAGCTTGGAGCGATCGTAGGGTGAACTGGAGCAATGGTAGGGTGAACTGGAGCAATGATAGGGTAACTGGAGCAATCGTAGGTTGAGCTTGGAGAGATCGTAGGGTGAAGTGGAGCCATCGTAGGGTGAAGGGTGAATTTACAGAGAGACTAAAGCAGTGAAAAAAATGTCTTATTTATTTTCACCACTTTTGTATAATCCGAATATGGGTGGGTTACATAATTTATTTAAAGATGTATGAGAAAGATACTTTTTCTAATGTTGATATTGTTACACGCACAAAGGTATTACATGACCGAGCGGTGTCCAACCCTAGCCCGAATCCTGCTGGAAGTCATACGTTTTCCCCAAATTTCCGAAAACTTCAATACACTATGAGTTGTAAATTGGGAAGCTAGACGTGTCTGTTTTTATATACTAAATTTTACTCTAATCATTTCAAGACAACTTGCCAAAAGTCCATCAACCGCACATTTGCATGGTTTTTCTTCATCATCATTAGATTTTCGTACCGCCAGCCGGTTACGAAATAGAAAATACATTAGTATCCCCTTTTTCACAGGTAACTATTTTAACTCCGCCACATTAGGCCAGTCAATGTACGCTTTAACAGGCATATTACGCCAAAATAACTTCACCCATTTTCCACTATGGACACATAAACGGTATCTACTAAGTCCCTACTTATTTATTCCATTGTGTAATTTACTGGATTCCTACCGTAAATACTGCCACCTCATCCACACTACTATATTACACCACTAGATTTTAATATGAACTATCTTACTACCAAGGACAGTCATTCGGTTTGGACCTGAATTCACAACTAGCGAACCATGGCATCATTCAAACTCACTAACACTTGACTCAGTGACGTTTGCTCCTACTAATTGCCTAATTATTTCGGGCTAGGAATATTTCCATGGCGCCGAATACCAATAATCACACAAATCTAAGAATTGCTTAAAATGGGGCACTATCAAATGCGCATACTCCAAATTTATTACAGTATAATTACTTAATACTTAATGTTTCTTTCATTTGTTCTATGAACAGCATAATGAGTTTGCATGGGTATGGGTGTGTATGAATGTGATGTTTTACCTTCAGATTCTTTTAAAGTATATAAACAGCTGTCAGATTGTTTGTAATCCCTTGGTAAAACAAAAGGATTACATTTTCATAAAAACTGAACAGATTTTTGGAGTAGAATTATTTGTAATAAAAATAATTTAAAACGTAAGTATATACATTTTCATCAAAATTATATATATATATATATATATATATATATATATATATATATATAACATGAAGCAATATTTTTCTATAAATCAATTAAACATATAAAATTCATTCAAATATTCAAATTAAGACATACACACAAGTGCAATGCAATTCGTCTGTATAAAATTAACATACGAATACACGTAGCTTAGCTTAATTATTAATTTGGATTCTACTGGTTTAAGCAACATTTTGGTATAGTTTGCTAAAAGCCATGATACTTTCAACAGCAGTATTTTCAAAACTTGGTTCGCTCTTCTCTGTAGTGAAAAAAAGCAAGTAAAAATGAATCAGCTCCTCGTCACAAATCCACGAGCTTTTCTGGAGTCAGGGTTTGTTTGTTTGATTAGGATTTTTATCGTAGCTTTACCAAGTTTTTAGTTATATCGCTACGATGTCTGCAGTGAAACAGTTTATAGTGATGTCCAGCACTGGGACATCATGCTGCAGACACGTAGCAGCATGATGTCCCACCCAGTCACATTATCCTGAAACCAGGCCGACCAGTTAATGCTTAGCCGACCTCTTAATGCTTAGCGCCAAGCGAGGCAGCTGTTAGTACCATTTTTGTACGTCTTTGGTATGAATCGGCCGGAAATCAAACCGACGACCTCCCGCTTCCGCGGCGGACGGAGGAGTCACGGTACTAATTCATCTCCCATAGTAAACATATGGAAACACCATCATATTCAAAATTTAATAACTACAATGTCTGGGTGCTAATGATCATACCTATATTTCTCCATGCACACCAATCTTTGGCGCTTTTTTATATCTACGTGTGCATGAAACACGTGTTACTGATTCTGTACCAAATGAATCAGGTGCTACTTTCATTTTTGAGTGCCTCTAAGTCAAGCCTGTAAACATACTAAAATAGCATCAATAGAATATTGTCTATAATTGTTTATCAATTACAGATTTGATAAACTCTCAAAAGATATTTTTACTTAAATTTTACTTTTCATTATTAACCAGTTGAAGTGAAGATAAGAGTAAGTCAAAAGGTAAATGGTCTAAGGGGCTCGCTAAACAATGAGTTTCAGTTCCCATCCATGTATCTTCACAAAGTTAGTAGTTGATAGCATACACGTAGGATGAAAAAGAAAGGTATTTGAAATTGTAGTCAAATGTTAAGGTCATGCGACTGAAAGAAGAAATTTATTTAGCACAATGCATCCAGTTCAACGCCATATGTCATCATCAAAGTTTGTAAAGGGCCTGCACTATAGGTAAGAAAGAGACCTGCTGAGTCTAGTGTCTTGAGGCCAGAATATAACGGGTTTATTCCTGGGCAAGTCCCTTGACTAAACTATGCGGATGGACTGCATTTCGAGTAAGAAGCTTGTAGATATGGAGCTATAAAAGGTAAAAGCGGTGATAAACGCAGTAACATAGTTAAAGACTTCAAGCTATGACCAAAGGTCGGGGTCATTAAAGTTAGTTTGTCATCAGTATTCAGAAGAAAGCAATTGTTACAAGCAGTTATGCAGTCCATAATAAAGAAGTGAGAGAACGCAATAAAGACACGGTGGAACGTATGTTACTCAAATACGTAGGGTGAGAAGGAGGGGACAAGGGCGAGCGCAACAAAGTAAGGAACTCCGTCCCCTACACCCCTGACTGGATGCTTAATTTCGGAACACTACATCAATACAAATGCTTGCAATGTTACCGTGAACTTATTGCTTCGACATATTTTATTAAATATCTTGTCACTCAAATAGCTGACTAAATATCTTAATTAAATGACAAGTTTCTTCGTTGATGGCAAGGCACAATTACACACATTGTTTAAAGGTATAATAACAATAGCGCGAATAACCAATGCCTGACGCGATTATTATATATGTTTTTGTTTTTTATGGTTTAACGCCATTTTAAGCACAATATAGGCTATATATGGCGGCCAGTATTAGTGGTGGAAGAAGAACCCGGAAAACCCCCGGAAAGAACCACCGACCCACGAGAAGCTACTGGCAAGCTTTCTCACTTAACTACATTAGCCTAATCTTAGACTCTATCCCACGCAGACAGGTGAGATGGCAGTGATCCGTAACGGACAGCGCTTTAGACCACTCGACCACTCGGGGCCCCCAATTATTATATAAAGACATGCGAAGAATATGTACAATCGTTCACATAGCTTTTAAAATTATAAGATTGCTTCATGTTCCCGCCGTATATATAGCAGAGGTATATCTCGTTAAACATGTATGTCCGTTCCGTCATATCACATCCCATTCA
This sequence comes from Unio pictorum, assembly GCA_030141615.1. Classification (NCBI taxonomy): domain Eukaryota; kingdom Metazoa; phylum Mollusca; class Bivalvia; order Unionida; family Unionidae; genus Unio; species Unio pictorum. The sequence goes on from JARLTB010000252.1 coordinate 300,516, forward strand.
TTTCCTTCCCGTCATTTCACATCCCATTCATTTCCGTCCCGTCATATCACATCCCATTCATTTCCGTCCCGTCATATCACATCCCATTCATTTCCGTCCCGTCACCCGTCGTGAATTTCATTTTATATAATAACTTTAATAGGACTCCATGGATTGAAACCAAGTTTGGTATGAGGTTTAACACAAACCAAACCTACCATATTTAAAAGAATTTAACGGTGAGCCTCATATTTTTACCTCTATTTTCTTAGTATTAGTTGCCTAAATATATTTGCCTATATTTTATTCATTTTAGAATATTGCATTCCAGGTACTTATATTGAAAATGGAAAGATTCTACTGCGCTCATTTTAAGTTATGTGCGCAAATTAGAAAGTGTAATGACCAAGATTGGAACATAAACCTTAAATTTGTTTTCTGTAGTGATTTAGGGGGAAATTAAAGATAACTCTTTACAAAAACGATCTAAATTGGAAGTCTGGGGCAATGAAACGTGTATAAGACAGGCGGTTTCACTTTACCAGTACCCTCGTCAAGATAAACAGCAAAATGTATTTATGAATATACCACGATGGTACTGTCTGTCAGATATAGCTAGCTTTGTATTTTGGCCTATAAAGGTTTTATAAGCAGTTTATTGTCATACTGTTAAAAGTATGCCTAAGCACCGAGTAGATCGTAAACTATACCGAGTTAGCACGTTTTGACATCATATTTTATCGGTGACGGAGAGTTTTACCAACGCCGAGTTTTCAGGAGTGTGATCCACGTAAGTCCGTAATCTACTGTCCTCCTGGAACAGATTTGATTTCGACTGGTTCTGGAAAGATCTCCTTACTTGTAAAATAAACTCCAGCTATTTAACTAAATTGTGACGGAACCGATGGATCATTTGTATTTGCCGTGCCCTAGCTTGTGTCGAAAATAAGTCAAATAATATTGTTCCTCCTTCACATATTCTTGGTACTTGCGCAAGGTCGAACACTCTAAACAATAAGTAACCTTCTTTCGCGTATTAACGAAAAACGTCTTGAATAAACAATTTTAGAAAACATCTTAAGGAAATAATTTTGGAGAACATTTCGATTAAGCCATGTGTTTGCAAATTTGCGGTTGCTAAAACAAGCATTTCTTCCTCTCACCAATTTAATAAAAACGTAACATCTAAACACCACTACTGACTAAACTTTTAGACATGAAACAAGAATGTCATAAGATATCGCATAACTCACCTGTAGTAAGTTTATAGTAGGCTCGTGCATCTACTGTACACATTATTAACATACATAATATAATTTCAGACTAAATTTATCTTGACAAAAATGAAATGTTGCCAGCGTTTTAAACTAATGTTGGTAAACTGTATTATACAGTTGTAGAACATTACCTTTAATTGTTTTATAAGCCAATATTGTGCATTCCAGTTACTAATCTACGTACATACATACATGCGTGCGTGCGTGCGTACGTACGTACGTACGTACGTACGTACGTACATACATACATACATACATACATACATAGCGTAAAAGAATAAAACAAATAAAACATTCTGGATTAAAAGCATACAGTTATTATTATTATTATTATTATTATTATTATTATTATTATTATTGCTCTTAAAATTTGCTTCTGATGATATAATAGAAATGTTCTCGTTACACGCACAGGGGCATTCACTTGACCGAGCGGTGTCAAACCCTAGCGCGAATCCCGCTGGAAGTCATGTTTTCCCCAAATTTCCAAAGACTTCCATACAACTTAAGTTGTAAATTGGAAAGTCAGACGTGTCTGCCTTTATATACTCAATATTGCTCTAATCAGTTTGGAAACCACAGTTAAAACAACTTGCCCAAAAAGTCCATTAACCGCACTTTTGCTTGGTTTTTCTTCATTATCATCAGATTTCCGTACCACCAGCAGGTTATGCCATAGAAAATACACTAGTATTCCATTTCTCTATGGGAACTATTTAACTGCGCTCCTAAGCCAAAGTACAATTTTACCGGCGTATTACGCTTATATAATTACACATATTTTCCACTATGGACACATTAGCGGTATCTACCAAGTCCCAACTTATTGATTCCATTGTGTAATTTACTGGTTTCCTACCATAAATACTGCCATCTCAACCACAACACTATTATACACCACTAGATTTTAATATGGACTATCTTAATACCAGGGACAGTTATTTGGCTTGGACCTAAATTCACTACTAGCGAACCATGGCATGGTTCAAACTCACTAACACTCGGCTCCGTGACGTTTGCTCCTACTAATTGGCTAATTATTTCGGGCTAGGAATATTTCATTTATCTACCTGAAGTGGCGTTTGCTTAATTCTCAAACAAAGTTTAAATTTTAAAATATATATCCGAAATTTAAAGCGTGTACAAAATGGAACAATTATTATAATAGCCTTAAAACATAATGACGTTATCTACATTTGAGCACAATGGTCCTTCCAAATGTACTTTGTCAGTTTCAAGTGGTTTTTGCTTAAAATTATTAAGGACTTTGCTTAATTGAAAAGTGGCTGTAATGGCTTGAATATGATTATGCAAGCATGCACGTGAGTTTTTCTGGGCCGGGGTGGACATGATATTATCGAGATGCACAGGCATCATGAATAGGACATAAACATGTTAATCTGAAAACAATTAGTTCTCTCTCTCCCTCCCTCCCTCTCTCTCTCTCTCTCTCTCTCTCTCTCTCTCTCTCTCTCTCTCTCTCTCTCTCTCTCTCACACACACACACACACACACACATGTAAAGTACAATACTTGGAAATTGAAATGACATTTGAATCATGCTCTTTCTTGCCAGAAAACAACCCTTCCTGTTTGATTAGGTGACGAACGTTGTGGCGCATTACGTTTCCATAAGTAACACTTTCCATCTGAAGAAAGATTTCTTTCACAGAAAAATGTTTTACTCCTCAGGAACAATTCTTTTCATACTATCAATTTCAAGTACCACCAAAACCAACATATACATTTTATGGTGAATTTATTAAACGTTGTTTCATACAGCATGTACTATCAATGTGAGATGTCATGTTAATCTTGATGTAAAGTTTGAAATGGTTAGAACCCATCATGACCGAAAATAAAATGTTGATTCTACCTAACGTTCTAACACGGTATGAATTTATAATCTTCTAGCTGGATGAGACAATGAACCGAATAGCATGCGCCTCTGTAATGGTGCAATCCATTTTGGGTGCAACACATATTGGACCCAAATTTGGACGATATATCAAGACTTTTATAAGTAATATAATCTACAAAGCGACCTTTCTTTTTGTATTGTTTGGCAACTGTCCATTTACGTAATATTGCATAAGCCAAAATATGACCGTGCCTTAAATTAAGCTTTATCATAATTAGCTGCCTTATGTTTTTCCTAGATAAAACAACACAGTCAACTGTGTTTAACAACTGTTTGTATTGATACAGGAAATAGTACAAGGAAAAGCAGTATAAAAAATACTTAAATGGAAAAGGAGTGCCTTTCCCCAAATTGCGTTGTTCTTTTTAAACAAAACGAAACAGAAAGTGCTTTCTGGTGTAAACAGATGTGTTCCTGTGAAGACTACTGTTTATCATAACTTTATTCAATGACAAGGGATATAACATTTTGGTGACATTGCGAACAAAGATAATTCGATGATTTGGGTCTTTTTTTATGTCAGTCACATATTTGATCAGAAATAGAAATGCGTTTAAGATACACTGCTACATAATCCGTGTCTCAAAGAAAATCCTAACAATGGCACGGATGTACAATCAAGCAGAGGCGTAGCTGGGGGGGAGGGGCAGAGGGGTACATATGTCCCCGGGCGCCATACTAGTGGAGGCGCCAAAATGGGCTTTGAAATAGGTTGTAACGGGTAATGGTGATTTTATTGATGAAAATAATGGGTTTCAGAGTTGAGGGGGGAGGGGAATGAATATTGTCCCGGGAGCCAAACACTCTAGCTACGCCTCTGCAATCAAGGGGAGTGAGATATACAAGGAAGAGCCAAAAACTATTATAACCTGTTGATTTATGATATAAAGGAAAAGGAGCAAACTACATGAAAACAATTATTTAACAAGTCACGGTGACTTAGCAATAGAACATTCATGGCATCCAGAGTCAATCGGATGTGTAGTTGTTTCAAACGGCAACATTTAATAAAGATATATAAATAAGATTTAGGTTACTATACGGTCTATTTTGTTTCTTCGGTTACAATGACCGATGGTTGACCACCTAAATTAAAAGGACCCTTTGCAAATAACAGGGTAATTCATCTGCAAACATTCGGTTGACATATGTGGCTCAGATTTAAAGTTGGCACACAGAAACAAGTCTATATTGGTGAAACATATTGACAGTTCATCTTTAGGCACCCAGAACAGTATTGTATTTTGCTTCTTTCAGGAAACACTAACACACATTTTGATTAAGGTATGTAAACCAGAAAAAATTTACCGTGTGGAATAGAAAGTGTTAAAGAGAAGACTGACCGGCTTACAAAAATAGACACACACACACACACACACACACACACACACACACACCGCGTGTATAAAATATAAAACTTCTCGAAAACTAAAATTACACTTCAACATCATTACTTTGAGGATATTAGACTTATTGGTTTATCCGTTTAATAAAATTAGTGCGAGTCAGTGTAGCTAACTACATTTCAAACAGGGTACATGATAAGAACATGTGAGTATGAAAAGCATTATTGTGAAATCTAATTTGATAGGAAAGCAGCAAGCAGTTCATAAATCAACTATTTATAACAAAGATAGGACGCGAAAGTCTTTAATGTTTGAAGAAAAGGTAAATGTGACCTACATTCTCTTGGAGGAGTATCATAATATTGCACATATCCCCAGACTTATTTTAATGTGGGACAGATACACAATGTTGGTGCATATGACAGCAAACAAAAACGTTAATATTATGAAATATTAACCTGTAATGAACAGTAATTACTATAAGATAGATATATCACGGTAAACCATTTTCCCAGAGGAGAACCCAATTACTGAAATGGGAACTTCACCAAATTTCTTGAACAAAACATTTCACGAACATGTCATGCTTACAAGTGACCTAATTCATGAACTCATTCATTAATACAATACAAGATTAACCACTTGTGGGTAACCTATCAAGATATACAATATAGGATCAATAATATTGAATGTTTTCTGTTAAACATACATATTTATTCCTACTTCTACCTACAATAGTCAAAGAGAGCATTCGTGTAGGCTAGGATGTATATATAAAGCAGTGACCTTCTTTGATTGTAAAAGTATAGTATTACTGATAGCATATATCTAATTTATAATATAGTTTTTCAGTCTTTTTTGGTTTTTGACGTTTCTATTTTAATTCATTACTTTCGGTGGTTGGTTTATACTACATTAAAGTACATGTACAATACGTGTAGAATTCTCATGCATTGCTTAGCCTAAGCCAACAACTATTTCGGTCAAGTACGCCTCTCATTTAGTTTGGTCACGATAATATCACGTTAAACTAAGAGCTCACTTGTCCGATAGAGAACTCACCCTAATTGTTGATTGGCTCAATAAAATGCGAAGGTTACATTATGACGGTTAAGTTATTGTATAGGATAATGAATTAAATTGTTCCAGAACCTCATGGTGATTCAGACAGTGTTTATTTGGTACACATACATAGACTATATAAGCAAATACAAGCACCACCAGTTTATGCTAGCTTTGCGTGTCTGTGAAAGAGACAGACAGACAGAGACAGTGAGACAGACAGAGAAAGAGAGAGGTTGTGACTCATTTTCATTTGTTCGTTAGAATAGCAGTTTGCAAAACATATGAATTTCAACCGTCAATACCTATCGGATTATGTGATTTCATTCGTGGACTCGAATATTGAGAGAATTATGTTGAATTATGTGAAACTTTAAAGAACGTTAGCGATATTTTGTTTTCACAAGATTACCTTGAGGTAAAATCTTTTGGAATTTCGTTATTCTTCCGTGGTGCTAGCACGTTAGTACATAAACACATTATAAACTTCATGGACTGCTTCCGGATTAGTGTAAAATTGATAAACAATTTACGATATTCTAGAAATTCATGCACTGTAACTTTTTTCTTTCATGTTTTTATTTTCTATTTTAGAGAATACATTTATTGTTTAGAAAAATGAATGCTTATCTGCTTTTTTGTCTTATTACTTTAAGTTCCCAGATGAAACAGGATTAATGACAGTACGTCTCGGAATTTGAGTTCTACTTGAAAATGTTCAGGTTTTTAATTTATTTACAATTTTCAAACTTCTAATATTTCAGAGATTTTGATATTTTAGAAGTTTTAATGGAAGTTCAGATAATAAAGCTGCTTGAAACAAAAGATTGTTTTCATGAAAATAGACAGAAATATTCAATAATTCAAGTTCAAGAATTGTATCAGTATCAACATTAGAATTTACATTGATGAGAAGGGATTGCATTTGTACAGAATGCAGCCAGTACAGATGATAATCATTTTTTTTTTTACTCACAAGGTTTCGTTTGAAAATAAATCTTTTTTTTCAGTAGGTTCCCGTAAAGAGACCATTTCAGTATATTTTGAGTACTTACAGATCTCAAACTTGAATAACATTGAGGAATCAAATTTCAGATATAAAGGTTAAAAAATCCTTATCTCTTCCCATGTACATTTATTGTATGGGGAAAGGGTGCATTATGTCAGATTGCTTTGCTAAAGGGTAAAACATAGGCAACATAATCCTAACAACGTAGTTGCAAATGACCTCTTTTAAGAGGTGAAGGTCACAGTAATGTGATGAAAGAGATGCTTGCGTGGGGGCTAGCTTAACCATCTAATTTTATTACGGATATGTACGAACCATTCAAGGGTTGATTATCACTTGGTGATTTAGATAAGGCTACTCCTATTAAGATATTCAGAGATACAGGAATTTCTCAGATTTTATTTTTGAAAAATGCTTTGCCCTTTTCTGCGAAGTCTTTTACTAGTGATAATGCTATAACACAGGGAGCAGATCATGATTTTGTGAATGCTCCTCTCCATTGTGTTTATGCGTCATCAGACTTAGTTTTGTCCCCGGGTGATTAATAACGGAGCGCAGTGGGGGCGTTTGCTTGTTAGAAGGTAATATCCAAGCCGTTGACAAGGTTATAGTTTTGATCTACTTGTAGCTGACAAGCCATGTACAGATCGAAGATTTGATCCTATCGAAGTAGAAATCCCTGTGTTATATCCAGCTTGCGCAGTTACTAGAGCTTAACGAGTTCCTCTCAAATATCCACTATATCACGTGTAACAGTATGTCTACATTGTGCTTAACGCAAAAATGTAGCATAGGACAGTAGAATGTGAAATAGTGACACTTTGACATTCGTTTCTTGTAAGGATGTTGTAGATGCATTCGATCTTCAGCGGTTTTTAATAAATGAACTTAAAATGCAACATTTAACCAGTCAATAAAGCGTAAAATTTGGGACATAGTGACCTAGGCGACATGTTCGCTAGCCACGGTTCCGGTGTGTTAAGCCTATCTACAACTTAGCTGATCATTTAAATATGTCGGTGCTTGTACTATATTCTACAAATATATCCTTTCACTCAAATACACCTGTAATTACTAGTATATAGCGATTTGTGATTTGGATGTTTTAACGTAGCTATAACAATTTTTCAGTCATATCGCTACGATGTCTGCAGTATGACAGTTTATAATAATGTCTATCACTAGGGCATCATGCCGCAGACATGTAGCATGATGTCCCATCCAGTAACATTATCCAAACACCAGGCCGACCAGCCCTAACACTAACCTCTTAATGCTGAGCGATAAAGCAAGACAGTTGTTAGTATCATATTTGTAAGTCTTTGGTGTGACTCAACCGAGGATCGAAAAAACGACCTCCCGCATCCGAGGGGGACGCTGTGACCACTAGGCTACCGGAACGGTCTCTGGTATATAGTCATACTTTGCATGTTTTGTTTACAAAGTATCCTTTTGACGTAAACTGCGTCCACTATGTTTTTGGGTCTATGTATAATGCATGTATATGTACACGCTATTAAGTTGGAATTGCATACTTAGGGTGATATCTCATGAAATCCAATATATGTCGCTAGGACAAAGCTATGAAATATCTGAACAATCCGCCGAAGTGTAGATAGGGTTAACACATCAGAGCCTTGGCTAGCGAAGATGCCTACGCGAGGGTGTATAAGATCCTCCTCAACACGATTCATGATTCCATTTATAAACATTGGAAAATAACAGAGCTGAAATGCTGACAATAATCAATAATCAACAAAACATGTACACAGCTAGCCACTTAATTATATACCCACGACCAAATGTTTCCTAGGAGAAAAGAAGAACGAAAGGTTCAAATGCAATTAGGTTGTACGTGTGCAAATATTGTATGTATGCAGACAACGACTCACAATAATTCTTCTGTTTTGTGGAAGCTAGCTAAATATGTACAAGAAAATTGAAAAATTATTAACATATAATCCGGTCATGTACATATGCGTACAAACATTCGTGCAAAACGTATGTTCTATGCTTCAATGAGTTTAGTGCTAACCAATAATTCTACTAAAATTTCTATAAAGATAAAAAAAAGTTGCTAATAAGTGTAACGTCCAAATATATATATATATATATATATATATATATATATATATATATATATATATATATATAAAATATTGTTAAACAATTGGTACAGCAGTCGCAAAACAATGTAGCCAGATAATATTAACTATTAGTTGTCTTACCTCAACAATGCTAAAGTGTTTTTGTCCGATAAAATGAAAATATGTTGCAATAGTCTGGAAATTTAATCCAGTCATGTACATATGCATGTAAAGATTCCAGAAATTTGTGTGGCATATGCCTAGTGGTCTTTTGGTATGATGCGGTACCGTTTGTCACAGATGGATTATACCTGGCCTTATCAAAATGCCCAAGATGCGGGGTGGGGGGCATACATTAATTTCAAGATAATTCTCTCTCTCTCTCTCTCTCTCTCTCTCTCTCTCTCTCTCTCTCTCTCTCTCTCTCTCTCTCTCTCTCTCTCTCTCTCTCTCTCTCATATATTAACGATAATATCCAAACAGTGCAGTTATATGTAATTTAAACTCTTTCTAACCGAACAACATCAGTACCTGTTTGACAGGATGAAGAATGCCGCATCGCTGCGAGTTTCCATGAGCACCACTATCCATTTGTGAGGACAATGGTCTTTGCAGAAACTGCTATTTTCCTCAGGAAAATGATTCTTTTCAGTGTATCTCAGCAAATAAAGCTAAATTTGTCCAGAATATTAACAGTACCAAAACCAAAACCAAAACATAAACTTGGTGTTATATCCTTTGTACAGTCTCTTGTGCTGGCATATTTTGTTAAGGTAAGCTTCCATGTTAATTTCGCAGCAAAGTTTGTGATCATTTGAACTCATCGTGACTGACTTATAAATTATCTTGTTCGTAGAGTCTTAAGACAAATGTATCACAGACGTTGAAATTTTGTGTAGCTACCACTTGTCTTTTCTTCTAGACGAAACAATAAACCGAATAGTCCACCTTTAAATCGTAGTATTGAAAAAATAGAGTCCAGATACACTTTATATCACAAAATATCTTTGGATGTGCTATGTTTAAAAACAAGTCAACACGAACAAATTACTTTCCTTTTGTGCCGTTTGGCAACTGTCCATCATCCAATCAAATAAGCCAAAACATTCATGTGTTTCACAACTTGTTATATCACTTATATACGGGCATTTCTGATTGGTTACTCATGAATTGCAAGCGTATGTAGTAAGGTGCTTCTACGAAAAAAGTTCACGGTGTAAAGGTTAATAAGGGTACATTGAAACTTGCCTAACTTACATAACACAGCATACTAAGCTGTTTCGCTTCTCCATCGACACAGGAAATACGTACAAATGAAGGGGGTAAAATGAAAACAAGCAGCAAAAACAATTGTAAAAAGACTGGGACACGCGCTTTGCAGTAAATGACTTGGTCTGATTCAAGAAAGAAAACAGAAAGTAGTTCATTTCAGTCAAGAAATGTTTTATTTTAATCAAGAGTCAATATAGCGTTTTTATTGGTTGTTTTGCATAAAGTACAGACAGAAAAGCGTCATATTAGATGATAATGTCTTTGTCTTTACGTCTATCACAATTTTAATCAAAACGAGAAATGTTGACTTTTATTTAAGGACAAGAATAATGAAATATTCTCCCCACCCCTAAAATAAAAACTGCCGGCACCCCTGTCTATAAGTACGTTGACTCAGTCACACTTGACTATTAAGCAACGGGCGGTGGGTGGTCAAAGATAAAGTAAAGACGGAAGTGATAGGACAGTCAGAAGAGTAATGATTGGATTAAGGCAGAAATAAGTAAAAGAGTGTCAGTGTATGTTTCATCACTTCATACTCAGACCAATCCGGCTACCGCAGCGGCAGAAAGATATGGAAACCTCAACCGGCATAACCCTGAGAATCACTAGGTCTTACTTGTAGCTGTTCATTAGAATGTGATTTTGGAAAGCTCCTGCTTGTGGGATACCAAGTCAGGAGCTTCTGCAATTGTAGACCAACAAATTGTTCTCCGCCTTTTTTCTATTTTGACTTATCAGCCGCCAAGTCAAAATAAAAAAGGCGGAAAACAATTTGTTGGTCTAGTGTAATTGTCGATGGTAATTTGTTCCAAGTCGCTATTGTATTTGGGAAGAAGCTGAACTTGAAACAATTTGTCGATGCCGACTTTAATTGGAACTTTTTCTTGTGGTTTGACCTAGTTTGTCTATACAGGGGCACAAAATGTCGAGGTGCAATGTATTACCTTATTACCAATTTTACCATCGTAATATTCCGGTGCAACGTACCACGGTACCTCTTGACTGTACCGTAGTTTCCATCATTATCGAGTGTGCGGCAATTCTCAAGTCATCTTGTCACAAATTACATATTAAGAGCATGAATGCATTAAAGAAATTATTTTTGCCTTTTTTAAGAAAAATATCAAACAAACCCGAACACTTTTTTTGTCTTAAGTTATTTGAGAATATTACCGACATGGTTATATTCATGATCTTTTAATCACCTTTTATACGTGTTATGTATTGTCAACATGGTGGCGAAATGGGATGTTGTGAAAGATATTCGTGTCAAAGTTTTAGTCATTTACTAGTATACGGCTTATGGTAATGTGTTGAGTACATGCCAGCGGCGTAGCTAGGGATTTGGGGGCCCGGGGGGCTTGGCCTCTTTGGGGGCCCCTGCATTTTGACATTCGACATTATGACATGAGATAATGTACTTAATAAATATGTCTAAATTCAAATTGGTACAGTATATCAGTAAAATTAACAAAAAATAATCATTAAGACTCTTTTAATGAATAATACCGTTGTTTATTGGCGAGATAATGCACAAGTGACAAATCTCAATTCATATCGCCTCACGTCGTGCTTTCTGTGCAGCAAAGGCATCTATAACATCATCTAGATCAATGCTGTCTAGTATTTTTGACTCCACTGACATTAAAGCCATGCTGCTAAGTCTTTCTTGCGTCATTGTGCTCCTGAGATAGTTTTTGATTAACTTGAGTTTTGAGAATGATCTCTCACATGATGCAATGGAAGTGGCCTGAGTTAGCAGTATTCGGGTGGAGGTTGCAAGGTTTGAGCACACATCATTACCATATGAAGCCAGCTTCCTCAATATGTCAATTGGTGATTGTGGTACTGGTTTGTACTGGTTTGTTGATGAAAAGTGCTCGTGCATCAATGACATCATTGAACAAGCGATTTGCCTGTATTTCATCATACAAACAGGAAAAAGTAACACAGTTTTTCATCAGCGTGTCATCATCCATAGACTCCAACAGGTGTCTTGGTTCAAGAAGAAACCCAAAGGTGTCCACATGGTTTTCCAGCCTTTGGAATCTGTCCTTCATCTCCATATGAAGTCTGTCCAGCACTTCTATCGCAACTCGTTTGAATTGCAGTTATATTGACAGTCCTACATCAGAACTCAACTCCCCATCAAGTCTTTTCATTCTTCTGGTTGTTATGCTTACAGGACATCCATAGCATTCACTGCCTTCTTTTGCTCTTTCGATGGATTGGGTGATCAGTTTCGTCCGTTTCTCATCATTTTGCAGAAAGCATGAAAGGATCCTAATCTCTTCAGCAGCTTCCCGTATGTGCAGTCCAGACTTTTGTAGTTTCTTCTGAACTATATTGATTGGGCGCATGAGATTTGACCAGAATTCCAGATACGCAAAAAATTCATAATTTTCAACTGCATGAAGAAGATTCTGTGCACTGCTTCTAGTGTCCATTCTTTCAGTTGTTGATTCAGAAAGTCTCTCCAACAGCTTGATGATTTTGTCAAGATGCAAGGAAACTGCCGACGTAGCTTCTTCTCTTGAGGACCACCTTGTACTACTCTCCTTTTTTAGACTCCCGGCTCCAGCTTCTTTCAGTTTGGCCCATCTCTGGGGTGAATTGGAAAAAAAGTTGAACAATTCATGTACAGTTCCAAAAAAGGTGACAATTGCAGGATCTATCTCAGCAGAATGAAGAGGTGCCAGGTTGAGATAGTGATTATCACATTTCAGAAATGTTGCCTTTGGATTTATGTCTAAGTGACGTTTCTGCAGGCCAGACAGACGGCCAGTCATTGTGGCTGCGTTATCATAGGTTTGACCTCTGCACAGATCAAAGTCCAGTCCAATGTCTTTAAGAGTTTTCAGAACAAGTTCTTCATAATGTTGTGCATCTGGCTTCACAATTTCAAAGTAACCAAGGAATGACTCTTTTATTTCGAAATTCTCGACATCCAAGTAACGAACTATAAGGGATACTTGTGCTTGGTGAGAAACATCTGGAGTGGAATCAAGCATCAGAGAAAAGTAACAAACTTGCTTGACTTTCCCAACAATTGATTCCCTAACTTTATTGCCCATCAAGTTTATGAACTCATTTTGAATTTCTGGTGACAAATAATGTGTCTTCCCAGATTCAATTCTATGTAAGTGGTGTTTCGTAACTTCATCAAATTCTGCAAGAAATTTCAAAGATGCTAGGAAGTTCCCAGGATTGGGAGAATCCAATTTTTCTTTGTGGGCACGTAAGCTTGAGTTGGTGTTTGTTAAATACTTGACAGCTGCTGCTACATGCTTCAGAATTTCTCTCCAATACTGCTGATTTTTCAAAATTTGCACATGAAGCATATGTGACAGCTCATCTGGTTCTGCCTTAAGCCTTTCTTCTTCTAACTTCCACTTCAAAAAAGCTTGTCTGTGGTGGACTCCTTCTTCATGTTCTTTCACTCTCAGGTTTCTTCCATTTGGTGAAACCAACTCCAGGTTTGCTCAATGCACTAGATGTCTTTTCTGGTGCCTCAGAAAACAGTACACATGCAAAACAAAACAGACATTCCAAGTGTGGAGAGAAGAGGAGCCAAGATCGGTTGCAAATTTCTCCTGTTAGAAGCTTTCTGGTGAAGCATGATGATGTCAAACTTCGTGATTTATTTTGGGTAAACTCTGTTGGAAACAAGTACTCTTCATCTTTGTTTTGGAAAAATAAGCTACCCTTTAATACAATCTTTGCTCGCAGTTCCACAGATAAACTTCCAGGTCGGATATATCCGAAGTCTTTGTACTTAATTACAGTTTCTTCAACTTCTGGAGAAAGTGATTTTGGAAGATCATCACTTGACTCATCGTCTGTATCACTTACTTCAGATGTTTTCTCTGACTGTGGTAAAAGGTTCCCACCTGAAGTTTCTTCAGCACTACTTCTCTCATCAAGAGGCATTTCCACTTCTAAAGTCTCTTCGACTGCTGTATCTTTGTATGAATCATCTGAATGGTGATACTTTTCTTCGCCATGTTCATGGTCTCCTTTGTTTTCAGTGCTCTTATCAGGTTTCTTCTTAAAGAACCCTTCAAAAACTTTCCTTGATTTTGCAGCCTCTTGCCTTTCTGCAGCACGCTTTTTCCGTTTTGTAGCCCCACTCTGGTAAACTCGTTGTTTCGGCATGGGTGAAGTTCCCCTATAAAGAATAACATTCTTTTAATTTCACAAATAAAAAAATATACAAAAAATTATATATACTTGTTTCATCCGCCATGATTGTGAAATTTCGTCAGACGAATAGACATAAATATACGAACTATTACCCTTATATTTATGTCTATGGACAGATGGATTATAGCATGGACATAAAATAGAAGATACCGATAAAATGCCGTCAAGATAACGTGTTTTACAAAAACCGGAGTTATGTATTGACAGTTTTTAGTAAACTTTTTACCAGTTTTTACACGCGTGTTGATATACGTAATTTTGAAATCCTTAATCTGTGTGGAATACATGCAACAGTGTCACTAACTTATATAACAACGTGAATAGCAAGATTACATGGCGGTGGCGTAATATTTAATATTTAATGTAAAAAAAAAATTTTGACACTCCTTTGGGGGCCCCCCTCAAGTGGCTTTTTCTCTAATAAATATCTTCCCTAGATATTGGCATCCCACTCAAAATTTCCCTTCCTATTATATAAATAGCGTAGCTAGAAAATTATTGGCTTCAGTGTCAGAACTTCCTGTTTTTATAAGCGTTGTCGCTATTGTCAGCACAATGACTTTTACAGGATGTCAGCTAGTATAAAGTTAACATACACACAAATTCATCTAATACAGAGTACTGACAAGACAATGTTCGGAACGGAGGGGAGGGGCGGGTAATCTGTGATTTTCTGTTGAGCTATTTTATTTTATTTTATCTCATGATAACTATTTCTTTTTGTATATAAAAAATATGGATATAATATGGTTTTATTTTGCTATATTCTTCTCCATGCTTCTCCAGTATGCCTTCAAAGACTGCAGTGAGGGAGTGTACATCCATACCAGGGCTGACAGCAAGTTGTTCAACATTACCCATCTCAGTACCAAGACTAAAGTCACAGCAGTCCTCATCCATGAATTGCTCTTCTCCAACGATGCAGCCTTGACATCACACACAGAAGACTGACAGCAGCAGCTGGTATGCTGTCTCTCCCAAGCCAGTAAAGAGTTTGGACTATCAGTTTGAAGAAAACAAACATCTTGGCGCAGGATGCAGACTCCCTTCTCTCTGTCACCATCGATGAGTACAACTTGGAAGTTGTTGAGAACTTGACATATCTGAGGTCCACCATATCCAGCTCACTCTCCATTGATTCTGAGGTCAGCAGCAGGATTGCCAAGGCAGCAGCAGTGATGGCCAGACTAAACCAGATGGTCTGGAACAACCCCAATCTCACCAAGAGACCAAACTGAACTTCTAAAAGGCTTGTGTGTTCAGCACACTCCTCTACAGTGGCGAGAATTGGACCACCTATGCGAAATACGAGAGGAAACTCAACAGCTGCCACCTGAAATCCCTCCGCGCATTCTGCATATCTAGTGGCAGGGAAAAGTAGCCTTCACAGAGGTTCTGGAATGTGCCAACATGAACATCATCTTCTACATCCTCAGTAAAAGGCACCTTCGCTGGCTCAGTCATGTCAAGATAATGGATCAAGGCTGCATTCCCAAGGACCTGCTATACTGGGAGCTAGCAGAAGGTGCTTGACCAACTGGACAGCCACATCTGCATTACAAAGATGTCTGCAAGAAGTTTTAAAGACTGCAACGATCAATGTCAACACATGGGAGAGCTGTGCTAATGATTGTTCCAACTGGTGCCTGTCAGATGGGGCATTCAAAAAGCCGAGGAAGACAGGAACATAAAGCAAGCTGACAAAATAGCCAGAAAGGTGGCTAACAACTTACTCTGGAGCTACACCATCGTCTCCTGTAGACAGATGGATGCAAAACAATACCGTGGTAAGCAGCAGAAGGGGAGAGCCGGACAACATTTTTAAACAAGTTTTCAATGAAATCAGGCTTCTACGGCCAAGATGTGGTGAATCGGATACAAGTTTTCATGGATTAGGATGAAATCAGTCCAAAAAAAATCAATGATCAGGCAAAAAATAATAATGAAATCAATGAAATCAAAAAAATGACTAAGCCTCCATTCGATTTTCAACCGAATATTTGATCCAGTCCGATACGATATCGTGTTCGAGGGTCATGTAAATTTATTGTTACAAATCCGTGTGGGGCAGACTGAGCATGACTAAAGAAATTTCTAAATTGATTGAAGTCCATATCAGAACACCATGTCTGCCAAATATTTCGTAGCGTATGTGTATCAACGCCGTTGAATACACACAACACATTACAATTATCTCTGATCACTTTTGGAATCTGAGTGTAGCGTTGAGTGACATAGATCACATCCGTGTTTTTGTGCCTGCCTCGGGAAAATATTCTAGCAGGATTTTTTTGTTTATCTAACATGACATCATCGTATACAACTAAATTGTTGATACTTCCATCGAGGTCTTCTACTGATGGTGCCTCGTCAATATCGGTTATAAATTCAATAACATCCTCGCCGGCAATCTCTGAAGCGTTTTCATTAAAATCTTTTAGCACTTCATAGCATCGTTGGTCATCTACGCTAGGGGCAATTAAATACAACTTATCCCACTTCATCCATCTCATTATTAAATTGAGTAACAATTGCGTTTTACCGGATCCAGATGGTCCGATTATAATTGCGCGGATAGAGTTTGGTAGCGCTGCATGATGCTTAACTGGTTCTCTTATTTTAGTTGCTGAAAAATCAATTATATTCATATCTCTATACATAAATTATGGATCTATATTGTGTGAAGTGTAAAAAACGTACTGGCACAGATGACTTGACGACGATTACAACAAAAAATAACCGATCAGCGCTTTCTGGTAAATGCGTACAGTGTAGCACAAAGAAATTTAGATTTGTTTCTAAACCCAAGGAACCTTTAAAAAAAAACGAGGAGGTGATATCGCTGCCAAATTAGCAAAACTCCCTGGAACCCCATGGGCAAAATACCCCGGAGAAAAACACCTTCCAGGGTATAGTTATTGTGGACCGGGAACAAGACTTGATATCAGACTCAATGATCAAAATCAGCCCCGACCCGGTGAGGAACCAATAAACGCTATTGATAAGGCCTGTCACCTTCATGATGTTGCTTATAAAAGCAGCAATTTGCAACACAGGCATCTAGCAGATGTGAAATTAATTCATGCGTTAAATGCTATTCCTGATAAATCCTTCAAAGAAAAATTGGCTTCATTTTTGATAAAATCGGCTATGAAAAGTAAATTGATGTTAGGTGCTGGTAATTAATAACAACATGGAATCTATTTACTATTCCCCAAGAGGATACTGGAGGGGTAAATCAGCAATCCATAAACTCGCTAGCGCCGCAAAAGTGAAAAAAACCACTGCGGCTCATTGGTTATCCAAACAGGCACTATGGCAAATTTATCTACCACCGCCTAAACAAATTAATGTCTCGCATTTTGATGTAACCGGACCCAATGAAGTTCATCAGGCTGATCTATTATTTTTGCCACATGACCACGGTTACAAATACGCTCTAACAGTAGTTGATATTACAAGTCGATACAAAGAAGCAGAACCGTTAAAAACAAAATCAGCCACTGAAGTGGCTTCTGCATTTGAAAGAATTTATCGACGAGGTCCTCTGCACTGGCCAAATCTATTACAAATTGATCCTGGCAAGGAATTTCAGGGTGCAGTGTTATCAACAATGAAGCATCATAATGTCACTATCAGACGGGGGCATACTGCACTGCATCGTGATCAGGCAATTGTAGAACGGTTTAATAAAACCCTTGCTGAGCGGTTATTTGGATATCAATACGCAAAAGAATTCATCCAAGAAAAAAGATCCCGTGAATGGGTCAAAAGGTTACCAGCTGTGATTACTGCGCTGAATAACGAGATTACTAAAACAATCAACATGAAACCTATCAACGCTATTAAAAAGAAGTCAATACCTGAAAAACCACAAAAAGATTTCAAAGAACCAATTCTTGGTAGTAATGTCATTGTGAGGTATTTATATGAACCAGGAGAGCTTGAGGGTGGCAGAAAAAGAGTTACTGATCCTATTTGGAGTGTTACTGCACACAAGATATCTAGTATAACACGATCTACGGGTAGACCTCCAGTCTATAAACTGGATTCAACTGCCCCTCAGCGGGTTTTTACTAGACAACAATTACAAGTGATTCCTGACGATACTCAATTGCCACCGCATGGTCTTAACTAGCACCGTTGCGTCTATTGCACTCAAGACAAGTCAACATCACATTATTTCTGACATGACCGAGATTGTTATTTTTTCTGTCAACGGTAAATTGGCGAGGATCCTTATCCGAATACTGCCAACGCATTATACAATTGCAACTTGCGCAGTGATTATTCTGTTGTTTCTTCAAAGTGATTATTAATCCAGCATCAATATCAAATTCTCGTTGTTTTTTTTTGTCTTGTTGTTTGTAACCGGAGAGTTTTTTATCAATCATTTTAATATCAATATCATCTATTGTGGTGTCATTATCATCACCAATGATTTCATCATCGAAAACAATTCTTCGAAGTTGATTTATTTTTCGTACTCTGGATACTGAAAGATAGACTAAATTTGACCATTCGATGCGATTATCCACCATCCAAACAATTGTATCTGATATAGTCAATCCCTGTGAAGAGTGTATTGTTGCTGCGTATCCTAGCGTCCACGGGGATTTATTAGCACGCAATGCATCTTCAACGACATTGATATCAACCAGCACAATATCATTTAATACGAGAATTTGTTTTTCACTTTGTCCTGGAATATCAACTTCAATGTTCTGTTTTCGTGTATCCGATGGCCTATAACAAAGAGGCACTGGAAGTGTTGCAAATTTTTGTTTATGCAATTCAAATAACTTCATCTGAAGTGTATCCCTGACTATTTTTCTACTTGCAATGATCAAATCGTTTGGTCTCCACATTTCCCAGAAATCATTCATTGGAGTTTCTGAAATTATTTCACGGGCTATCTCACACTGGATTCTATCCGGTTGTAATCTAATTAGTTTCTTATATTCTTTTAATTTTTCATCAAGTGATCTATGATCGGTATCAATTTCTTCATAATAGTCTACAAAACCCTTTAGCCATTCATGTGGGGATGCACCGACAAATGGTGGTGGTTGGCCGTGATCACCGCACATGACGACTTTTGTATTTTTTAATAACAACCACTCAAGAAATATTTTTAATACATCTTCTGACACTGTGTCTATTTCATTCCAAATCATGATTTCAGGAATAAATTTCTCTCCCATACGCTCATGTATCCATTTATCTCCCTTCCATCGGAAAAAACTATGATAAGTGCAGGCATTTACCCCTCTCTGTATCATTTCTCTTGCAAGTCTGTGAGTCAGTGTTAGTACAATCATGTTTGGATTTTTCCCACGAAATAACTCAATTGCCCGAGTTGTTTTTCTTGACCCACCACAGCCGTTTAAATAAACTGTTTTATACCGGCATATTGGATCAGAAATCGGTGGTGCATTAGAAAATTCTGAACACTGATTGCTTTCTAAATAATTATTTTCAATGGTAACATCTGCTGATTGAATATAATCATGAATCATTTCTTTCTTAATTCTCCATGACCCCCAATTCTCGTTGCCAGTAGCCTTGAAATCAGCCATTTTGCTATTTATGTAAAATGAATCAGTGGCAACTCTAACTGCGGTGGTAGGAAATTTATTGATCATTGAAAATAAATTAATAGAAGCATAACCAAGCATAGAAGCTCTTAAATGTGTGTACTGCGGATTGTATCCATCATTGTAAGTAACAATTGTACCCAATTTGGTTCCATCGGACATAAATGCGTCCTTACGATTGACATATAGGCCTTAATTCGTTAAATCCGCGATTACAAAATCGTATTCAGCATTGTCTATAATTAACCGTGAAGAATATCTTGTATTGTCATATTTGCCACCCTGGGTAAATTTACCGATTATTCTTCTACTGAGATCTTTTGCTTCGTTGTTTCTGATTTCAAATAACTGTTTGGACCAATTCATGATTTGTTGTTCATTAAAATCAGGAAACAGTTTTCGCTGTTCGCTAATTATTTTTTCTAGATCAGGTTGTGGTAACCAGACTGATTTCTGTGCTCGATAGGATATAATTGCTTCACTGACAATTAATGATTTTAACATCTTACAATCAAGCATATACCGTAATAACACTATTGGCATCCAGTGTTTTTCAGACATGTGTTTACCAATCCAAAGATAACTACACGGATGAAGTCCTTCAGCCATTTCAAATGATACCACACAAGCGAATCCGGTTAAATCGAAATCAGGCAGTGGTCCATTAATAGCAACACGGGTCATTTCGTGTGGGGGGTGTCCAAATCGTTTAAAATATTTCTCGCATTCTCCATACCCAAGAAAACTTCCTGGATAACACGCAATCATATCAACTGAAATAACGGTTTCAGGGTCGTATTTTGTATTCCATAACCCTCCATGGCTGTATTCAAGACAGGACAATCTGACATCTGATAAAAACTCACTTCGTGTTGGTTTCCACGCGTTTTTCTTTCTAGCAAAATGTGCTGCAATTGATGGTACTGTAAAACAGTTTGCTAATAATTGATCGTTGTCTTCCCCGCCCCCAGAAAACTCACTAGCTAGTTGTTTCATTTGATTATGCAGTTCTTCAGTACGGTACAATTCTCCGTTGGGCCTTACAAACTGATCAAATCTACATTCTTCGTCTGAAGTACTATGAAATAGCCACATTGACACAGGATCGTTTTTACTCAAATGGTAAATAGCATCAAATAATTTCTGTTCTGAAAAAAACTCTCCAATTTGGGGGATATATTTTACGGTTCTATCCCGTGGGAATATTGTTACTGCAGATGACCACGCGTGTTCATTATGATCAATAATTTCAATTGGGTTTCCTTTTTTTGATTGATATTTCGGTTCTTTTAATACTTCTCCGGTGATTGTCCTTACCGATATTGGAAATCTCAATGATGTTTCTAATTTAATTATATCCTGAATTGTTGCCCCATTCTCTTTTACCGTTAATTCCCACTCGGTTATTTTTTTTCGTCTTAGATCAATTAGTTTATTTCCCCGGGACGCATTTGTGAAGTGTTCTATTATTCGTTCTGCTACACAATTGAGCCCTGTCGAATATTTCATGGGTGCTCGTTTTGCAATATCGGGTTTTTCATTGAGCGGATAGATCCCGTAAACAACTGCTGTTACAGGGTAAGATCTTTCGTAGTAGGGTTTGTCAATTCCGGTCAAAATTCCTGGTTTTGAATCCTGATTCACAGTGATAGTTTTTTTGCCCTTGAGAATGGGTTCAAATTTATCCCTAATGATCCATTTTCCATCCTCACGGATAATGAATTTGATTCGGAAAAAATGACTTTTTTCCCCAACACGTGAAATGATCACTGCTGCTTTTTCATCATTCATGGTAGCGTCAACAACACCATCAATTCGAAATGTTGACCAACAATAAGATGCTCCATCACGCTTGAATTCATTAAAACAGTCTCTGATGGCTTTATCAAGAATTTTATTCTTGGGTGTATTAGAAACTATATCAAGATTGAATTGAGCATCTTTCCATGGTAATTTCTTGTTACGTTTTTTTAGGTCTATCGCGATTAAATCTAGGATTGATTTTCAACAATCTCTTAAACTCCTTCATGTTTCTGTCTACTACACGTTTTTTGGGTCTATCGCGATTAAATTTAGGATTAATTTTCAATAATCTCTTAAACTCTTTCATGTTTCCGTCTATTGGACGTTTGTTACGTTTTTTGGGTCTATCGAGATTAAATTTAGGATTAATTTTCAATAATCTCTTAAACTCTTTCATGTTTCCGTCTCTTGGACGTTTGTTTCCGTCTCTTGGACGTTTGGGTCTATCGCGATTAATTTTCAATAATCTCTTAAACTCTTTCATGTTTCCGTCTATTGGACGTTTTTTGGGTTTATCGATATTAAATTTAGGATTAATTTTCAATAATCTCTTAAACTCCTTATCAGTATTGAATTTAGCATTTTTCGAAGGCACTCTCCTTAACTCCCTCATGCTATACTAAAAACAAGTGTTTAAATGAAAGATTTATGTATAATGATTCACTGCAAATGGATCAGTCACTGAATTAGACAAATAGTATAGTATACGAATGACCCAAGAATTCAGACAGCACCCTGTGAGTACAAATTATGAAGCATCCAGTGATGGTGTTGTAAGACACTGTAGACTGAAGAACCCAGTTGGGAGGGATAATGGTATGGGGTATTTGATGTTTACTGTTGGAAAGAAGAAATATTACAATCATCGTTTCGTATTTGAATGTTTTAATGGATTGATCAAAGATGGTTTTGTTATTGATCACAAGGATTCTAATCCAAGGAACAATTCTTTATCAAATCTGCAAGCTATCACACAGAGTGAGAATTTGAAAAGAGGAAGGACTGGCACTTGTTCAAAAAAAACGAGACCAGTAAAATCTTTGAATACAACAACTAACGAAGAGAAAATATTTAAATAAATATATGAAGCCGGCAAGTATTTCAATATTTGTAGAGCCTCAGTACGATTCGTTGCAGAGGGGGTTTGTCGATCTGCTATTTCAAAAAGAACGGACAAAAAGTTCAATTTAGTTATGTCTAATGCGTCATATTTTTCAATTAGAGATATGTCATGTTATAGAATAATGAATTCTGAAAACATGAATAGCATCATAGTTGAAATAGCAAAATTGAAAAATCAGGATATCAAACTATCAGATGGGTTAAATCCTGATCAAATTGTGTCTGATTTTCAGGATATAGAATACGGAGTTAACAACAATAAATATATGCTACCAAAGAAATATGCACTCATCAAAAGAATTCAGAATTCTATTAGAGACTCTCTTTCATTTTCCACTGACATCAGTGTGTTTGTCCCGTTGTATACTATCGTAGAACGAATACGAAAAGAATTAGGTAACGAATACGAATTGAAAAAAGAAGTCAACTCTAAAATTAGAAACCTACGAGCATTAATTCAAGAAAATTGATTGCCCGACCATTGATTGCCCGACCATTATCATTTTTTTTAGCCGACCTTCAAGAGAAAATGTCAAAAAATCAGTGATAGATGATCAAAAATAGAATGAGGGAAGTGACAGTATTATTTATTTTATATACAATTTGGACACTTCCCTCAAACATGATAGAAGGTGTTTTATGATGAAATAACACTTCCATGGTGGTGTTAAAATCAGTGAATAAAAAATATTTCACATACACTGAATAAAAAATCGATGGATGGTTCTGTCGATATGATCAATGGAAAAGTGAGGAAAGTGACAGTATTATTATTTTATATACAATTTGGACACTTTCCTCATACCTGATAACACCCTCAGAATATCAAAATAAGACTTCCATGACCGTATCAAAAATCATCCGACATGTCAAAATAGAAATGTGGAAAGTGTCAGTATTAATTATTTTATATACAATTTGGACACTTTCCACATCAATGATAGAAGGTGTCTCACGATGAAATAACACTTCCATGATCGTGTTAAAAATCATCCGACATGTCAAAAAAGTGGGAAAAAGTGTTTTACAATTGAAAAATTGTTTCTGATTTCAAATAATGGTCAATGAAGCATTAACAACCCGATTGGCTCGTGAACGATTAGATGCAATTAAAAGATTTGTACCAATTCGTGACTCTGTAAGAAATAAACTGCAACAACGACAGAGTTTACAAACTGATTTTGCTGCGGGGTCTGAAGAGTTGTTTAAACCAGTAACCACAGCAACGAAAGGGGTAGAGCGTGCTATACTGGGAGATGATCCTGACGGTAAAAGAAAAGAAGAGGGTCTTATTTCTGTACTTGAAAAACTAGCAGCGAAAATTGAACAAACTGAACAAACTGAAAAAACTGAACCACCTACTAATCCGAAAAAAACGACTGTTTCTCTGTTGAATAAATTTACTGATAATGCTAAAACATTAATAAAACAATTTAATTTATTCAAACCAAAGGATTATCGAGCTTTTGGTGATTTTGCTGCTCAAAGCTATAATTAAAAAAAAAGATTTTTTAAAGGACGAGTATAAGGATGATAGAATATCAAGTAATGATTGGTCCGATAATTTGTATAAACTAAATAAAGGGATTGGTCGTTTGAATAAGGATGAGATGGGGTACAAGGAATTTCAAAGGGGAATTAGCAATTATAAAAGAGAACAAATAGAAGAGCGACAACGAGAATTAGAAGAACGACGTCAAACACCAACACGTAGACAAACAAGAAGACAAAAAAAACAAGAAGAACCTGATGATGATGATGATGATGATTTAGAAAAACTAGATGAAGCAGCTGGTTATAGCGGAAGTGGATTAGGGACATGTCCTGATAGTGTTATCAATGATATATCACGATTAGATGTTTTAATCGGAGGATTCCGAGCTGGAAATAATTCACCGGAAATAATTAATGAAGCAGCTGATATCTGTAGACGGTTATTTGCCGGCGGTATCATGGATATCAAAACATATCGAGATTTCATTGACGAGTTAGCAAATGGGTATCACAGCGATTGACAAATTGTTTTACATTTGAAAAATTGTTTCTGATTTCAAATAATGATCATACATTACAATCATGATAAACCAATCCCCGTCTATGTAGTTAATTCACGGTTTCCAGTTTATAAAGCATACTATGGAGATGGTTTAGGCAATACCATTTTAGGATTCTTTTCAAGAATGGCCCCAAAAGTGATGCCGTTAGCTAAACAATTATCAATGAAAGCCATTGATGTTATTCGTGATAAGGGTATTGGTGCTGTTGGAGATCTTGCCGGAAAGGCATTTTCAACTGCGAAGAATAAAATAACATCATTAGTGAGGCGAAAAAAGAAACCGTTACCGTCTACAGCAGAAATGCCTGCAAGTGTTAGTAAAATAATAAATAACGCAGTAGATGAAAAACTAGCGTCGATGGCTTTAACCCCCGACCCAAATATGATAGCGGGAAGTGGCTTTAAAAAACTAAGTAGAAAACGCTAGCGTTTTTCACGATGAAAATGGAAAATCGTTTACGATGAAAATCCGTAGGATTTCACGATTTAGACTCTGATAAATAGAATAAAATGTTCAAAAAGTCACCTGATTCAGCATTTGATATAGACGCCCCAGTTGGCAAGGATGATTCTGTACGCGATTATCAATATTACGCCTATCATGCAATAGACCCAAAGAGTCGATCAAGAATTGATCTTCAAGTCCATGATACCAGTAAATACTTTCTACCCGCTGAAGCATTTATTGAAGTAGAAGGAGAAATTATACGAACAAATGATACAGAGTATCCAGCTGGTACTCAAGTCGGGTTTGTCAATAATGGTATTATGGCGTTATTTGAGAGTGCAAAATATCTCATTGATGGAAAAGAAATTGAGTCGATAGATCGTGATGTTGATGTGGCTACAACAATAATCGGGCTAGCAAGATATTCTGATGATTATACAAGATCAGCAGGACCTTCTATGATGTTTGCAAAAGATGTTAAAAATACCGCTGGAGGAAATTCATTTATTATAAGACGACCAAAGAATAATGCTGGCACCGCTAATATTGATGCCGAGGATATGATTATAAACAACGATGTTAATTTCAATCTAGGAGCTGCAACACGTATTTTAATGTTGCAAGGAGTGCGTAGATCATTTTCATGCGCGATTCCACTGCATCATATTTTTGGATTCTGTAGAAATGTCCGAAAAGTTATCTACGGGGCGAAGCATACAGTATCGCTTGTACGAAAGAGTGATGATAATGACGCAATTTGGAGGATTCCAGCAGACAATGCAAATCCCAATGCTGATGCTGGTAAAGTCAATTTAACAAAAATATCATTGTGGATGCCAGTGTTGACTCCAGCAATTACCGCAGAAGAACGATTACTATCATTTATGGACCAAGGAGGAAAGTCGTTGTTGAGTTGGTTATCAGTGAGTACAGATGTGAAGCAATCAGATATTAACGGGTTATTCACGTGGAATCTAGCATCAAAACAAGGTGTTGCTGCACCACGTCATATATTTATTGCGTTACAGGATAACACACGAGTTGGCAATCAACTCTCCAGCCATATGATATTTGATCAGTTAGGTGTGAAAGACGTCTCACTGAGAATAAACGGCCAACAGGAACCATCTGAAGATATACAACTTAATTACACAGAAAATCATATTGCACGAGTTTATCATAGATTGTTGTCATTTATGGCACGTGATCAAAATGTCGATACCGGTCTACAAATATCACAATATGATTTTAAAAATCTGTATCCAATCTATTACTTTTCATTGGAACATCTTGATTTAACAAGACAATCTGTTGTTGATATACATTTTAGAGCTAATGTGACTCGTGGTGCTATTGCTGATTATAGAGCGGTTGCTGTCATTCTCAGTGATAAATCAATGCTACTTGAGGGTGTCGGAGGAAGAATGAGAGTGGTAGATGCCCCAGTAGAAAATCTTTGAACGATTTTCTCGATTTTTCATTGAAATTGTAAACAATTTAGAATCAATCTATTATGTATAATGTCATATAGTGTTATTAGTGTTGCGTTAACTCCTGGTCAAATAAAAAAATTGCAATCAGAATCGGCTAAAAAATGTGGAACCACAATCACGTTGAAACCTAATCAAATGACTGGTGGTGCAAATAAATTATCGCTGACAACTCGTCAAATAAAACATTTCAATGATGCACTTGTAGCAAAAAAAGGTGTTCAGATTACTCTTTCTGCGGCTGCTATCAAAAATATGATGAAAACAGGCGGTATATTCCCGTTGTTAGCTGCAATACCAGCATTGATTGCAGCAGCAGCCCCAGCAGTGGCTAAAGCAGCGGCGTTAGGAGCCGTTGGTACTGCAGCAGGAATGGCACTAAAAAAGGCAACTGGACAAGGATATAAAAAAAAAAGGGAAAGGGTCTAAGACTACCAGGAACCCCGTATTCATGGTACAGCGGAAAAGGTCTAAGACTACCAGGAACCCCGTATTCATGGTACAGCGGAAGGGGTCTAAGACTACCAGGAACGGTTTATTAATTGAGGAATCTTTGATGGTTCCAATGTCCAATTTTGATTTAATGGATGCTGCTAAAAAACTGGCGATTAAAAATTTCAGAGGTGTCTTTATGAAAGATCAATTACCACATCAACCAAACAAAACTGAAACAGGTATTATTAATCTCGATAACAGCACCGGACCTGGTACTCACTGGGTTGCATACGCTATTGATCCACGTGGGATTGTCTATTTTGATTCATATGGATTAGCCCCGCCAAAAGAATTTATGCGTTATATAAAAAAAATTTCAATGAAGACTTGGTATTCTACGCTACCAACAAAACAAATCAATGACCCACCAATATGCGGCAGTGAAGTATTAAATGTCCTTGACGCTATTTCAGCATCTAGAAAACCACCACACATTGTCGTAAATGAATACACTAGTAGTCGCTGGAAATCGAAACGATTTTAAAGAGAGAAAGAGTTTTACAATATCATGATTGATATTTGGGGGAGATCTTTGAAACCCAAACCCGATGACACTGCAACCGGTGATATAAAAAAAAAAATTAAAGATGAAATCGCTGAGACGTTAAATTTAACAAGTGTTGACCCGAATGAAATAGTTGTATTTCAGGACAAACAGGGTAAATTGAAAACTAGTAATATTTCTCTGGATGATATTTTAGTTAAACAACGACACGCAATCGAGGATACTATCGCGTTATTTTCGGATCAGGGTAAACTCAAACCGGGTGTACTTTTTTCGACGATTACAGATCGATTTAAAACTCTCAACAATTCTGCGTTGGAACTAGCAACACTTCAATCTAAAACCGATGAACACATAAAACAGTTTACCTCATTTCGTAGAAATATTATTGATAAATTTATTGGAACTACATTCGATAAAATTGAAATAAAACTCCCTGATATTAAAAAATCCATCGATGAGACGAAAATCTTCACCGAGGCCATCAAAAATGATTTTTCGAGGATGATAACAATTATTGAAAAAACAAAAATTCCTCATGAGAAAACCAACAATGTAGTATACACTATCCAACACGGATCATTTGCCTGGACACCTACAAATAACAAATTAGATATCACTGCAACCGTCAAGGGTATTTATCGATTAACACTAGTAACACCATTGACTCAATTTAATATTTCATCGTCCAGTTCATCCGGGGTCAATAATACGATTTCAACGATCATCGACAAGAATACAACTGAAAAGTTCACGATAATAGCTACTGATAAAAATTTGGTTAGGGTTTCAACAACATGGTATGTGGAATTCGTAGCAGATTTAAGTTGAAAATTGAAAGGAAAATCCTTCGGATTTCACAATTGAAAACGCTAGCGTTTTTAAAATAAAAAATGATTTCATCATCGCAATATCGTTATGATCAGGTCAGAGAATTTCAAACTAGACTCAAAACCCTGTCTGAGGAGTATGCAATGAAAATTAAAAAATATCGCAGGAGAATTACCGCAATTGATGTTACTGTGTACGCTGTGAGTGGTGTAATCACCGGAGCTGGTATTATACTGTCTTCAGTAACAATGATGGCCCCGATAGCTGTTCCAATTTGCATTTCTGCGGCAACAACAATCGCGGGAATAATTTCAATAATCACAAAAAAAATATCATCATGCAGCCAACAGAAACTACAAGACTACATAATTCAATTTCATGTTGTGTCCACTGCATGCTCGCAATTATCCTCATTGATATCGTCATCTCTCGATGATACAATTATATCAGAGAGTGAGTTTTCAGCGATGGTAGATATATATGATTCTGCGATGTCAAAATTAGAAATACATCATGAATATAATAACAATGACAACACAGATGGAATTACTTCAACAAATAGTGGAGAACACAAACCCAGTACAAACCAGCATGATCTCAATAACATCAACGAATCCAGAATTCAGTGTGAATTTCCCCTCTCCGGTCCCAGTGAAGGAAATCGCGCTAGCAAAATTACGAGTGTATCATAGCTGGCCAAATATTAGGTCAAAATCATTTGGTGGTCAACAACCGAATAATTCACTGGTATTTGCAAATAAGAATAAAGACGACGGTACCCCAGACTGGAACGTTGTTTCCATACCAACAGGGTCATACCAAATCGAACAAATCAATAATGAATTCGCGCGTAGAATAAAATCGATTACTGGAAAAGAATCAAAAATAGCTATAACGGTTCATGAGCCAACACTATCATCTGCCATTGAAATAAGCACAGAAGGATACGTCGTAGATATCTATCAAAGCTCAATAAGGACCGTACTAGGATGGCCTGAAATCCCACCCCGGGAAAAAACCGTTAAATTACCAGAACCACAAAAAACCGATTATATCACCGACAGGATAAAATCTGATAATCCAGTAAAAAGCTATAGCGATTATGACAAATTGTATTTTTTTATTGAATTGGTAGATCCTCCCACTAAGAAGATCTACCACTATCTTCGACCGGATGACATCAATGTAAATTTCGGAGCGATGAATAGCGATATTTCGTTGTTGTTTATATCCCTTAGATCCGGCACTCTCACCCGAGATGAATTTATCAGCGTTGTAGAAACATGTAACAAAATCATCAATGACATGGAAACATTTAATGCGCAAATCATTCAAGAGGTATTAGGTGACAGTAATCCTAAAACAAGAGATTTATTTGCAGCAGACTATAAGATCCGCATAGAAGATATTCCAACATTCAAACTACCAGGATATAACGTACCACAACTAACAAAACATCTCAGTGACACCATCGATGAAGGTTTAAAAAAAATCCATGACAAATGGAAAAAAGCAACATCACAACCACAAACAACTATCCTGACACACAATAATGACCCAGATGGTGGTGGCAGGCATATTGCTCCGTTCAATGTGAATATTTCATCGGTGATTGCGCTCAATTTAGTATGCGATGTTATTGAGGGAAGTTATCAAATAAATTTAGAACGATCAAATCAAGCTCAGCAGGGGTATATTTTGTATTCATTTGCACCAACAGCCCCTCCAGGATTTTTAATAATTGAGTCCCCGGTGAATCCAGTCTATATGCGATGTCATAATAATTCCTTAACCAGAATTAATTTCAAACTCACTGACCAGTCTAATAATCTGATTGATCTACAAGATGAGGTTTTACAAATAAGTCTGTTTGTAAAGTCGTAGCGATTTTCGTCCTAAGGACTGGATCAAATATTCGGTTGAAAATCGAATGGAGGCTTAGTCATTTTTTTGATTTCATTGATTTCATTATTATTTTTTGCCTGATCATTGATTTTTTTTTGGACTGATTTCATCCTAATCCATGAAAACTTGTATCCGATTCACCACATCTTGGCCGTAGAAGCCTGATTTCATTAAAAACTTGTTTAAAAATGTTGTCCGGCTCGCCCCCTCTGCTGCTTGGTATATGACATGGTATGTTTAAACATTCCTTAGTATTTTTTTATGGAACCCAACTCAAATAAAAGAATTATTACACTACTTGGTCTTATTTATTACTATTCAGCCATGTGAAGAAACGGGAAATAATCAGCACTGAGTATATACTATATTGCAATATATATGACAACATCTTGTACAGTAAAATCTATAAACATCCTGAATTTAATCGCTAACAATTTTAGATTGTTAAGTTTGCCAACATCTATGCAGTGGGCAGCAATTATTCCTTGATTTTGGCTGTGAATATATAAAGGAAAGCAAATTAGTAAAATATTATGTACTGATATGTAGTCTGATTATCTGCAAACATTTTTGGTTCAGTAAAATTACCAAGAGTCCCCCAAATGATACAATATACCAACTGTCTTTTTGTGTGTCATAGTTAGCTGAACATTGACTGTTGAATCCTGAAATCATCTGTCTGCTATGTTAGGGTCCTGTATCATGATGTGGGAGCCCTACAGTTATTTTGTCCACCTTGCTGTCTATTCACACTTCATGTATCCAACAAAGCTCTGCATTCCATATGCATCAACAGGACGGCATGTGTTTGTGAATTTGGTCTATTGTATATAGATATGCCATAAATGTGTCGGCTTTATGGGTCCATATTTGAGGGAGTTACTGCCTTATTTAAAATTTCCACTACATATGACCAATATAATCAGCCTTGTTCAGGTATCATTCTACGTATTTGATGCAATTTGGTGCATACGTTATAACACAGACCTAGATGTACCTATTATGGATTTTGTCCCTGTGCCATTAATGACAGAATCATGACCCTAGATAATATTAAATTCATATAAACAAAGATTGAGGCATCACTAGTAAATGGCATAGGTCACGAACCCTTCTCATGTAATTTGAGTTGAATATCTCGCAGATACATATGTGCCTTACAATTTTAATAGAACCAGTCCTTGACAATTAACTTGCTATTTTCACATGGGATATTGTATCTGATTTTGCAACAGAGAGACAACGAAAATATAGATGACAACTGACTTGGTATTTTTACATGGGGTTTTACTTGTAATCTAACACATTGCAAAAACCATTCAATATAAGACGCAACCCAAAATCATCATTTCATAGACCATTATATGCCAATCATCATTTTTTGTTGCTTTACCAAACCCAACATTCTGCAACGCTTAAATCATATTTTTTAAATTATATAATGGCAAAAATTACAGAAAAAAAATGTGATTTAATTGTACCTAACAATTAAAATGGCTGACTGAATATTGTGAAATAAAACTAATAATTATTGCAATTACACATTGCATAACTCCTGGATAACAAAGCATAATTAAATAAAACAGTTGTTGGCATTGTTTCTTTGTTCAACACATTGGGGGAAATAAACGATATAACATACATACAAAAACTAAGAACCAATATGACAAATCCATTTTGGACAGTAAATTTAGCATTTGGATTAGTCCTATGAAAAAACATATTTTATTCTTTAGATGAATTGTTAAACTAATTTTGGAAAATAAAGTATTGATGAAGCAGATTGTGTTTTATGAATTGTATAATATTAATGGTGTGATTAAGTAATTTCTCAGCATGATGTATGATTTTCACAGGTTATGAATCATCTGTAGATCAGGTGAAGTCAACATTTAGTTAAGTCTTATGACCCTTTTTAGTACCATCAAGGGTTAAGCGATTTAATTTGAACTGGAAACAAAGAGAGGAATTTGACAAGCGTATATCTTTGCAATATTTATTAAGTAATAAAATGTTTATAATATTCTGGTTTGAGACGTTTTGCTGAATGGAATATATACATATATTCTTTACAATTTCCATCATTTCATATACTATTGGGTATATTTTGTTTTTTTCTCTTTTTAAACATAGCTGAAGATGATACTCTCCAAGATGTATCTGTCATGATGATATACATTTATCCAAATGGTGAATACAAAGTACTCAAAATGATGAATACAAAGTACTCACAAATGATGAATACAAAGTACTCACACTAAAAATGCCAGTTTCTATTTTAGCTACCATCAACAATGGATTAGGAGCAGTACACCCACTGCAGCTGATGGCACCTAAAGGTCTATCTATTCAACCTCCTGGCATGAAGCTATTATCTTCCGCAATAAGCTTTGCTTTACAATGGCCCAGAAAAAAACAAATTACTTTCAGCAATCCACACAACAGATACTTCTTAAATCGAACGTGACTGGTCATTTAATCCATGGAAATGTTTCAGGAGTTGACCATCCTTCAAGGGAAGATACTACATTTGATGTATGGAAATTTGAAGTGTGTTGCATGCAAATATTTAACAATCCAATTTCTTTTTGCAGGCTGTTAGAAACTCATTAAAAGTGTACTACTAGCCAGTTGTTACTACCGTTAGGAGAAAGTGCTTTGATTTCAGAAAAGTTGGAAAGAGATAGTTATATAGTCAATGAAAATCCCAACGTAGTCTTGGTAAAGAGGAAGAATGGAAAAAGTCAGACACAAACACTCAACAGAAATAGGCTACTTCCTTATGTCTATTTGGAATGATGTCAAGGATACAGCAAGACCAAACCAACAACTTCTCAAAGCAAAGGAGTACAAAGCAGGTCACCGAAAAATATATAAATCTTATGGATGAGCAGGACATGAATAAACGCCTGTATCAGTATGACTCTGAAACTGATACTTCTAGTGGGGAGGGGGTATCATTCCTCAACACAGAAATAAACCAAACCTGTTAAAGAGACTTTATTTGGGAATAGGCAATGTAACACTGATACATCGCAGTTATCGTTATCAATTTCCCATTCATTCTCAACTTCAATTCAAAGAGTGCTCAAGATAGTGAGAATGAGTTATTAAATTCAGATAGTTTTACTAAACGTTTCTATCCAAAGCAGACTCCAGCAAATGTCACATATCCAACCTATTTACAACCTAATCACCTCAGTTTTCAGTTTCTCCTCACATACCACAAATTCACAAATGAGAATGTACAGCCTGAAAATGGGCAGAGACATTCATAAAAACTAAGCAAACAGTTTAACAGTATTGAAAATATCTGATGACGTCATTCTGTATTAAACTTTTTTATCCCAAGAAGAGGGGCTGAATGTCACTTAATTGACTAATTGACCAAATTTAAAGCCCCCAGTGACTCTGCAGACATGTTTTTTTTATATTAGGTTGAATGGAAAATAATGGTACAATGACTTTCAAGAGAAAATATTTCATCATGACATGTATATAATGTAATTTTAATAAATGTCTTTGTTTCAGGAAAATGGTTAAACATGGGACAAATATTTTCGTTGTTTAATTTCAACTGAACAAGATGTATGATATTGATTTTGGTAGTATTATATTTGCACTGCTGAATCTAATATTTTATCTTGCATTTTAGATTGAGCTTATTTTAGCTTTATTGCTTGTTCCACTTCAAGATAATGGAAGAATCCATTTTTTATAAAAAGGTGGAAGAATGTCACAGATATTAATATTTATTTTTAAAAAACGACTCCCATTGTCAATTATGTCACTCATATGGGTATGTCTACCACATACCATATCAAAATATGATTTTAATATTTTTGGATCAATAATTCAGGAGGTGGACCATATATATGGGTTGCTTACATTTTTGCACACATTGTACAATATGCACCTGGAGTGAGAGTTATGTCCCTTATCAAGTCCATGTTTTTATAGCAAAAGGCTCAATTTGCTGAAAAAGATTTCTACAGTCTACTTAGAATCCACCTGGCAGGTCTGCCTCTATCTTTCTCACTTTTGTTCTACGATTATAAAATATATGCCATGGACCCATAATAATGTGGCTTATATACTTTTTCCATTGTGTAATTAAAGGAAATTAACCCTGTGACTAAAATGATAAAATGCTATAAAGTCTTCCGATTTACTGATAAATAATGAAATCATGGCGAAGAACACAAAGATGACAATATTGCAAAAGTACATTGTTAATCAACTGCTAATAGGATGTAATTTACACATATAATAGTTGCTTACATATGTTTTGATTACTGTTATAATGATGCTCTGCTATCAAAACTGAATTTATCTAAACATTAATTTTATTGGAAAAAAGTTCTCTCCACACCAGGTGATTCAGAAAATACTGACAAAGGAGATGCATTGTTCATAATAAGTATGTGGGTGATCAATAATTTTCCTACATGATTCTGTTCTTTTATCAATGAGCCTTATATTTCTCCACAATCAGGTCTATTAATACTTACTGTAACAATTTAAATGTTTCATACTAGATTTTGCCCCCAATTTTTAATTATTTTCATAGACATTTGCGCCAAGAAATGAATGTAATATATATGATGCTTGCAGTTGTACTCAACTTATAGTTTTGTGTTTAACACCCTATGATGATATGACCATCCATTCAGAAGTACTGATAATAATTTTCTATAGGGCTTCTGTGGTGGTCATTTTGGATGTCCGGATAGCACTATTTTTATCTGGAAACAACTCAACCTTGGTACGAATGTGTTTGTAATGTTTCATGGCAAACATTCAAAATCTTCAGGAGAAGCAATAACAAACTTGTGCTAACCAATGTACAGGCAATCATGTAAGTTCCTCTTGTCTCAAAGATACAATCAGTATAAAAGTATATTGAAAGCTTTAAAAAAAATGGGTATGCAATAACACAAAACTGCATCTGTACTTTTTTCTGAGTAATGGGAAACTCACCTAATAATTCATAGAAATACATCACAGAATGTAAGTATTATTTTTTTCTGCTGACATGGAATGAAACATATAGTGTTATGAATATGTGTATATTGTCTATAATAGATTGTTTTAGTCCAACATAATGAACTCTGTACATCCATGCCAAATTCCACTAACCAGAATACTGTTGCTACCATGTTAATATTACCATAATATGTAACTGATTAGCTATGAATTTATGTTTGCACCATGCATCATATAAATATTGTCTATCAATATTCTGTACGGAAATCAACTTTTTATACCATTTAATGGATCAGAAATGCAGGCCTGTAAATTATTTATGTTCAAACATTCTTCATCATTATCAATATATACAACTTAGTATTTTGACAATATGGGACAAAATGTTTCTTCACCGTGCACGATTTAATCAATAAAAATCTAAGAAAGAAGATTTGTTACCAAATAAATTGCTTTATGCTACTAGATACTGGACACATTATACAAACATACAGTTTAACAACACCTTGACAAATACACATTAAAGCAAAACTAATCATTCTCAATAATTAGCTGTTCAACAATTAATGAATAATTATCTTAATTAAGAATTATGGCTTTTGGCCTCTGTAATAAGTTCCAAGCCTCGTTGCAATGATAAGATATCTTAAGCAAACTTCCTATTCTTCAGGATTCATTTTGGTCCTGAAATGAAACTGCATACTGAAAATGGCCTTGACATGAAATAAAATGTCTACATTGTTTGTTTATTTCACAACTGTGTTGGAATTCTCAAAGTGGCCGTCCTGTGTTACATAGTTCCTGGGGGAGTTGAAGAGTTTGTTTTTCCAAGTCTCTTCATCAATGGCCGATCATACACCCAATGCTCTCCAACCTCGTGAAAATACTGAAAAGAAAAGAATGGAATTAAATTCTATTCAATTGAAAGACAAACCCTCCAATTCAAGAGCCATCACAAAAATTTCAACATTCCTCCTCATGTTATTCATCTTTGTTTTAGCTTTATTTTAGTTTGCACGTCTAACTGCCAAATGTCTTGGACACATTTAACCATTATGGTTTTCTGACTAAGGACCAACATAATGTCCTCTTTTCTGTACATAGTGTTAAGTATAATTTTGCAGGGTATCAATATTCAAGTATTTTCTGGTTGATACAACACACAAATGTAAAGACACCCTGCCAAAAATAAAGAAGATATTTTCCCCAATCCAAAAATTTTACTACTGAACAAAATGTTGATTTCTAAACAAAAAAATCCCTCCAATGAACACAAAATAAAATGTACACTAATTTACACAATTGTGTTACCATTATCTCCCATGCATAACTCTGCTTATTGAATAAAATATATGTCTTCAACCCATCAGAATGTCTTGCAATCAACTTGTGTCTTACACATAACACACCTTTCAATCATTCTACACACCTTTCCTATATATAAAACTTGGATCTAAATGAAAATCAACTTAACAAAGAACTTAATACTCAAAACTATGTACCTATGTCTCATAAAAATGCTAATTTCTTAGATAACTGACCTTTGTCTTTCTGCCACATACATTTAGCATTATAATAATCAGATATATTTATCAAATGTAACATCTGACATCAATTTTCTCAAATGTAACATTCTATTCGACACCTAAAAACAAACAATAGCAATTTCAGTTCGAAACGTGACATAGCAAATATTCATGCCGATAGTTTTTCGAAAAACACATCATCATCTAATTATTCAGATGCCTTTAGAAGATTAAAATCTCAAAAAGAAAAGTCCATTTAAAATTGACATCGAACAACACTGAAAATTATAACCAGATGTATTCTTTATTGGAGCTTAGGGAGGCATTAGACAAGGCCCATGATACATCCGCTGGGCCTGACGAAGTACATTACCAGTTCTTGAAACAACCTCCCAGAATCTTCTCTGACATTACTCCTTAAAATCTTTAATGATTTATGGATTGCTGGTAATGTACCTAAGAGCTGGAAAGAAGCAATAGTGATATCAATTCCCAAACCAGGCAAAGATAACGAAGATCCTAACAGCTATTGGTCCATTGCATTGACAAGCTGTGTATGCAAAACAATGGAACGAATGATTAATTCTCGGCTTGTATGGTACTTGGAAAGTAACAATTTAATTTCTCCTTTCCAAAGTGGCTTCCATTTTGGTTGTAGTACTAATGATCATCTGGTTAGACTGGAAACATTTATTCGCGAATCATTTATCAAGAAGGAATATTTAGTAGCAGTCTTCTTTGATTTAGAAAAGGCCTATGACACGACATGGAAGTACGGGATACTAAATGACCTGCACGATCTAAGTCTATGCCCTCTTTCATCTCCAATTTTCTCTCCGACAGAGAATTCAAAGTACGAGTGGGCTCTACCCTCTCCGATATGCACCAGCAAGAGATGGGTGTGCCCCAGGGCAGTATTTTATCTGTGACGCTATTTAATATCAAAATCAATAGCATCACCAAGTGCTTAACTCTGTGGATTGCTTTTTATATGTAGACGATTTTTTAATTTGTTATCGATCAAAGCACATGCATACAACTGAAAGGCAACTTCAACAAAATATCAATAAGATCCAAAATTGGGCCAGTAATAACGGTTTCAAATTTTCTAAATCGAAAACAGTATGCATGCATTTCTGTCAGTTGCGAAGACATCATGATGACCCTATACTCACGCTGGATGGAACACTTATTCCAGTTGTTGAAGAAACAAAGTTTTGGGGTATTTGACAGAAAAACTGACTTTTGTACCACACATCAAGAATTTAAAAGCTAAATGCTTAAAAGCATTAAATTTACTTAGAGTAATTGCGCACACTGACTGGAGTGCTGATAAAAAGGTCATCCTCAATTTGTATAGAACATTTATCTGCTCCATTCTAGACTATGGATGCATTGTTTATGGTTCAGCTAGGAAGTCCTATTTGAAAATGCTTGACCCAATTCATCATCAGGGAATAAGACTCGTTCTAGAAGCATTTCGAACATCTCCATGTGAAAGCCTTCTTGCCTAAGCAAATGTACCACCTTTATCGCATCGCAGAGAAATGCTTTCTGCACAATATGTTCTGAAGTTAAGATCAAACCCTCTGAACTCTGCTTTTTCGGCTGTTTTTCAACCAAAATACAGAACTTTATATGGAAATAACCCAAATGTCATACATTCATTTGGCATCAGAACATCATCCAGCCTTGACAATATCAAAATAATCTCTCTACAGTTCAGAAAACGTTTGTCTCGAAAACACCACCTTGGCTACCTAAGCAACCCAAAGTGATTTTTACGTTACACGATGGGAATAAATCTGAGACAAACCCTTCCATACTCCTGAACTCTTATCATGAACTTCTCAATGATTTTACAAATTACACTAAATTTATACTGACGGATCAAAGGTTGATGACAAGGCTGCTGCAGCCTTCGTTAGTGGCAAGCATATAACCAAAGTGCGCTTGCTAAACGATGTGTCCATATTTTCAGTGGAAATCAGAGCAATAGACCTTGCTCTGAAATCTATTGAACAAAAACGCATTTTAAATAGCATTATCTTCTGTGACTCATTATCAGTACTTCAGTCGCTACACCACAGAAAACTGGATAATCCATTACTAGTCGATATTCTCGTCAAAAACTCAGAGCTTAGTACCTCCTACAATATAGTATACTGTTGGCTACCTAGCCATATTGGTATTAGAGGTAATGAAGAAGCAAACCGGGCTGCTAAGATGGCTCTATCCCAAGAACCATCGGATTTTAAATTACCGTTTACTGATTTTAAACCTTGTATCAAAAAGTACCTACGTCAGAAGTGGCAGGCGTCATGGGATGATGCAGTCAATAACAAACTTCGTGCCATCAAACCAACCCTGGGAGAATGGACTCCTTCCTACAGAACTATCCATACGGAGGAGGTTGTCATTGCAAGAATCAGAATCGGTCATACATACATTACCCACTCCCACATACTAAAAGGTGAAGATCCACCAGAGTGCGTTTCTTGCAATGAACCATTCACTGTTAAGCACTTTATGACAGAGTGTCCCGACCTGCAACCTACGCGTGCTAAATACTATAATGTACATGACATGAAGGAACTTTTTGATACTACACAAATCACTTGTATTTTAGATTACATAAAGGAAGTAAATCTCTATTTTAAACTATAACTTGTATGCCATCACCTAGGATATTTTTATTTAATGCAAATACCACCTCTATTTACAACATCTTACCATCAACATACATCATTTACATCTCCCGTTGATTGGGAAGCTTCATATTTTCCTGTCACCAACTCTTACCATTTTATATTTAACTATTATGTTTTTTTTTTTATATCGCTGGTCGATGTTAAACCTTTCTTATTTTTAAACATCTTACCTATTATATGGCGCTAAATAGCCTAAAAGTGCTGGTGTGCTGTTAAAATTCAAACAAACAAACAAACAAACAATCAAATGTACTTTTTTCACATGTGCAATGTTCTCTCACTATGTTATTTCCTGTTGTGTGGCAGAAAAACCTAAGCAGGATACTATGTGCCATGTAAAATGGAGCAAAGTTCCTTACCCAAGTGCAGTCTACTCCCACCTTTTTTGTCACCAGTCTGGCAAGCTAATCAGTTAGCTCCCTTATTAGTACATTTAGTGTAAACTGTTGTTGAGGCAGTCCTTGCGCTTGGATAATTGATGTTTTCATCATATATAGTAATAAGAAGCAAAACATCCTGAGGCTATTTTATGCAAACTGTCAATATATTTAACAAAGACATGTCTCACAAACTGAATGACATTAAAATTAAAGTTAGAATTCGTACAGCGGATGAAACAATCACATGGTGAGTAAGGAGTAGAATGGCTTGCATATAAATAGTTGTGAGCTGCCAGTCAAAGAAACCAGGAAACAGATGGGATTTTCAAATGGTCTGTTTTATGCAACATTATATGCTCATTGTATTCTGTCTTGATGTTTAGAAAGTTTTGGTAAATGTTGCAGCCTTACTGCTGTCATTGCTGAGTAGGGCCCAAATTAAAGGTGTTTTGAATCCTAGGACACTGAAATACATAGAATAAACAAGATAAAACTGAACTCTTGGACTAAAGTACCTTTGTTTCAAACTTGAGTCCCCTCTCCTTCCTCTCTTTGGCTTCTTCTCTTTGCCTATGTTCCAGCTGATGCTTAAAGTCAGTTGCTTTCTCCACATCCTTGATTTTCAGATTATATGTCACCTCCTTCCACAATCTGTAATCATTTCAAAACATATGAAATAAAACAGGATCCATTCATAACAAACTATCAGATCCTGGGAGAACAAGAGAAGTTTTGCAAGTAAATCAAATTTCAAAGCAAAAAATAATTGAACAGACAATTGACATATACATGTATTTGGAGTTGGATTTGTTTTTTGTTGTCCGTACCAAGAATTTCACAAAAAATGATGTGATGAATTGTGTATATTTGGAAGCATATAATGATAGAACATTGTCAACTCCAAAACTTCATCCACTACTATAATTGATATTTTTAAGCATTCTGAACTTTTGTAATAACTGATGACCCAATCTAATACTAGTTTACTTTTACCAGTATCATTTCTCATGGAGCAAAAATTGTTAAACAAAACACATTATATGTCTCCCATATGTTCCAAAAGCATGTCATCTGTCTCAAGACAAAGACATTCTGACGGGGACATCCTAACTAAATGGCACAGACAAAACCTAAGTTGCTAATTGTGTATCAGATCACACACATGCAAGTAATACAAGTTGATCCATACAAAATTAAACCATAATCAATTTTAGATCTTACTAATGAATTGTCGAATTCCAGCAAGACTTTTGATCTGCTCACTGTTCTGTGTTTGCCACGACTCTTGTTCAATTCATAACTTTTGACTTACAATATACTACTCCAAGGTACACTGATATCCTCATGTTAAATAGGATCACTTACAATATACTACTCCAAGGTACACTGATATCCTCATGTTAAATAGGATCACT
This sequence comes from Unio pictorum, assembly GCA_030141615.1. NCBI lineage: Eukaryota > Metazoa > Mollusca > Bivalvia > Unionida > Unionidae > Unio > Unio pictorum. The sequence goes on from JARLTB010000252.1 coordinate 341,945, forward strand.
TACAATATACTGCTCCATAGTACACCAATCTCCTGAGTACAACTTACAGAAAGGGCAATATCTTACTTAAATCTTTAAGTTTCCATCTTTACAAAAACAAATGGAAATAAAACTAGAAAGATGTTTCCTCAGACTAAGGTTTCATATGCAAGTCATTATGCCACATCTCCATCTGGTGTCATAAGCTGTTACCATTATGCCACATCACCATCTGGTGTCATAAGCGTTCTCCTGCCAAAAAGTATTGCAACTGTAAGTTCTCTGTTAACAAATATTTCTGTAATAAATATTTCAAGATGGTGGTGATGGTCATTTGTGCTTCTCCAGCATCTGAATCCCCAATGCCGGTCTGATGGTAGTTTTGTGGGCTCAAGATACCAAGCAAATATACTGTATATTATTCTTTTGCAATTACAGCTTGTTAGTGATTGGATGATACCAAGCAAATATACTGTATATTATTCTTTTGCAATTACAGCTTGTTAGTGATTGGATGATACCAAGCAAATATACTGTATATTATTCTTTTGCAATTACAGATTGGATGATAAATGGAATGAACATCCAGTATTGTGTTGTTGTTGTTGTTGTAGGGTTTAATGCCATTTTTCAGCACATGATAGGCTATACATGGTGGCCAGTATTTTGGTGGAGGAAGAACCCGGGAAAACCCCCGGAAAGAACCACCGACCCATGAGAAGAAACTGGCAAGCTTTCTCACATAACTACATTAGTTGAATCTTAGACTCGAAACCCACACAGACAGAGGTGAGATGGCAGTGATCCATAATGGAGAGCGCTATAGACCACTCAGCCACTCGGGGCCCCTGTATTGTAATAATTTTATACTACTGATCATGCTGGAAAATAAAGTCATTACTAGCGTTACGTGTTTGGGCTCTCAATAAACAGTAATACAGAAAAATTGAAAACATGCTTTTTTCCCCAAAAAAGATTGCAAAAATGGAAAAAGAACTTACAATTTTAAGAATCAAAACCAAAAATAATCCAAGAATAATCCACAAATTAAATTACAAAAGTCCTAGTAATGAAATATTCTAAAAGATTCAGGTTCGAGTCCTGTTGGAAAATCTAAGATGGAAAATGATGTATGCTGAAGTCTGTTGTGTGCTTATCAATAGTTCCTTGCAGAAACACAATATTTAACACTCCAGTGTTGGAAATCCGAATAAACATTTGATCAACTGTGTGTCCAATAATTCTGTATGAGCACATCAAAATTTTCCAGAGAAACGAATTAATCCTTTAAAATCTTTAAAGCTGCTAATGTTTGCAAATGTAATATATTATCAAACTTGTATAAATGATGTAGGGAACCTAACTTCTAGTGCATCAATCAAATTTCTATTAGCTTTAAAAGTGAAAATTCAGGAAAAAAAAGGACTGGAAAATGACTAACTCACAATAATAATCAAAAATCAGATATTACTTGTGGACTGGAAACATATATAGGGCAGACCTTTTCTGGTATACTAGATAAATGGACTTGTTAGTATGGGGGGGGGGTAATAGTTTGTCAACTACTTGCACCACTCTAGCTTATCCATTTTTATACCTCACGCTAACATTCTCATGCCAATGTTAAAGATGTTTTAATCTGAATTCATATATTTTCACCTTGATAAATATTTTCATTCTTATTTAAATTTGAGGACTGGAAAAGGGTTCAAATGTTTACAAAATAATCCACCATTGTTTGTCAGGTCAAATTAAGGTCTGTAGCAATGACAAAATACATGAAAACAAGCCTAACCCTACCTCTAACCTATACCCATGCTAATTGGATAAGGCAAAAAACAGTATCATGACATTAAAACTTTAATATTAAGAAGAAACCCTGATCTAATTTACTGAGCAATTTTTTTAATTTTAATAGGTAAAAGATCTTAAAAATAAGAAAATACTATGGATATGGGAATATTAGTTGAGTAATTACCTGCGCGACTCAAACTCAGTCTGGCTATCTGAAGGTCTGACCTTCTTTTTCACTACTGGGATCTTACACGTGTCAACGAAGACTTCATTCATCTGAAGAATAGAAAGAATGCAAAGTGTCAACAAAACTTTCTAAAAATAGGTTTTGTTAAAGACTTCTGTCTCATTAGCTAGAACAACAAAACCTTGTCAAAGTCCCTGGGCTGCTATGTCAGATATGTGTTTAATTCACAGGCAAACTTACTATTTTTCTGTGTGCTCATGACATGTTTGTTTTCCCATGACAAACCCTTTTGATAGGTTCTATATGCATAGAAAGAAGGTACTGACTCCTTTAAGCATCTGCACTGCATGATTGAAGTAAAGATGCATGAAAACTGTGACCAACTAGGCTAAATGAATTGTGCAAAACCACTCACTTCAATAGTTATTCAGAAGAGCGTTTAGATCTAGATGTAAACTTAGAACAGGTAAATGTTGGGTTATCACCATTATTCTCTTAATTTTTGTAAATTATTCCATCTATATATTATAAACATCAGAATTCCGACATTGGCAAAATCAAAAGAAAATGAATGGACTGACTAATATCAAAATGATGACACTCTATTATTCAGAAGTATTTCATTTATTTATCAAGATTTAAGCTGAGTTTTTGGGCAGTGGCAGATGCTTTATCTGCTTGGGAAATGGGCGCACCCGCCCATTCACGAGTCTCCTGCTGCCTTGTAGGTCAGCTATGGTTAACCAAAGGCTAAGGGAACAAACCATAAAAGAAAATCCGAAACATGGAGACCCTAAGGCAGTTGGACGATGTACTAAATCCCCTTCTGGCAAATACTTGGTCAAGAGAGGGCTCCGTCAGATGACTTTTGCCCAAGACACACTGATAATGCGGGACAAATCTGAACTTACTATACCGAATTGGTCGTTGCCTAGGTAAAAAAGGACCGTGACTGCCATTGTCCACTAGGATGGAGGGGATAAGTCTACTACTAGTACTTTGCAATAAATCAGAGTGTGAGACAGCATCGCCATCTACATCAGGAACATTAGAACTCTGGTGGAATTTGGAAGACTCCAAGAGTTGACACATGAGCTGGATCACTACAAATGGCACAATCTGAGACTCAGTGAAGTCAGATGGAAAGCCCTAGGAGAACACCAAACTGAAGATGGGCATATATTCTACTATAGTGGAGAGTTTGACAATTCCATAAATGGAGTAGGCTTCCTTGTAATCAAAGCCATCAAGTGATCTGTGCTTGAATGCTGCCTCATTAATAGCAGAATCATTTCCATTCGTCTGAAAACATCTCCCTTTAAGATCACAATTATCCAAGTTTATGCTCCAACTACTGATCATGATGATGAAGAAATAGTCTTAAGAGGAGTTTTACAACAAACTCTAGGGTTGTCTAAACATGGTAAGTAAAAAGGACTTCCTCATCATCCAAGGAGACTGGAATGTCAATGTTGGCAAAGGTGGTCTAAAAGACTGGGATGGTCATTGGAGACCTTCTTGCAATGAGCTTACCAATGAAAGAAGGAGATGGCTGCTCAAGTTCACAAGCTACAACAACTTGGTACTAGCCAACACCCTGGGCCAACATAAAGCTTCACAATGCTGGACATGGCACACACCAAATTGAACCAATCATAGCCAGATCGATTACATACTGGTTGAAAACCGTTACCAATCTTGCATCAACAGAGCAAAAACAAGGACGTTCCCATGTGCTGATGTTGGGAGTGATCATGACCTTGTGATTATGAACTTACAAGTGAGGCTGAAGGACATTAACAAGCCATAGAACATCAGGCTTAAATTCAACCTTGAACAAATGAAGGACCCTAACATCTGCAAGTCATTTGTAGCCACAATTAGAGGAAAATTTGCTCCACTCCTTGTGATGGATGTTGATGTTAAAGTGATGACGGACACTTTCAGTACAGTCATGACAGCAGCTGCCTATGACATCACTGGCCTCCATCAACAAAACAAACAATCTGGGTTACAGAAGAGATTCTGAAGTTGTGTGATGCCCAAATAGACCTTAAAAACACCAGACACACAACAGAACAGGGGCAATGGAGTACCAAGAAATAAACAAGAATATCAGAAAAAACATGAAGAAAGCAAAAGAAGAATGAATTTGACAAAAGTGCATAGAAATAGAGAGCAGCCTGATAAAGAATAACAGTAAAAAGACATTCCAAATTGTGAAAGACCTCACCAGACAGAAGCAACCAAGAGTGAGTATCATTCATGATGAAAAACAGAAAATGCCTTACATCACAGAAGCAAGTGACATTGCAGAAAGATGGACTGAGTTTTGTAAAGAACTCTACAACCATAAATCCACAGAAGACCCAGAGGTGCTTGAAGTTCCATATTCCTCAAATGATGATGATTTCCCCATTCTCAAAGAAGAGGTGGAGACAGTAATAAGAAATAAGAGCACTGAAAAATGGGAAGGCAGCTGGAGTAGACAACATACCAGCTGAATTTATCAAGAATGGGGTGGGGGCAGTGATAGAGCTACTAACAAAAAGCTGCAAGAAGATCTGGCAGACAGGTGAATGGTCAACACAGAGGACCCAGTCACTGATTATTACACTCCCCAAAAAAGGCAATTTCCACCTGTGCCAAAATAACAGAACTATCAGTTTGATCAGCCATGCTAGTAAGATGATGCTGAAGATCATCGTGAACAGACTTAAACCAAAAGCTGAAGAAATATTTGCTGATGAACAGGCCAGGCCAAGTTTATTGCTACTTTCAGATACAATTTATTACAAATGTGTTCAACAGTGATCAAAATGCATTTTATATGATGTTTATTTTTTAAAAAATATTATCTTTAATGTAAGCATTACACATGCCTTGTTTGTCTAATCTGATAAAAGGAGAATTAACTCTTATTCAAGAGGGGAGTAAATTAAATAACAATTCAACACCTGAAATACTTTCCTTAACAGTAATTCCCTAAATCAAAAATCAAATATAAATATAAATAATTTAAAATATTTATTATAAGAGTGTAATAATCATTACATTTAACTAAAGTTTGAAAGTTTATCTGAGTGCAAACAATAAAATGTGTAAATCTATGTATTTATCTTTTGTGATTAAATACAAAATTAAAATCAAAAATATAAAACAAAATAAACAGTTGTAGGCACAAGGAAAACTGATGATATCTCAAGATTTGCGGTCAAACTGTCCAAAAAACAAACCAGTCCCCTGGGTTATGAGTCTAATGAAACATCAAGGAGTCCTCATTCAGAAAATATGTCAAGTCCTCTAAACCTCCTGAATCTTTATGAGGGCATGGTACACTTGTAATATATGCAGAGCATTTTCCGCTGTATTTATCAATGTAAAAGGTCCAAAACAAATATTGTACCAGTGTCATTTGTAAAAGATATTATCTCTTTTTTGTTTTCATTAAAAGTATGTGTATTTAATTTGTATTGTATGCTTCACCTCTGTCTGTAATTTTGGGTAGATGTGTGGCCTACCAGACTATTCTCATTGTTTTCACAACAAGTTGTTACTAAACTTTGTGTTAAAAATCTCTAGCCTTATTTACAAACACAGAATGTTCTGGAAGCAAACTTGTGACCCACATCCTGGTCATTTTATTGGGGCTTAGGTTTTGTTTATAAAGTTCTTGAAACAATTATTCATTACTATCTTAAGATCAGTCGATCATCACAAATTATTTTCAACTGTTTTCAAATATAATCTGAGAGACATCATTTATTTAAAAATTATTCACTGGAACACTGTTTTGGGATTATTGTGAATTCATTCCAAGATGTCATGGTAATACTTTGAACTTATGATAGAAAATTTCCGATTATTTTGGATATAATTCAAAGTTCTCGTAAATTTCTACTTTGCAACTTTGAGAAATAAATTTGTTGATTAATGGTCAAACAATCTATTGACCAATCAAACCCTGAAATAAAATGAAAACCTTAGAAAAACTGCATTTGTCAATGAAAGATCTTCAACTTGCCTACTGTGATGATTTTGCATGGGAAATAAAACAAAGTATATGGAATCTGAATAAATCTATTTTTCATCCAATTTTTAACTGAGAGATATAAAGCTGTTTTTTTTTGACAAAACCAAAGATTTAAACCATCAAGTAGAAAGAACTGTACCATTATAATAATAAAGCATTACTTGCCAAGAACTATTATACAAGTTGTGTGTACCACAATGAGAAATAATAAAACTTTAAATAAATCAATGTAACAGATTGTTAACAGTAAAATCAATATATTTAATAACTTAACCCATGTTTTAAATGCTGACATTATGCAAGCATTCTTGTGTTGAGGAATATGCTGTTTTCTGTATGCAAATGAGTAAATCCTTATTCTCTGCGTGTGTGTGTGTATCTTGGATTTTTTATGTAGTTTTAACAACTTTTCATATTGCTAAGATATTTGCAGTGTTACAGTTTATGGTTATGTCTAGCACTGAGGCATCCTGATACAGACATGTAGCATGATGTCCCACTCAGTCACATTATCCTGACACCAGGCAGACCAGACCTAACACTAACTTCTGCAGCTGTTGGTACCGTTTTTATATGTCTTTGGGATGACTTGGCTGGGGTTCAAACCCATGACCTGAGGCGGATGCTCAAACCACTAGGCCACCGAAGCAGTCTACATCCTGATTTTAATATCTTTCAAACGCTTTTAAACTACACGAGTTGTAAGACTGGTGCAATCAGTTTATGAAAACTAAGTAAAGAAACTTTTATATTATAGGAATCGGGAACTCCTCAATATATGATCCATCAAAGACAGATTTAGATCAAGAAGTACCAAACCCTCATCGTGGTCTATCAGTCATTTTGACAGCTACTGAATGGAGAAGTACTGAACTCCTCAATATAGTCCTTCAGTCATTTATTAAACTATAGGATGCAGAAATATAAAACTATTCAACATGGTCCATCAGACATTTAGACAGCTATTGAAAGACAGCTACTGAATGGAGAAGTACTGAACTCCTCAACATAGTCCTTCAGTTATTTATGAAACTATATAGAATGCAGAAGTACTGAACTACTCAACAAGGTCCTTCAGTTATTTATCAAACTATAGAATGCAGAAGAAATAAACTCAAGATTGTCCATCACAGGCAGATTTAGATAGCTACAGGATGCAGAAGTACACATATTCCACATTAACATGATTACCCAACAGCAGATGTCAAACTTTGCTTACTCCAGTATCATACTTGGCCCACATGACACCATTCCACTCTCCTTCTATAGTACAGAAAGGTTTCTTCTCATTAGGAGCCATAATGTTCCCTGTTATTCGATGTTTCTTCCCACCATAAAATGGCTGAAATGAAAATGTCCAATTAAATTGGCAGAAAATGTCAGCATACTGCTACGTGATTATGTTCTAATAAACAGTAACACAGAAAAAGTGAAGCAGCAAAGAGGGTGGACAGAACAAAACTATTTCAAGCAAAAGGAAACTATTTCAAGCAAACTGAAGCTATTTCAAGCAAACCAAACCCAATTCAGGCAGACAAAAAAAAAAAGATAAATCCTTTAGGATTTTACGCTACAGACCCGGCACTGATGTTGCTGCGGAGACAAATTAAAAATCCTTGAAATTGCTAGTAATTTAGGATTTCACGAACAGGCTAATTTGTAAAACCTCACCTCGTAAATCAATCAGATTATTGGACTGGTCAGTGAGTTTGAAATTAATTCTCCTTAACGAATCATTATGACATCGAATATAGACTGGATTAGTTGGATCCTCAATTATTAGAAACCCTGGAGGAGCTGTTGGTGCAAACAAGTATAAAATATATCCTTGTTGGGCTTGATTTGATCTTTCGAGATTTATTTGATAACTTCCTTTAATAACATCACATACTAAATTCACTGCAATCACCGAGGATATATTGATGTTTTGAGGAGCGATATGCCTACCACCACCATCTGGGTCATTATTATGTTTGTGGATGGTTGAACCCTTGTGTTGTTGTCTCCATGCGGTGAGTATCATAGTAAACTTTTCATTGATAAAATCATTAACGGATTTTTTTAGTTCGTCTGCGATATACCCAAGAAATTTAAAATTCGGTAGATCAGCTTCTGTTATATTGTATACAGTTAGGACATTTTGCTTAGAGTAATTACTGTTGTCATCGCTATAATCAATTATTACTTGAATTACTCGCTGGTTGATATATTCTATGTCGGATACAAGTTGATTTAATATTTCAATTCATTTAATGATTTCCCTCTGATTAGACTCATGGAAAGCCTGTTGTAGTCGTTGTAATTGTTGACTGTGTTCTTGATTGATCTCTCTAAAGTATTCAATAATTCTGTTATGATATATATTTATATATTTAATTGATTCTGGAGTCTGTCCAACCTTAAATCTCCAAAAGGTGGAATCCTGATCAACAAAATTAAAATTACTACCTGGCAGTGATGACTTTTTTATATCGAGGAGGTGTTCTTTATATGATGTGGTAATTTCATGGTACGATTGTTTATCCGTAACATAAGATTTTTTCGGTTCAGTTGGAGGTGTTATTTCAGGCCAACCCAGTATTGTCCTTATAGAACTCTGATAGATATCTACGACATACCCGGGCGAGTTTATCTCAATAGCAGATGATAGTGTTGGTTCATGAACCGTTATAGTGATTTTCGATTCTTTTCAAGTAATGGATTTTATTCTGCGTTGTAATTCATTATTGATTTGTTTGATTTGGAAGGACCCAGATGGTAGCGAAACAATGTTCCAGTCTGGAGTATCATCGGGTTTATTCTTACTCGCAAACACCAGGGAATAATTCGGTTACTGACCACCGAAAGGTACTGATCTGATATTTGGCCAACTATGGTAGACTCGTAATTTTGCTAGTGCTATCTCCTTCATCAGAATTGCAGAAGGGAAATTGACACTGAATACAGGATTCGTTGAGGTTATTGAGATCATGCTGGTTTTCACTGGGGCTGTGTTTTCCGCTATTCGTTGAAGTAGTTCTTGCGATGTTGCCATTGTTATTATACTCATGTTGTTTTTCTAATTTTGACATCGCGGAATCATAAACACGTACCATCGCGGAAAACTCATTATCGGATATTAATGTGTCATCGAGGGAGGACGATATCATTGAGGATAATTGGGAGTATGTGGTTGATACAACATGGAACCTAACTACGTAATCCTGCAGTTTACACTGGCTGCATGATGATATGTTTTTTGTTATAATTGAAATTATTCCTGTGATTGTTGTTGCTGCAGATATACAAATTGGAACAGCTATCGGGGGAATGATTGTCACCGAGGAGAGTATTATACCGGTTCCGATGATTACACCTGATACTGAGTACACGGTAACATCAACTGTGGTAATTCTTCGTCGGTATTTTTATATTTTTATTTGATACTCCTCAGTGAGCGTTTTGAGTTTAGTTTGACCTGATCATAGCGATACTGTTGTGATGTTGCCAATGATGACATTTTATTTATTATAATAGATTTCAAAATGATGGCGTTAAATTCGCTAGTGTATTCAATTTAGTTGTTTACTTAAATCCGTTACGAATTCCACATACCATGTTACTGAAACCCTAGCCAAATTATTATCAGTGGATGCTATTGTGAATCGTTCAGTTGTTCCTTTGTCGATGATCGTTGATATCATATTGTTGAACCCAGATGAACTCGTTGATGAAATATTAAATTGAGTCGGCGACACTAGTGTTAATCGATAAATACCTTTGATGGCCATGGTGATATTTAATATGTTAGTGGATGGTGTCCACGTAAATGATCCGTATCGAATAGCGTACACATTATTTATGATATGTTTTTGTTCGTGCAGGATTTTTATTTTTTTTTTTAATTTTTTCTATCATCCTCGGTAGATCATCCCTGATGACATCATTGGTCATTTTAATATCTTCACGAACAACTTCTATTCGCCAATTAATCGCAGTTATTTCATCGAGTTTCGTGATAATACCAGTGAGATCTGTTTTGATTTCTTTGGATTTAGCATTTTTACCAAAATATTTATCGAGGGCATTAAAGTTTTTTTTTTAAAGTTTTGACATAACGTAGTAAATTTTTTGATATGAGCGTCATAATCGGATCGCAACTTTGACAAATTATCATTGGAGGTTTTTATCTCCATGAGTTTAGGTGAGGTTTGTCAATATTGTCAATTATATTTCTTTGTAATTCGGAAAACCAATCGAATTTAGTTATATGGTCATTGTATTCATCGCATAGTTTTTTTTAATGGTTCTAAATTGTTAATTCTATCCACAATAGTTGAAACAAGTACATCCGGTTTGAGTTTACCCTGATGAGAAAACAATGCGATAGTATCTTCTACTGCATCACGTTGTTTAACTAAAATATCATCCAGGGAAACATTACTAGTTTTCAATTTACCCTGACGATCTTGAAATACAACTATTTCATTTGGATCAACACTTGCGAGATTTAACATTTCAGATATTTCATCTTCGATTATTTTTTTTACATCACTGGTTGCAGATATTTCCATGGTGGTTTTCTTCAGGCTTGATAAAGATCTCCCCCAAATATCAATCGTTATTTTATATAATTTCTCTCTAAAAAGCGATTACTCGTATATTCGTGTACGGTTTTATGTGGTGGTTTTCCCGATGATGAAATAGCGTTGAGGACATTTAATACTTCTATGCCGCATATTGGTGGGTCATTCATTTTCTGTGTTGGTAGCGTAGAATACCAGGTAGGAGTTTTTAAGCGGTTTATATAATGCATAAATTCTTTAGGCGGTGCTAATCCATATGAATCGAAATAAACAATTGCACGCGGATCAATCGCATATGCAACCCAGTGAGTTCCAGGTCCGCTGCTGTTATTGAGATTAATGATACCGGTTTCAGCGTTGTTTGATTGTTGTGGTAACTGATCTCTCATAAAGACACCTCTAAAGTTTTTTATCACTAGTTTTTTAGCAGCATGAAGTAAATCAAAATTTGACATGGGAACAATAGGTTCTCGTGACAGAACCTTTGGTTCTCGAGTTAGTAAACTGTTCCTAGTCTCAGGCCCTTTCTGCTGTACTATGAATACAGAGTTCCTGGTAATCTTACACCCTTTCCTGATCGTTTCTTTTCTTTGTATCCCTGTCTGGTAGCTTTCATTAGTGCCATCTATGCGGCTTTTGCTACCGCTGGGGCCGTGGCTGCAACCAACGCTGGTAACGCAGTAAAAAGTGGGAATATACCACCTGATTTTATCATGTTCTTAACTGCAGCCACAGAGAAAGTGACATGAACACCTTTTTTATCTTTGGTGGCATCATTGAAGTGTTTTATCTGACGAGCTGTCAATGACAGTTTATTTTGACCACCAGACATCTGATTGTGTTTCAGCGATATCTTGGTTCCACATTTTTTAGCTGATTCAGATTGCAATTTTTTAATTTGACCAGGAGTTAAGGTAACACTAACATGACTATATGACATTTTATTTAATAACAGATTGATCTAATTGTTACATTACATATTTTCTACTGGTGCATCAACTACTCTCATTCATCCACCAACACCTTCGAGTAGCAATGATTTGTCATTGAGAATGACAGCAACTGCTCTGTAACCACCAGCAGGAGGAGCATTTACTCGAGCTCGAAAGTGTATGTCAACGACGGATTGTCTGGTTAAGTCAACATGTTCCAATGAAAAGTAGTAGATGGGATATAGTTTTCTAAAATCCAATTGTGATATTTGCAGACCGGTATCTACATTATTATCTTGTCCCATAAATGACAACAAAAGATGATACACGTGTGCTATTTGGTTGGTTCCGTAATCAAGTAGTATATCCTCGGCTGGTTCTTGTTGCCCGTTTATCCTCAACGAAACTTCATTAACATCCAAAATATCAAATATCATATGGCTGTGTAATTGCGAACCCAATCGCACCCTATCCTGTAATGCAACAAATATATGATGCGGAGCTGAAATACCTTGTTTTAATGCCAGGTGCCATGTAAGTGTACCATTAAGATCAGAATCTATGGTATCTGTTGTTGTTGTTAGCCATGATGGCAATGATTTGCCGCTTGTATACATAAATGATAGTAATCTTTCTTCTGTGGTGATTGAAGGAGTCATTACTGGCATCTACAATGATAGTTTAGATTTAATGACTTTACCATCATCAACACCAGAACCACGTCAGATTGCATCATTATCACTACCTTTTCGCACGAGTACTACTGTATGCTTCACTCTTGGTATTAGCACTTTAACATATGGAATGTGATCAGCGTGATCAGTGAGATCCTAAGAGAACATCATAGGTGGACCTGCCGATCTTGTATAATCATCAGAATATCTTGCCAACCCCACTATTGTTGTGGTAACATCAACATCATGTTCTATAGATTCGATTTCTCTTCCATCAATCATGTATCTAGCACTCTCGAATAATGCCATGATACCATTATTGACAAAACCAACTCGGTTATTTGGGTTATCTGCATATGGTGTATTAGCTATAACATTTGTTACGAGTTCTCCTTCTACTTCGATAAATGCTTCAGCTGGTAGAAAGTATTTGCTGGTATCCTGGACTTGAAGTTCGATTCTTGATCGAATATTTGGTTTTATTGCATTATAGGAATAGAACTGATAATTGTGTATAGAATCATTCTTGGGTACGGGGGGCGTCCATATCGAACACTGTATCAGGAGCCAATTTGAACATATTAAGCAGCAGGGAGGGAAATCCCTACTTTTTGTCTAAAAATGCAAAAAAATCACCCCTCGATATTGGCCATTCCCGATTCTGAGACTTAAAAAAAAATCGCTAACTCTTATTTTGCCGATCTACGACTTAACATTTTTTGCCTTGGTGTGATGGTTTACCACCGGGGTAAATTGTTTTTCATTACCGTCGGTGATTTAACTATCATCCTCGATTATATCATCGATGTTATAATCAATTATATTTGTTTTTTTTTTATTATAACATCGATTATATAATGGTCATAAAATCTACGTTGTTATCCGATGAAGATATCGAAAATATTATCGCGTTGAAGGGTAAAATTCCAATCGCTGATATTTTAAAACAATATCATATTGGATTACCTCGATTATATTCTATTTGGGGTGGTCCAATAAATAGCAAAAAAAGAACAAATAATATATTAGGTAAGATTGTTGACATTATCGGAAATTCTGAAAATTTTTATCAGCAACAAAAACAAATCCCGCAAATAATTTTTGCTCAACCACCCGCAGAAATTCACGGTGGTGGAATTCCAACAGACATACCTGAAAATTTACCTTGTCAAAAATGTATTGAATCTGAAGCAAAAGAACAATCTCAACAACAATACATAAACTCGTTAGCGCAGCAACAACAACAATACATAAACTCGTTAGCGCAACAACAACAATATATAAACTCATTAAAAAATAAAGATCAGCAACAACAAGAACAAATAGATTTATTAAATAATCAAAATAGTAGATTAAACTCAACTCTAGATTTATTACAAAATAAAAATTATAATTTAGCTGAACAACTACAAGAATTTAAATCTCAAATTGAGAAATCAGGTGGTGGTAATATTTCTACTGCCGAATATGATAAATTAAAAGTCTTAAATCAAGAACAATCTGATGAAAATAATTCATTAAAAACCTTAAATCAAGAACAATCTGATGAAATTAATTCATTAAAAGCTTTAAATCAAAAACAAATTAAGGAAATTAATGCATTAAAAACCTTAAATCAAAAACAAGTTAAGGCAATTAAAGAATTACACTCAAAACTTGAAAGTTCAAAAACTTCTATTAACCTGGCTGAATTTGACAAGTTAAAACAAGTAAATAATCTTCAGTTAACTAAAATTACCGAGTTAAATAATAAGATTTTAAAACTCAAAGAAAAAAAACAAAACTATAAAAAGGAACTTGGAGATAATGAAGATGAAATACTTCTTCTCAGAAAAGATAAAAAAGAATTAAATCAAAAAATAAGAGAACTTACTAGATACTCTAATTTAACAATTTAATTGATAAAGTCTTTAAGATCTCACAAATAGACTAATAACTAACTCTTCACCGCGTAGATCTATCAAATTATTTGCTTGATCGGTAAGTTTAAAATTAATTCTAGTTAGTAAATTATTATGGGTTCGCATATAAACTGGATTGACTGGATCTTCTATTAACAAGTAACCAGGAGAAATTGATGGTGCAAATGAGTATAAAATATATCCCTGTTGAGCTTGATTTGATCTTGTTAAATCAATTTGATAACTTCCTTCTATGGCGTCACACACTAAATTTAGCGCAATAACCGAAGATATATTTACGTTGTTCGGTGCAATATGTCTTCCACCACCTTCTGAACTATTATTATGTTTAAGAATTACTTCTAGTAGTTGTTTTGATTTTATTGTCCATTTATCATAAATTTTATTGAAACCTTCATCGATGGCGTCGTTAAGTTCTTTTTTTAGTTGCTCAGGTTTATATCCTGGCATTTTATATGTTGGATCTGCTATTATTTCTCTTTTATAATCTATTGCTATCCCCGTATGTGATATCGGAGAATTATCATCAGTGAAAACACTTATTAGTCTTGAATTAAATCTCTCCATATCGTAGATAATTTTATTACATACTGCTACAACACTAATAAATTCAGCTTGGGTGAGAGAACCAGATTTTAGTGATAACAATAACAGGTTAAAATTGTTAATCATCCGATAGAAATTTTGAGAGATACCCATTGGACTAACTCTGGTTTCTATTTTTTCCTCGGTATGAGGTTTATCAGGTTTATAATCACTAAAGACAGGAATGATATAAATACCCTCCTCATTACGATATACTTTTGTGAAGTTTAATTCCTCAAAATAGTTATAAGTTCTTGTAGGATTATCAGATGCGATATGATCAGTAATGTAATCAGATTTTACTGGTTTAGGTTCAATATTAACACTTAATCGATCAGGCCAACCTAACACTGTTCTTATCGAGCTGTTATAAATATCTACAGAGTATCCATCTGCGATTTCAATCGACGATGATAACGTAGGTTCGTGAACGTCAATAATTATTTTTTTATCTTCTCCGGTAATAGATTTTATTTTACGATCAAACTCATCTCTGATTTGTTCAATTTCATATGACCCAGTTGGTATATATACAATTTGCCAGTCTGGAGTGCCATCTGGTTTATTCTTGTTTGCAAACACTAGTGAATTATTTGGTTGTTGACCACCAAATGATGTTGATCTAATATTAGGCCAACTATTATATACTCGTAACTTAGCTAACGCAAGTTCTTTCACTGGAACCGGAGAAGGAAAATTCACGCTAAATTCAGGAGTCTTTGATGATATTGTAATCATACTCGTTTTTACCGGTGTGGTGTTTTCTGCTATTCGCTGAAGTAATTCCTGTGACATTATTGTAAAATATTTTTAGATTTCCAATTCGTAATTTCCTTGCGTTAGAAAAGAGGGATTTCTTTGAAAATTTGGAGAATTTACATCTGGGTGTTCCGGCCAACCTAACATAATATAATCGATTTTCAATGAAATTATTTCATAATTGATTCTCATGTGAAAATTCTGTAAATTATTTATTTTTTTTTTATTTTTTTTTACATCCACGCGAATGAAACTTTAGCATTAAATTTTTCAGAATACGCAGCTGAAGTTATATAATCAGCTGATCGGCTCACTGAATGGGAATCGATATTGAAATATTTAGCTGCTGCACACGTTGATGGAAAATCTATAATTTCATCGTTGTAAAATGCGGTAACTGGCCTAGGTTTGAGGAATTTACGATTATAATTCGTATTAAGACAATTTTCTCGTGGAGTAACAATTCTCAAATTATCAATATAATTATTTAATTTATTTCTATCAATGTGATCCACAACATAACCCCGTGGAATCTCTCCGAGAAAAACTTCCACGATAAATCTGTGAACTTGATAACTTTTTGTTTTTCCGTCAAACCTTATACCGATACGTAAATAACCAAATTTATCAACAGCCCCAATTTCTTTTCTTAATTGTCGGTGTCTAACAGTTCCATCTCGAGAAGCCTCGTATTGTACGTAAATCGGATGCGGACGATATTCATTTGACATTATTATTTTATATAGAATTTCTTTGTCTAAATGTTATTT
Organism: Unio pictorum; assembly: GCA_030141615.1. NCBI lineage: Eukaryota > Metazoa > Mollusca > Bivalvia > Unionida > Unionidae > Unio > Unio pictorum. The sequence goes on from JARLTB010000252.1 coordinate 358,145, forward strand.
CTAAATTGGTCGGTTTACGTAATCTTGCGGGGTTTGTATAACTGCATTACGGTGTTTCACGTGAGTGTAAACGTCATAATACCGCTTTAACTCTCTATATCGCTTACCGCCATGATCTACACACAATTGAGTTTCACCTCGTACTCCAACACCGCATACAATACAAGGTTTTGGTCCTGTACTTCCGCGTCGAATTAATACTTGATGTTGGCCGCAATATTCCTTTTTCGATATTTTATTACACGTATTTGTCGAACCGATTAGCAACCACTTACAATTGTACATTATATAATTACGCATATTTTTAATTAAATTTTAAACAATTGTTTTAATTATTTTTTTGAATTAGATATTTGCTTTAATATAAATGAGTAAAATTTATTTTTCACTCGATGCGAAATCCGGATTATCATTGAAGGGACTCAGTAAACAGCTTAAAAAAATAAGAAAATATGCGATGAAAGAATTTCGCCTCGGCGGAGCTGCATATATGTTTACTAGTCTTAGAGTAAGTGATAGTGAAAAACTCTATGACGGCACCATAGATGAAGTTCGCGCGATGAATATATTATCGTTGCTGGATAACAACAACTACTACTGTAGAATAAAATGGATTAAATGGGATACTACCGGGGAGGTTCATGGTTGGATTATCCGAGATAATTATGACCCTGTAATGAAAGATAAAAAAAATGTGATTTTCAATCGTGATATGAATCCAGGAACACTAGTTGGAATTGATGGCCATTATTATAACAAAAGTTATCCCGTAACTGTTGTGATGTATGGGTTATATAGAATTTATGTAGATATCGACGTTGATAAAATGTATCCGATGAGAACGTCGTCGGTGATAAATTGTGTTGCCGAACGAGTTATGGAACATTTTAAAAATTCTTCACACGCAACATTAACTGATACACGACACGAAAAAATAACATCCTGGGGGAAACGAATGACGGAGCAAGGCGGGGCTTCAATTAGCGATGTTGCTAAATTACAAACATCTTTGAGATATCCTATTATCGTGGAAACTATAACCGGAGAAATATTACACCAGTGTAAATATAGCAACCATGGATCATCTCCGATTAGAATTATCGATCACAACGGACACGCTTGGAATGCCACGATAACTGAATTTCCTCCATCGAAGATTGTAAAATATACACCCGGCAAATTTACCAACGGTGGATTTTACGAGGGGAAATTATTTGATGCAATCGTGGAGATACACAGAGATTTTTCAACTGGGGTATGGTTATTTTCGAGTAGTGATGACCCGGAAATGGGATACGATCAATTTGTGAAAACTAGCGGAGAATTATATCGCGAGCAACAATTAGATTCGCGTACGAAAAATGTTGCAAAGGATTTCGTGGAAAACTTTGACGAAAATATATTACGTATTTGTTTTACGGTTTCATCAGTAATTGCTCATTACGCTCGTGAAATAAATTCTTGGAGAAAAACTCCGAAAATATTTCTTGACGATGTAAAATTAAGTTGTATTGAATACGGACATGGTGGATTGTGGAATACCAAGTATGATATTAATAATTTAATTTCCGCTGACATGAATGCTAGTTACCCAGGTGGGTTTTTAGGAATGGGAGTGTGTGCTGAATATTTTAAACGTTTCGGTCATCCAACACATGAGATGACGCGTGTTGCTATTAACGGGGATTTGCCTGATTTTGATTTAACTGGATTCGCTAAAGTTATTGCTTTTAAACTTCGCGATGGATTACATCCGTGTAGTTATTGCTGGATTGGCAAACATATGTCTGAGAAAGCGTGGACTCCAATAGTGTTGTTGCGATATATGTTAGATAGTGGTATGTTAACGATGTTAACAGTTGGTGAGGCTATAATAAGTTATAAGTCTCAAAAGGATGTTTGGCTACCAACGCCAGATTTAGATAGAGAAATTGAAAATGTAAGAAAGAATTTTCCGGAATACAATGAAGAACAAATACTTGAAACGGCTAAACAAATATATTGTGATAGAGAAAAATCAGCAAAAGACTATGGACGAAAAATCATTGGGAAGTTTACTCAAGGAGGAAGATTTTCTAATGCTCGAACTTCTTCTAGATTGGTGGTTGATCCAATTGAAGAACAAATTATTATTAAACATCTCACTGATACTAATAGATTTGTAACGAGTAGAAAAGCATTTTTGTCAAATGGAAAAGAATATGGAACTGTTATAAATTACATCGACGGAGAAAATGCTCAGTACACACATTTAAGATCTTCCATGTTAGCGTATACAAGTATTAATTTATTTTCGATGATAAATAAATTTCCAGATATCGCTGTAAGAGTTGCCATGGATTCTATGTATTTTCACGAGAAACATATTTCCGCAGTTAAACCATTTCTTGGGGATGGGTGGGGGTCTTGGAGAATTAAAAAAGAGCGGTTACACTGTTATAATCATCACACAGATGTTGAGATACTTGATAGTTACCGCGGAAAAAATCCAAAAAATATCCAATTAGAATTTTCCCTAGCTCCGTCAGTATTTGATCCTATAACGAGATATAAGACTGTTTACTTAAACGGCTGTGGAGGCTCTGGAAAAAACTGAAAGAGTTATTAGATTATATAAAAACGAAGATGCTAGCATTTCCAACATAAAAGCATTAACACCAACTCACAAACTAAAGAAAGATATAAGAAAACGTGGAATTCCTGCTAGTACTTATCACAGTTTCTTTAGGTGGAAAGGTGATGCGTGGACTCCGGAACGGATGGGTAATAAATTTATTCCACCGATAATTCTCTGGGATGAAATATGTACAGTGCCGCTGAAAAATTTAAAACAGTTTCTCGATTGGTTATCCACGAAGAACACTAAAGTGATAATGTGCGGTGATGATGGTCAACCGCCACCGTTTTGCGGAGAACCACCTCATGAGTGGTTGAAAGCCAATGTTGATTATTATGAAGAAATGACAGATGATCATAGATCACTAGATGAAGAAATAAAAGATTTAAAATTTAGAATTAGACGGAAATCTGATTACGAGCAGTGTAGAGTTCTCAGAGAAGTTATCGCTGAAACTCCTGAGGAGAATTTTTGGGAATCTTGGACACCCAACGATATGGTATTTGCTAGTAGAAAAATAACACGAGATGATATTCAGCGACGATTATTCGAAATACATAAAGAGAAATTTTCTGATGTAAAAGTACCGTTATGTTACAGACCATCTGACACACGACAACAAGACATTAATGTTAATATTCCTGGCGGTGGAATTGAAAAATTAGCGTTAAATGAAATTGTGCACGTGGACCTCAACGTAGTTGAAGATGCATTGAGTGCTGAAAATTCACCTTGGGTGTTAGGATACGCGGCTACGATACATTCATCACAAGGATTAACAATCACAGATACAACTATTTGGATCATAGATAATCGTATCGAATGGTCAAATTTACTTTATTTAGCGGTATCTAGAGCTAGACGAATAAATCAACTGCGGAGAGTTATCATCGAAGATAACGCGAGTAGTTCTGATGTTGATATTTACATAATTGAGAAAAAATTATCAGGATATCGACAACAAGATAAGAAAAAAAATAGAAATTTTAATATTAACTCGAAATTGATTTTATCGTTGAAAACGCAACAAGATAATCACTGCGCTGCTTGCAACTGTTTAATGCGCTGGAGATTTCATCCTGTCAATTTACCGTTGACAGAATCGATAATAATCTCGGACACGTCGTTGGCAATGTAAGATTAACATGTCTCGCGTGCAATGTACGTCACGCTGGTGGAATTGCAAGCAATTCTAATTAATTTTTAGCGGTGGTAATTGAGTGTCGTCAGGAATAACTTGTAGTTGTTCGCGTGTAAATCCTCGCTGAGGTGCGGACAAATCCAATCTATAAATTGCTGGCCTAGAAATGCTAGCATGAGAATTGCTTGCAATTCCACTAAAAGATCGTGTCGACGATGATATTTTATGTGTGGTGATACTCCAAATAGGATCAGTGGCTCTTGCGCTACCACCTTCGAGTTCACCTGGCTCATATAAATATCTTACAGTGACGTCACCGAGAATTGGTTGGAAATTAGAAGTGTTAGTATTTCTAATACCAGGTACATACTTTTTTTTTATTGCGATGTTAGGTTTGATGCCAATCATTCGAGTTATTTCGTTATTTAACGCGGAGACTACTTTTGGTAACCTTGAGACCCATTCACGAGAGCGAGTTTCTTGAGTAAATTCTTTCGCGTATTGATATCCAAATAACCGCTCAGCGAGAGTTCTATTAAATCGCTCTACAATTGCCTGATCGCGGTGAGCAGCAGAGGAGGTGAACAGACCAACTTTTTAAGCAAAATATTTCATAAGCGTTTCGGTTTTGTAACGAAACAAAAAAAACCAGACCAAGTTTTCAAGTAAAAATAAGGGGCTTCTACGGAAACCGAAACTATTTCACAGGAGGTGAACAGACCAACTTTTTAAGCAAAATATTTCATAAGCGTTTCGGTTTTGTAACGAAACAAAAAAAACCAGACCAAGTTTTCAAGTAAAAATAAGGGGCTTCTACGGAAACCGAAACTATTTCACATAATAGGCTGTTACAGAGTCTTCTTAAGGAGAGAGTGAACAGACCAACTTTTTAAGCAAAATATTTCGTAAGCGTTTCGTTACAAAACCGAAACAAAAAAAAATCTTACGATGATAGTTGCCAATTTAGTTGTCACAAACACAACGGCTGCGACACTGCGACATCCCAAGGCAACGTTGTAAGCGGTCGTGAAATGAAAAAAATAATCTTACAATTTAGTTGGCGTTCACCTCCTCTGCTGCTATGCGCTAACAATTTTTTTACGATGAAAGTCCTAGGACGAAAATCCTTTCACGATGAAAGTCTTTAAGACTTTACAAACAAACTAATTTGCAAAACCTCACCTCGCAGATCAATTAAATTATTAGATTGGTCAGTGAGTTTGAAATTAATTCTCGTTAAAGAATTATTATGACATCGCATATAGACTGGATTAGTTGGGTCTTCAATAATTAGAAATCCTGGAGGAGCCGTTGGTGCAAATGAATATAGAATATAACCTTGCTGAGCTTGATTTGATTGCTCGAGATTTATTTGATAGCTTCCTTCGATAACGTCACATACTAAATTCAATGATATCACCGAGGATATATTTACGTTGTTCGGAGCGATATGTCTACCGCCGCCATCTGGGTCGTTATTAAATGTCAGAATATTTGTTTGTTGTCGTGATAATTTCCTCCAATCGTCGTGGATTTTCCTAAACCCAATATCGATGGCATAACTGAGATATTTTTTTAATTCGTCGGGGTTATACCCAGGGATTTTAGATGTTTGAATATCCTCTCTGGGGATATTGTATTCTACCGCAAACACTTCTTTATAAATTTCATTCATTAATACTTGTTGAATAATTTGCGCATGAAATGTTTCCATATCGTTGATGATTTTGTTACATGCTTCTACAACGTTGATAAATTCATCTTGGGTGAGAGAGCCGGATTTAAGGGATATTAACAATAATGAAAAATCATTATTCATCGCTGTTAAATTTTCTTTGATTAAATTAGTGTAAAATATCATATTACTCTGGTTGTCATATCCTATAAACTTGTTGGGAGAATAATCTTGATAACTTTTTATTGGATTATCAGGTTTCATCTTGTCTGTGACATAATCAGATTTTACAGGTTCTGGTATATCAACGGTTTCTCGTCGAGGTGGTAGTTCAGGCCATCCTAATACTGATCTTATAGAACTCTGATAAATATCTACAACATACCCAGGGGAATTAATCTCGATCGCAGATGATAATGTCGGCTCGTGAACCGTTATAGCGATTTTTGATTCTTTTCCAGTGATAGATTTAATTCTTCGTTGTAATTCGTTATTGATTTGTTCGATTTGATATGACCCAGTTGGCAACGAGACAACATTCCAGTCTGGAGTTCCGTCTTCACGATTTTTCCACGCGAATACCAAGGAATTATTTGGTTGTTGACCACCAAATGCTACGGATCTGATATTGGGCCAGCTATGATACACTCGTAGTTTTGCTAGCGCGATCTCGCTCACCGGAACGGGAATCGGGAAATTCACACTGAATTCAGGACGCGTTGAGGTTACTGATATCATGCTTGTTTTCACCGGTGTTGTATTTATTACTATTTGTTGAAGTAGTTCTTGCGACGACATTGTTATTATTATTGTTCTGCTCTAATTTCAGCATTGTTGTTTTATACAATTGAGCCATCGTTGAGAATTCGCTATCTGATATTGTTGTGTTGTCGAGTGACGATGATATCAACGAGGATAATTGCGAGTAACCGGCAGATGCAATGTGAAATTTAATTACATAATCGTTTAGTTTATTCTGGCTACACGATGATAGTTTTTTTGTGATCCCGGTTAATATACCCGCAATTGTAGCCACCGCGGAAATAGCGATTGGAACTACGACCGGAGCAATCATTGTAACTGAAGATAGTATTATCCCAGCAGCAGTGATTACTCCCGACACCGAGTACACGGTGATATCAACTGCGGTTATTCTTCGTTGGTATTTTTTTATTTTTTTTTTATACTCCTCACAGCACGAGCTGAGTTTAGTTTGAAATTCTCCGACTTGATCATAGCGATACTGATACACTGAAGGGATCGTCATTTTATTTTAAAAGCGCTAGCATTTTCAATTGTGATTTCCCTTAAAAACGCTAGCATTTTCAGTTTAATTGTTTACTTAAATCCACTACGAATTCTACGTACCACGTTACTGAAGCCCTGACTAGATTTCTATCTGTGGTCGTTACCGTGAATTTTTCAGATACATCCTTGTCGATGATCATTGATATCGTATTATTGACTCCAGATGAACTACTTGATGATATATTAAACTGATTCGGTGATACTATTGTTAATCGATAAATACCCTTGACGGTTGCGGTTATGTGTAAAATGTTGTTTGTGGGAGTCCACGCAAATGATCCGTAATGGATTGTGTATACGTTGTTGACAATGATTTTTTTATCATGAGGAATTTTTATTTTTTCAACAACGCTTATCATCCTCGTTGCATCATCTTTCATTGCATTGTTGAATGTTTTAAGCTCATCGATGGACTTTTTAATATCAGGAAGGGTTATTTCAATTTTATCAAATGGGGTTCCGATAAATTTATCAATGATGTTTTTACGAAACATTGAAAACTGTTTCACGTGTTTTTCATATTCGGATTGAAGAGTTGCTAGTTCCAACATAGAATCTTTTATCGAGGCGAGTTTTGGTGTGGTCACTGGTGGATTTCCTAAAAATTCTAGCAGGGGTTTATCAATTTTGTCAATTATATTTCTTTGTAATTCAGAAAACTGGTTAAATACAACTATATGATCGTCATATTTATCATTGAGCGATTTCAATGAATTCGCCGTGTTATCGAATGTTGCTAATTTATCCGTAATTGTTGAAACAAGTACACCTGGTTTGAGTTTACCCTGATCGGAAAATAACGCGATAGTATCCTCTGCTGCATCTCGTCGTTTAACCAAAATATCATCGAGAGAGACATTACTAGTTTTCAGTTTACCCTGACGATCTTGAAATACAACTATTTCACCAGGATCAACACTTGCTAGGTTTAACGTTTCGGCTATTTCATCTTCGATTAGTTTTTTAACGCCCTTGATTTTATCAAGGGTTTCAACTCCACCAGGTTCGGGTTTCTTCAGCGTTGATAAAGGTCGTCCCCAAATATCAATCAATGTTATCATAAAAATCTTTTCTCTGTCTAAATCCAACGGATTTTCAATCTAAAAGATTTCCAATCAAAGATTTTCAATCCAATGACCGCTAGTATACTCATTCACTACTACATGGGGTGGTTTTGATTGAGGAATCTTTGATTCCTTTGAAATAGCATCAAGTACATTTAATACTTCATTGCCACATATGGGTGGGTCAAGCATTGTCTGTGTTGGTAACGTGGAATACCAACGGGGTATTTTTAATTTACTTACATAGCGGTTAAATTCTTTCGGCGGCGCTAATCCATATGAGTCAAAATAAATAATCCCACGTGGATCAATCGCGTATGCAACCCAGTGAGTTCCAGGTCCATCGCTGTTATCTAGATTAATAATACCGGTTTCAACGTGATTTGGTTGTGCCGGTAACTGATCCTTCATAAAAACACCTCTGAAATTTTTAATCGCGAGTTTTTTAGCGGCATCAATTAAATCAAAATTGGACATAGGAATCAAAGATTCCACAACCATAGGTTCCTCAATCGTTGATTTGGAAATCGAAGATTTCGGAACTAGTAAACCGGTCCTAGTCTCAGGCCGCTTCCGCTGTACCATGAATACGGGGTTCCTGGTAGTCTTAGACCCTTTCCTTTTTTTTTACTAGCGCGGACGGATCCACCAGTTGCTTTCTTTAGTGCCATTCCTGCCGCGGTACCAACGGCTCCTAACGCTGCCGCTTTAGCCACCACTGGGGCCGCTGCGGCAATCAACCCTGGAATCAACCCTAACAACGGGAATATACCACCAGTCTTTTCCATGTTTTTAATCGCGCTCGCAGAAAGAGTAACCTGAACTCCCTTTTTTTCTTTAAACGCTTTATTAAAATGATTAATCTGTGTCTTCGTCAGCGATAGTTTATTCGCCCCGCCATTCATTTGATTAGGTTTCAGCGTTATTGTGGTTCCACATTGCTTAGCTGATTTGGATTGTAATTTTTTTAGCTGACCAGGTGTCAACGTAACATTGATATTACTATACGACATTATACAAAACAGATTGATTCTAAATCGCAAGCGATTCAATGAAAATTCTACGAATTTTTAAAGATTTTCCACTGGTGCATCTACCAGTCTCATTCGTCCACCAACACCCTCGAGTATCATTGATTTATCACTGAGAATGACAGCAACCGCTCTATAATTAACAATACCACCGGGACGGGTTACACGAGCTCGGAAGTGTATATCAACGACGGACTGTCTCATCAAGTCAAGATGTTCTAGCGAAAAGTAATAAATCGGATACAGACTTTTAAAATCCAACTGTGATATTTGTAGACCAGTATCGACATTTTGATCGCGCCCCATATACGACAGCAACCGATGATAAACTCGTGCAATATGATTGTTTCCATAATCAAGTTGTATATCCTCTGATGGTTCTTGCTGTCCGTTTATTCTCAGCGAGACTTCACTACACCCAATTTGATCAAATATCATGTGGGAACGTTCTTGATTATCTAATCGCGCAGTATTCTGTAGCGCAACAAATATGTGACGTGGAGCTGAAATACCCTGTTTTGATGCTAGATGCCATGTAAGTGTACCATCAATATTAGAATCCATGGTATCTGTGGACGTTGACAACCAACTTAATAATCTCTTTCCCCCTTGATCCATAAATGATAGTAACCGTGGTTCTGTTGACAACGATGAAGTCAACACTGGCATCCACAGTGATAGTTTTGATAAAATGACTTTACCAGCGGCAACGCCAGCACCGCGCCAGATTGCATAATTATCAGTACCCCTTCTCATTAGCGATATAGTATGCTTTACTCCATAGATAACTTTTCTGACGTTTCTACAAAATCCAAATATGTGATGGAGCGGAATCGCATATGAAAACCGTCGACGCTCTCCTTGCAATGTTGCTACTCTTGTTGCAAACCCTAAATTGAAATTATTATTAACACCTCCGAGAATATCAAAGGCAGCAGCTGGTCTATCTCTATGTTCAGAGGTATCAGGTTGTGGATCAGATGCAGTAGCTCTTGCAGTTTTTATTTTAATATGCTGAATGTGATCAGCGTTATCAGTAATATCCTTCGTGAACATCATAGACGGACCCGCTGATCTAGTATAGTCATCAGAATATCTCGCTAACCCGATTATTCCCGTAGCAATATCAACCTCGCGTTCAATAGATTCGATTTCTTTTCCATCAATGAGATATCTTGCACTTTCAAATAACGCCATGATGCCATTGTTAACAAAACCAACTCGGACAGTTTGGTTATCTGCATATGGTGTATTAGCTACAACATCTGTTACGAGTTCACCTTCGACTTCAATAAAGGCTTCAGCGGGTAAAAAGTATTTACTGGTATCATGAACTTGAAGTTCGATTCTCCCCCGAAGATTAGGTTGCACTGCGTGATAAGCAAAAAATTGATAATCACGTACAGAATCATCTTTAAGTACTGGGGCTTCCATGTCAAATGCACTATCAGGGTTTTGTTTGAACATTTTTTATTATATACCCGTTGGTCTAAATTGGAGGTGAAAATGTAAATTGCTTGGATTTTCATCGACGTCTTTGACGTTTGTAGAAATTCTTTGAATTTCCAAAGCCACTTCCCGCTATCATATTTGCTGTTATGTTATCCTGGGCGTTAGTGTATGACGGAGTCATTAACGATGATGAAATCAACGACTGTAGTTTTTCATCTACTGCGTTATTTATTATTTTACTAACTCGCGCAGGCATAACCTCAGTAGATGGCAACGGCAATGGTTTCGTTGAAAATCTGGAAGATTTTCGCCGTCGAACTAGCGCTGTTAGTTTATCCTTTGCGGCTGAAAACGCCTTCGTGGCAAGATCACCAACAGCGCTAATACCCTTATCCCTGATAACATCAATTGCTTTCATTGATAATTGTTTTACTAGCGGAGCCACTTTTGGAGCCATTCTTGAAAATAATCCCATTATAGTATTACCGAGACCATCTCCATAGTATGCTTGGTATTTTGGCAATCGTGAGTTTACCACGTAGACGTTAGTTGGTTTATCATGGTTGTAGTGTATGATCATTCTCTATTCAATTGATATTTATCTAATCGCTATGATAACCGTGAAAATTCGTAGAATTTTCTACTAACTCTTCAATGAAATCTCGATATGTTGCAATATCCATGATACCACCTTGAAATAACCTCCTACAGATATCAGCAGCTTCATTGATTATTTCTGGTGAGTTATTCCCGGCTCGTTTTCCTCCTACGAGTATTTCTAATCGTGCTATATCACCGAGAATATTGCCAGGACATGTTACACTAGAGTTTCCAACTAAACCACTACCCCTTTTTTTAGTTGTACCAGTTGCACCCTTCTCAGAATCAGCCTCTGCCATTATTTGTATTTCATCAGGGGTTGGGTCTGCTGTGTATACTGGTGGTGCTAATGTGACTCCCTTTACTATAGCTAGAAATTTATTATAATCATCACTTATTTCTTTTGTGATTCTATTTTTCTGGCGGTTTGCTAAAAACACCTTATTTTCCCAAACGTCTGAACCTTTTATAAAATTTTTAGCCGTTTCGTCTATTAAATACTTATCCCTTTTCGGTTTTTTAACGTTGTCGTTGGTAAATTTAGCTAATTCAGAGTCTGTTTTGATACTTCTGATTGTATTTAACGCATCAACTGTAAATATATTTTCAGGAGTATAGTCCCCTTTTGAAACAGCTCCCGTTTCTTCCTGAAATTCTTCTTGAAATTCTTCAGGTTCAGGCGGTGGTGAGGAAATATCAACATCACCTAATCGTTCAATTTCTTCCTGAAGTTCTCGTTGTTGTTCTTCTTGTCGTCTTGCAGTAGTTATTATATCACCAGGAAGTGTTTTTAATGATTTTTTTGTTTGTTTAGTTCGTTTTGCTATTTTTTCAAGTTCACCAAGAAGAGGCCTCTCTATTCGTTTTCCCTCTTCAGGGATATCACCGTATATAGCTCGTTCAGTAGCTGTTTTCACACCCTCAGTTGCAGCAACAATTGGCTTAAATAGCTGTTGTGTATCATCAGAAAAATCAGTCTGAAGTAATTGCCGTTGTTGAAGTTTCTCACGTATACGATCACGAAGGGGTAATATTTTCTTAAGAGCGCTAAGTCGCTCCTTTACGTTCCGTGTGGTTAATGATTGTCCTACCATTATTGAAAGAGTATCACTATTGTTAAATTGCAAGTAAAAAAAAATCACTAGATTATACTTCCCTGTTGTTGGGTAGTGATTAACAAAGGAGGCTCTCTACGCGTGGGGCTCATCACCCTGCTCCATTAACGTTTTTAATTGTCTCACCTTACAATTAATAAGCCTCTTTTGTTCATATTCTAAGCCTAATTGCTTTCGTACACGTTCAACGATGCTACATAATGGTACAAAAACATTAACGTCTTCAGTATTGACTAAACTTTCACGTATAAACTTTTGTATCCGCTTAGTTAAAAAATATTTCTTAGCGAGGACGTATTTTCCGGTCTGTTCTGCAAATTGTATGTCCTCGAAATCGGTCATAATTTGATCACAATCTAACCCTGAACATAGTTTAACATTTTGATCTTTAAGCTTGTTGATTTCAATAATAATCAATTTGAGATTTTCAATATTCATATTATATAAAAATATATTTGTTGAATTGCTTGAATGAAAATTCTTTAGAATTTTTCACAAAATGAATTCCGGACACGCTAAGGTGTTGATCATCTTAGCAGCCCAGAAGCTTAGTGCGATTATAGGTGATTATGTGATTATAGATGACGACGGTACAATTACACATCACCGTTTTGAACCCCCTTGGTGTTTTATACATCAAGCAGCGCGCTCAACGGTTACAACCGACAAACAGATAACAATAGATTATAGGTGACACAATGAATGAATTGATTTCAATGACAATGACGACGGTACAACAATAGATTATAGGTGACACAATGAATTGATTTCAATGACAATGGATGACGCGGGCTATTCTACATTCAAGTGTAAAACCAAACCTGAAATCGAAACCTGGTTTGAATGTCAATAATAACGTTCACGCCACGTGTGATTTCAGGTTTGGTTTTACACTTGAATTTCGGCTAAGCCCAATTATAACAAGGACGGATTTGTATATAACCACTCATTACAACGAAGTGACATAAGGAGGTGTAGTGCTTGTAATTGTTTGTTTTGTTTATTAGCGATCACTGACAACGTTGAAAACACGCATAATACTTGAAACAGACACTAAAAAAAATGTTTAAATACGACATGTCTATAAAACAGTTCTGTTAATGTTTGAAAAAAAGACAAAATTGATTGTGTGTTGTTCAGATTCATAATAGCGAAACTAACCAATCAAAATCAATGACTGTGTTTAAGATCCGTAACTCTGTCATTGGTGATTTGTCGCACGCGCGTTACCTAACGGAGTTATCTCCGCGTGAAATCCGTAGGATTTCCATTCACATAAACAAACTGAATGCTGTTTTTAAAACGTTTTGAAAAAGCGGTCTTATAAACCCCCTCTGCTACTTTTTGAATTGAGGAGGAACAAATATCGAAATGCCTACCAGCTGCGTTTTTTGATTGAAATACTATCTCCGTGTTGTCAGTATTAAACGATCTTACGGGTCTAGCATTTTTCGAGTATTTCCCAGTCCCACCTCGTTTGGTGTTTTCACGTTGTGTAATAGCTTGTAGATTCGATAAAGAATTATCAGTCTTAATGCTATTTATGTGATCAATCACAAAACCATCCTTGATTGATCCATTATACACTTCATAGACGAAACGATGATTGAGATGCATTTTCCCTCCAGCTTTAAAACTCAAATACCCTTGATTATTCACAGCACCAATTGGCTTCTTGAGTCTACAGTGTCTAACAACACCATCACGAGAAGCTTCGTAATTTTCAATAACAGGATGTCTTTGAAATTCTTGGTTCATTTGTATACAATATACTTCTATTTGTCTAATTCGTTAATTGGCTGAGATATAACATTGGCAAATCTGCCTATGTAGTCTTGAGCAGTTTTTATGATTTTGCCGTTGACGTTGTCATTGACAGAGTCAGGATTTTTGATTCTTCGCTTGTCATAATAACGCTTCAACTCTCTATAACGCTTACCCCCGCAACTAATGCATAACTGCGACTTGCCTCTTACACCTACCCCGCAATACAGGCACGGAAGAGGGCCCTTTGAACCGTTTCTCACACTCTGCATATGATACCCACAGAATTCATTTCTGCATGATTTGTTACACGGAGTCTTTGATCCAATCATAAGCCATTTGCAATGATTCATTATATAAAAAACTTTTTATTTAAATACTTGTTTTAATTATAATATGAAGGAGTTCAAGAGATTATCGAAAATTACGCCTTGGAAAAATGCTAGATTTAATCTCGATAAATTCTCTGATAAACCAAAAAGTCTAATAGATGACAAAACCATATTGAGTAAAATCAGTGACTGTTTTAATGAGTTTAAGCGCGATGGAGCATCTCATGCGTGGTCGACATTTCGAATTACCAATGATGATGTCAATGTACCCATAATCGATGCTACTATGAACGACACAAGAGCAGCTGAGATACTTTCACACCTTGGCAGGAAATCCAAGGGATTTCCAAGGAGGTACTTTTTCAGAATAAAATTCGTTATCGAAGATGATGGAAAATGGGTTATCAGAGATAAATTTGAACCAATCCTCAAGGATAAAAAAATTGTCATTGTTAGTCGAGATTCCAACCCAGGAATGTTAACTGGAATTGACAAACCATACTACGCGAACCGTTACCCTGTCACAGTAGTTGTTTACGGAATATATCCGCTAAATGATAAGCCAAGTATTGAAAAACTAGCTCCGCTGTTTTCATCGTCGAAATCACAAGGTGATTCAACGTTAAATTGTGTAGCAACACGGTTAATGGAACACTTCACAAATGCATCCCGGGGGAATAAACTAACTGAACAACGACGAAAAAAAATAACCGAATGGGAACTGACAGTGAAACAGCGCGGGGCAAAGATTTCTGATATAGCTAAATTAGAAGCATTATTAAAATTTCCAATATCGGTAGCGACGATAACCGGAGAAGTATTATACGAACCGAAATATCAATCGCGAGGAGCTCCAATTGAAATTATTGATCATAACAAACACGCGTGGACACCCGCGGTAAATGTATTTCCACGAGAACGAATCATGAGATATATCCCCCGGGAGTTTTACAAGGATGTTTTCTATGAAGAGAGGTTATTCGATGCTATTGTTACGTTGTGTAAAGATGATCCCGTGTCGGTGTGGTTACTTAGCAGCGCTGGTTCCGAATCAGGATTTGATCAGTTTGTAAGACCAAATGGAGAATTATATCGCGTTGAAGAATTAGATAACAGAATGAGAAAAATCGCTAATGAATTTTCACCGGAGAGTTTCCATGAAAAACTACTCACGGATAGCTTTACAATTCCATCAGTGGTAGCTCACTTCGCAAGAGAAAAGAACTCATGGCGTCCAACACGAAGTGATTTTCTCGAGGATGTCAAATTGAGTTGCGTCGAATTGGGTCATGGAGGATTGTGGAATACGAAATACTCACGTGATGGTATGATTTCAATTGATATATCCGTGTGTTATCCTGGAAGTTTTCTCGGGTATGGAGAATACTCTGAGTATTTTAAACGATTTGGACATCCCACACATGAAATGACTCGTGTTGCGATTAATGGTCGTTTGCCTGATTTTGATTTAACCGGGTTCGCTCGTGTGATATCATTTGAACTCGCTGATGGGTTACATCCGTGTAGTTATGTTTGGCTTGGTAGACATATGTCTGAAAAACACTGGATGCCAATAGTGCTATTGAGATATATGATCGATTGTGGTATGCTAATATCGTTAATTGTCAGTGAAGCGATTATATGCTATCACGCGCAGAAGGATGTTTGGTTACCAAAACCTGATCTAGATCGTATAATTGATGAAATACGAAAACAGTTTCCTAATTTCAGCGAGGAAGAAATCATGAAACTATCTAGGCAGTTATTTGAAATTAAAAACAAAGAAGCCAAAGATTTCGGACGAAAAATAATTGGTAAATTCACTCATGGTGGAAGATTTGACAATGCAAAATACTCTTCGAGGTTGATCATAGACGTCGCTGAATACGATTTTATTGTAGCGGATTTAACGAAACAGGGAAAACTTGTAACCCGTAGGGATGCTTTTCTATCCAATGGTGAGAAATTAGGAACGGTTGTTACCTACTGTGATGGATATAGTTGTCAGTACACACATTTGAGAAGTTCTATGCTAGCGTATGATTCTATTAATCTATTTTCGATGATAAATAGATTTCCTAATACCGCGGTTAGAGTAGCTACTGATTCGATGTATATCCACAACAAATACAAATCAGCTGTAGCGGCATTCACAGATCCCGAGGAAGCGTGGGGGCGTTGGCGATTTAAAAAGGAAAAATTACATGAGTATTGTGAATCCGCAGACGTTACCATCGACGATAAATACTTGAAAAGCAACCATAATCTCTCAGAGATTCAATCAGAATTTTCTAATGCACCACCGGTATCTGACCCCGTATGTAGATACAAGACAGTTTATTTAAACGGCTGTGGTGGATCAGGAAAGACAACTCGTGCAATTGAATTATTTCGTCGGTCAACCATGATTGTGCTAACGCCAACTCACAGACTCGCCAGAGAGATGATAGCGCGGGGAGTAAAAGCCTGTACCTATCACAGCTTCTTTCGATGGAAAGGCGATACATGGACTCCTGATCGAATGGGCGATAAATTCATTCCTGAAATCATAATCTGGGATGAAATATGCACGGTATCGTTGACAGTATTACAGATATTTCTTGGATGGTTGTTATTGAAAAATACAAAAGTCGTCATGTGCGGGGATCACGGCCAACCACAGCCATTTGTTGGTGGATCTCCACATGACTGGCTAAAGGGATTTGTAGATTATTATGAAGAGATTAATACCGACCATAGATCACTTGATGAACAATTACGAGAATTCAAAGCGCTAATTAGATTACAACCGGATAAAATCCAATGTGAAATAGCGCGTGAAATAATTTCAGAAACTCCCATGAATGATTTTTGGGAAACATGGAGACCAAATGATTTAATAATCGCGAGTAGAAAAATAGTCAGAGACGCGCTTCAGATGAAATTATTTGAATTGCATAAGTGTAAATTTGCAACACTTCCAGTACCACTCTGTCATAGACCTTCTAATACACGAAAGCAGAATATCGACGTTGACATTCCTGGACAACAACAAAAGCAGAATTTAGTATTAAATGATATTGTGCTGGTTGATATCAGCGTCGTCGAAGATGCATTGCGTGCTGATAAATCCCCATGGACGTTAGGTTATGCAGCAACAATACACTCTTCACAGGGATTAACTATCACAGACACAATTGTTTGGATAGTGGATAATCGCATTGAGTGGTCAAATTTAGTTTATCTCGCAGTATCCAGAGTACGGCGAATAAACCAACTTCGAAGAATTGTTTTCGATGATGCCAGTGACGATATTGTCACTGGTGATTTTATCACTGGTGATATAATCAGAAAAAAACTCTCTGGTTATAAACAACAGGATAAAAAAAATAATAGAAAATTTGACATTGATGCTGAATTAATAATTACGCTAAAGCTACAACAGAATAATCACTGCGCGAGTTGCAATTGTATAATGCGTTGGCAGTATTCGGATAAAGATCCTCGCCAATTTACCGTAGACAGAAAGAATAGCAGTGTAGGTCATACCAACGATAACGTTATGCTGACTTGTCTTGAGTGCAATAGACGCAGAGGTGCTAATTAAGACCACGCGGTGGCAATTGAGTATCCTCGGGGATCACTTGCAGTTGTTGTCGAGTAAATCCTCGCTGAGGAGCAGTTGAATCCAGTCTATAGATTGCTGGTCTAGAAACGCTAGCGTTTCCACCAGTTGATCGTGTTATACCGGATATCTTATGCGTCGTGACACTCCAAATAGGATCGGTAGCTCTTTTTTTACCACCCTCAAGCTCTCCTGGTTCGTATAAGTACCTTACAATGACATTACTACCAAGAATTGGTTCGTTGAAATCTTTTTGTGGTTGTACGGGTATATACTTCTTTTTAATAGCGTTGACAGGTTTCATATTAATTGTTCTAGTAATCTCATTATTGATTGCGGTAACTACACCTGGTAATCTCTTGACCCATTCACGGGATCGTTTATCCTGGATGAATTCTTTCGCGCATTGATATCCAAATAACCGCTCAGCAAGTGTCCGATTAAACCGTTCAACAATTGCCTGATCGCGATGTAATGCAGTGTGTCCTCGTCTGATGGCGACATTATGATGTTTCATCGTTGTTAAAACAGCGCCTTGAAATTCATTGGTTGATTTCAAGCCATTTCCTAATTATGCAAACATTTTAACCAATAAAATCTTAATGTACGTAGTGAACACTGCTGAACAAAGAAAGAAAAACTTTCATGGCCGCAAAACTAGTTGAAATATTTAGATATGATATTGAAAAGGACAAGAATTAGGCAATGGGAGTAGACTATTACTTTAACCCTTTGAACCCGACAGGCCGGTATACCTGCCTCGCTATCTACCGTCATAACCCGACAGGCTAGTATACCGGTATATATTAGTCGCTATAGAATTGTCAAAATTTGCCGGGGAGGCTCGGCTTAGGGTGCCATAATATGGGGGAGATTAGGGTTCAAAGGGTTAAAGATTATCCACACAAGGTTAAGTTTGCAAGAAAGATGACAATTGGAATTTCTGTGTTCATAAAATGGAACAAATTACATGTGTTGAAGGTGTTAATTCATTGTGGATGTTAGGGATTATTTGTGGGGTGAGAAACTTAAGAAAATTTTTTCATCTCGATGCATGGGTTTTATTTCTGCATGAACCATAAAAATTACATCAGCATGTATGTAGATTTATTGCGAATTTTATCTTAATTAAGGAACACAAGAAAATAACATTTATTGCAAGCAACTGTGTAAATATATGCAAGTTAAGTACTCATGGCAAGTCTAACACTGCTCTAGGTTATGCGTCTACACGTATGCTCTAGGGGAATGCCTAGGGTTATAGTTAATCCACATTTGTTGATTGAAAAAAATATGCAAAGAAACACCAACAGCAAAGAAAGCATGTTGTTTAGAACCGAACAACATTACTGTGAAAAAGATTACATGTCCATCCCACATTTCATATTCCCCTATTTTATATTTATGTGTAGAGACTCTAGAAACAAGTGTTCTGCATCATAAATATTTGTGTCTTCAAACTTGTAACAGATTTGGCCAGCGCAGAGGACCTCGTCGATAAATTTTTTCAAATGCAGAAGCTACTTCAGTAGATGATTTTGTCCTTAGCGGTTCTGCTTGTTTGTATCGACTCGCAACATCAACTAACGTTAACGCGTATTTGTAACCGTTGTCATGCGGCAGAAATAGTATATCAGCTTGATGAACTTCATTAGGAACGGTCACATCAAAATGCGAGTAGTTAATTCGTTTAGGCGCTGGTAGATAAATTTGCCATATTGCCTGTTTAGATAACCAGTTCGCTGCAGTGGTTTTTTTCACCTTTGATGCGCTAGCGAGTTTATTGATTGCTGCGTAACCTCTCCAGTATCCTCTCGGAGAATAGTAAATAGATTCCATATTTTTAATTACCAGCACCTAACATCAATTTACCCTTCATAGCAGATTTTACCAACCACGAAGCCAATTTTTCTTTGAAGGATTTATCAGGAATAGCATTTAATGCATGAATTAATTTCACATCCGCAAGATGTCTGTGTTGAAGATTGCTGCTTTTATAAGCAACATCATGAGCATGACACGCCTTATCAATAGCGTTTATTGGATACTCGCCGGGTCGGGGCAGATTTTGATCATCAAGTCTGATATCTAATCGTGTTCCCGGTCCACAGTAGCTATATCCTGGAAGGTGCTTTTCTCCTGGATACTTTGCCCACGGTGTTCCTGGGAGTTTTGCTAACTTGGCTGCAATATCACCTCCTCGTTTTTTTTTTAAAGGTTTCGTGGAAGTAAATCTAAATTTCTTTGTACTACATTGTACGCATTTACCAGAAAGCGCTGATCGATTATTTTTCGTTGTAATCGTCGTCAAGTCATTTGTGCCAGTACGCGTCCTACATTTCACACAATATAGATCCATAATTTATATATAACAGCATGAATGTAATTGATTATTCAGCTACGAGACGACGGGAACCTATTAAACACCATGCAATGTTACCAAATTCTTTTCGCGCGATTATCATCGGACCATCTGGAAGTGGTAAAACACAATTGCTACTTAATTTGATAACGAGATGGATGGCGTGGGATAAGTTGTATATGATTGCTCCGAGTGTAGATGATCAACGATGTTATGAAGTGTTAAAGGATTTTAACGAAGCCGCGCGAGAAATTAACGGCGATGATATTATTGAGTTTATAACCGATATCGAAGAGGCACCTAGCATTGACTCCATCGACGGAAGTATTAACAATTTAGTCGTATATGATGATATCATGTTAGATAATCAAAAAAATCCTGCTAGAATATTTTCCCGAGGCAGACATAAAAACACCGATGTGATATATATCACTCAACGTTACACTCAAATACCAAAAGTGATCCGAGATAACTGCAATATGCTGTGTGTATTTAACGGAGTTGATACTCATACTCTTAGAAATATTTGGCAAACTTGGTGCGGTGGCGATATGGATCATAATCAATTTAAAAATTTCTTTAGCCGCGCTCAGACAACCCCACATGGATTTGTGACGATAAATTTATCAGACCCTCGGACAAGATATCGTGTCGGACTTGATCAAATATTTAGTTAGTAAAAAAATTGTTAGCGCATAGCAGCAGAGGAGGTGAACGCCAACTAAATTGTAAGATTATTTTTTTCATTTCACGACCGCTTACAACGTTGCCTTGGGATGTCGCAGTGTCGCAGCCGTTGTGTTTGTGACAACTAAATTGGCAACTATCATCGTAAGATTTTTTTTTGTTTCGGTTTTGTAACGAAACGCTTACGAAATATTTTGCTTAAAAAGTTGGTCTGTTCACTCTCTCCTTAAGAAGACTCTGTAACAGCCTATTATGTGAAATAGTTTCGGTTTCCGTAGAAGCCCCTTATTTTTACTTGAAAACTTGGTCTGGTTTTTTTTGTTTCGTTACAAAACCGAAACGCTTATGAAATATTTTGCTTAAAAAGTTGGTCTGTTCACCTCCTCTGCTGCTCGGTGTATTGCAGTGTGTCCTCGTCGTATAGCTACGTTATGAGTTTTCATCGTAGATGTAACGACACCTTGAAATTCCTTGCCGGGATCAACCTGTAATAGATTTGGCCATCTTAGTGGACCTTTACGATAAATCTTTTCAAATGCATCGGAGACTTCTTTTGACGACTTTGTTTTTAACGGTATTGCTTGTTTATATCTACTAGCGATATCAACTACGGTTAATGCATATTTGTAACCGTTATCATGAGGAAGAAATAATATATCGGCTTGATGAACTTCATTTGGTACAAAAACATCAAAATGAGAATAATTAATTTTTTTAGGACCCGGAAGATAAATTTGCCATAACGCCTGTTTGGATAACCAATCTTTCGCGGTTTTATATTTCACTGATGCGGCGCTAGCGAGTTTTTTAATTGCTGCGTAACTTTTCCAATATCCTCTAGGAGAGTAATAAATAGATTCCATGTTATTGTAAAATAATTTAGATTTTTAAATACTAGCACGAGAAGCTCCGCTTCCAAATATTATTTTACCTTTCATCGCTGCGCTTATCAACCAAGAAGCTAACTTTTCTTTGAATTTTTTATCAGGAATTGCATTTAACGCGTGAATTAATTTTACATCTGCGAGATGACAGTATTGCAGTGTGTCCTCGTCGTATAGCTACGTTATGAGTTTTCATCGTAGATGTAACGACACCTTGAAATTCCTTGCCGGGATCAACCTGTAATAGATTTGGCCATCTTAGTGGACCTTTACGATAAATCTTTTCAAATGCATCGGAGACTTCTTTTGACGACTTTGTTTTTAACGGTATTGCTTGTTTATATCTACTAGCGATATCAACTACGGTTAATGCATATTTGTAACCGTTATCATGAGGAAGAAATAATATATCGGCTTGATGAACTTCATTTGGTACAAAAACATCAAAATGAGAATAATTAATTTTTTTAGGACCCGGAAGATAAATTTGCCATAACGCCTGTTTGGATAACCAATCTTTCGCGGTTTTATATTTCACTGATGCGGCGCTAGCGAGTTTTTTAATTGCTGCGTAACCTTTCCAATATCCTCTAGGAGAGTAATAAATAGATTCCATGTTATTGTAAAATAATTTAGATTTTTAAATACTAGCACGAGAAGCTCCGCTTCCAAATATTATTTTACCTTTCATCGCTGCGCTTATCAACCAAGAAGCTAACTTTTCTTTGAATTTTTTATCAGGAATTGCATTTAACGCGTGAATTAATTTTACATCTGCGAGATGACGCTGCTGAATATCATCACTGCGGTAAGCAATATCATGAACACGGCAAGCCTCGTCGATAGCGTTAATTGGATTTTCTCCTGGATTTGGTTGATTATTTTCGTTGAGTCTGATATCTAATCGTGTTCCTGGTCCGCAGTAATTATATCCTGGAAGATGTTTTTCTCCTGGATACTTTGCCCATGGTAGCCCTGGAAGTTTTGATAATTGTGCCGCTATGTCACCAGCTACTTTTTTTTTTATAAATCTAAATTTTTTTATGCCACAAATTTCACAATTACCTGAAAGTGCCAGTCGATTATTTTTAGTTGTAACTGTTGTTTCATTATTTGTTGGCGTACGCTTCCTACATTTAACACAATATAAATCCATAATTTTATACATAAATAAACTATACTAATAAATGGAAGTGATTGATTTTAGCGCTACAAAGAAACAACAACCAGTTAAACATAATGTGATGCTACCAAATTCTATTAGGATGATAATTATTGGACCATCTGGAAGTGGAAAAACTCAGTTGTTACTCACGATGATAATGAAACATATGACCTGGGATAAATTATATTTAGTCGCACCCAGCGTAGATGATCAACACTGCTATAATGTGTTAAAAGAATTTAATGAAAACGCATCTGAAATTACCGGAGAAAATGTCATTGATGTAATAACTGATATCAATGATGCTCCATCCGTGGAAGACTTAGATGGAAGAGTTAATAATCTCGTAGTGTACGATGATGTTATGTTGGATAAACAAAAAAATCCCGCAAGAATTTTCTCACGTGGAAGACATAAAAACGCAGACGTTATTTATGTTACTCAGCGATATACACAAATTCCTAAAGTAATTCGCGATAATTGTAATTTACTAAGTGTGTTTAACGGCGTGGATATACATACGCTAAGAAATATTTGGCAAACTTGGTGTTCTGAGATGGATTTTAATCAATTTAAAAACTTTTTCAGTAATGCTCAGCGAACCCCTCATGGATTTGTCACAATAGCGCTACATGATCCGCGAAGTCGATATCGTATCGGACTTGATCACATATACAGATAAATCACCGACGGTAATGAAAAACAATTTACCCCGGAGGTAAACCATCACACCAAGGCAAAAAATGTTAAGTCGTAGATCGGCAAAATAAGAGTTAGCGATTTTTTTTTAAGTCTCAGAATCGGGAATGGCCAATATCGAGGGGTGATTTTTTTGCATTTTTAGACAAAAAGTAGGGATTTCCCTCCCTTCTGCTTATTATTATATATTTCTTGATCTAAATCGTGATCTCGCTCGCGATTTCAAACCACTTCCCGCTATCATATTTGCAGTAATATTTCCCTGAGTGTCATACTTTGATGCTATATTCTGCTCCACCGCGTTATTATTTTGCTAATACTTGCAGGCATAATTTCCGTAGATGGTAGTGGTCCCAGCGATGGTGATTTTTTCATTGGTTTCTTTCGTCACCGAATGCTAGTAGTTTTTCTTTAGCCGCGGAGAATTCTTTCACGGCAACATCACCAACAGCTCTAATACCATTATCACGAATAACATCAATAGCTTTCATTGATAATTGTTTTGTGATTGGTGCTTTTTTTGGAGCCATTCTTGCAAATAACCCTGCAATGGTATTGCCAAGACCATCTCCATAGTACACTCTATAAATTGTCAATCGTGAATTTACTACATAGACCAAGGTTGGTTTGTTGTGGTTGTAGTGTATGATCATCTTATTTAAATGCTATTTATCTAATCGTAAATTGCTAGCAATTTCGGTGATTCATCACCAATGACAAAGTCATCAGAGACGAAGTCATCAAATTAATCACTGTGGTAACCGTCTGCTAGCTCATCAATAAACTCTCGATATACACCAATATCCATGATACTACCCTCAAATAGTCGTCTGCAGATATTAATTACTGCCTCATTAATTACTTCCGGTGAGTTATTTCCAGCTCGGTTCCCTCCTATGAGAACTTCTAATCATGCTATGTCCCCGAGAATATTACTAGTACAACAAACTAGACCACTACCTGAAACACCCCTTGGATATCCACTAGCAAATTTTTCAGTTCTACCAGTTGCACCCTGCAAAAAGGATTGTGCTATATCAAAAAGTTTTGATTGCTCTGGTAATCTAAGAAATCCAGCATCTGATTGCTTCTCTTTAGATGATTCACCTTTTTTTATTTCATCCATAAATTCTCTATATGTGTTATCCTTTTTCGATGCCCTAGACGCACCTGTAAACACATGATATAATCCATTATACCATGTTTTATTAGGGAGATTATAATCATCATTTTCTTCTCTGATGAAAACTATTAACGACAAATTTGGCTATTTCTTCAATAGAATTGAATTTTATCTCTCTTATTTTATCTAATTTACCCGGAATAAATTTATCAATGAATGCAACTCGTCCACTAACAATATCACCTTCTTCTTCTTCTTCAATAATATCACCCTCTTGTTCTTGTTCAGGTGGGTCATCAGCAAATTCAGGTGGTGGTGGTGGGGTAATATCAATATCACGTTGTTGTGCAGCAGCTATTATATCACCAGGAAGTGCTTTCAAAGACTTTTGTGTTTGTTCACTTTCAATTGCTATTTTTCAAGTATAGGAAGAAGGGCTGGGTTTGTTTTCTCTCGTTGTTCCTCAGGAATATCTCCCCATATGGCTTTTTCAATGGTCGATACAACTTTCCCTGTTGCAGTGGTTATTGGTTTGAATAATTGTTCAGTTCCCTTTGTAAAATCATTTTGAAATTCTTGTCTCATTTGGACCTTATTTCGAATGGAATCAAGAACTGGAATACATTTCTTAACCACAACTAATCATTCTCATGCTAATTTAGTCGTTAGTGCTTCACCTACCATTATAAATTAATGTACAATTTAAATTGTAAGTGAAAACTCACCCCGACACTGTTCATACTTCCGCATAGTGATTAAATGACCTGTCTATACAAATTTGTTCTAGGTGAGTAAGCGCATACCTGTCTATAGAATTTCTGTATATACTCATACTTGCAAACATGTATGGTTGTGTATAGAGTGTCAATTATCCATGGTGAGATTTTTCATTTACTATCCTGAGGTAATCAAAGGGGAATTTTCATTTTGTCGGATAATCGCTTTTATTGTTTTGATTTTCGAGTTAATTGTGCGTTTGATTTCATATTGTTTCCCCAATTCACTTCTGACCTTTTCGACAGCAGTGAATAACAGGACGAACTTATTGATGTCGTTAAAGAATGCAATGGAATTATTTACTGCATGTTGAATTCGTTTGATCAGTAAATGCTCCCTTGAAGTACATATCTATTATTCTAAGCGCTATCATCAATGTCTTGAAATTCAGAAAGAATCTGATCACAATCTAATTTATCTGACAATTAAATTCCTTGATTTTCAAATTTGAAATCTCATTAATAATGACATTCATATTTTCGAAATTCATTATATGAAATATTATATATCTAATATGATAAACAAAAAAATTAGGTGTCAATTTTGACCCGTTTTCATTTTTGATATATACATATTTTACACGCAAGACAACACATCCCCATTTGGAACCCCTCAGGTGTTATTCACATCTGACCGGGCCCAGAGGTACTACGAAACATAGTCTCCAAGAGGAGATCTAACTCGTCAAATAACGGGTTAGAACTCCAAGAAGGTATGTTTTGGTGAATGGACGTCACATTTACATCTAGATATATGCATGGTATTTACATAATAGTATTTACAATGAAATGATATGATATATTCAATGAAATGATATGGTATATACAATGAAATGATGATATATACAAAGAAACGATGATATATACAATGAAATGATATGGTATTTAGAAGTATTTACATAATGGTATTTACAATGAAACGATATGGTATTTACAAGTATTTACATAATGGCATTTACAATGAAATGATATGATATACACACATCACATACTCACACGGGGCTGTTCTACATTCAAAGTGAAACCACCATACTCCCAACAAAATCACAGGGTGGAATGCAAAACCACATTCACACCATGTGATGGTGTGTGACGTATGGTGGTTTCACGGTTTGAATTTTGAATGGCTTAAAGCCCCAATTATATAGAAAAAACTTCCGATCGGTAAGGTCAACAATAATGCCTACCACGAGATTCGAACGATGGGCCCCAGGACGAGATCCCATCCGTGTATGCAATACACTAGTATTTGTAATCTACAAGTCTATCATTTTGAATATGATATATGTGTATCATGTGAAGAGTTTAACGGACTAAGCTCAGTGATGACAACAAGAGATTCTCCCAAATTTGCATTATGCGGCGCCTGTTGACAAACTTCCGCCTGGTGAAACATTAAACCACACAACAACAAAAAATTCAGTCATCAAAAAATCCCATTGAGATACGTGACTACAACAAAGGAGTTATCGTTGTTTCAAAACCGTATACACACAAGCCCACATGTGTTATTCCCCTTGGTGTTACATATAATAATTTAGATGTAAACGAATTGAATTCTGTCTTGAAATCTTTTAGGAAAAGCTGATTTAGTTATATTCTCTGCTACTTTTTGTACTGAGGTTTTACAAATATCGAAATATTTTCCAGCTTCTTTCATTGACTGAAATACTCTTTCTTCGTTATTTTCTGTATTAAATGATTTTATAGGTTTCACATTTTTTGAGTGTTTTCCAGTCCCTCCTCGTTTGGTGTTTTCACTTTAGTGTTATAGCTTGTAAATTATCCAATCTGTTATTTTGAGGACATCCATCGATATGATCAATAAAAAGACCATCCTTGATCAATCCGTTAAATACCTCATAGATGATTCTGTGACAGTAATATTTTTTCCCTCCAGCAATAAACATCAAATATCCCTGATTATTATCAAAACCAACTGATTTATTCAGCCTGCGGTGTCTGACAATACCGTCACGAGATGCTTCATAATTGGTAATCACTGGATGAAATTCTTGGTTCACTTATATACTATAATATTATTTGTCTAATTCATTATTTGGTTTCATTATTACTTGAGAATCTATCAATGTAGTCTTGAGGTGTTCTTATGATTTTGTCATTGATGCTGTCAGGGATAGAGTCAGAGTCACTGATGGAATCTTTGATTTGTTTATCATAATAGCGCTTTAGCTCTCTGTATCGCTTACCACCACAATTGAGACACAACTGCGACTTACCATTCACACCTACCCCACATCGTATGCAAGATGAGGGCCCTAAGCTTCAACGACATACACTTTGTAAATGATATCCACAGAATTCATTTCTGCATGATTTGTTACAAGCGGTTACTGATCCTATCATAAGCCATTTGCAATGATTCATTATATAATAAATTCGTTATTTAAATACTTGTTTTAATTATAATATAGAGGAGTTCGATAGATTATCGAAAATTACGCCTTGGAAAAATGTTAAATTCAATCTTGATAGAGTCTCCACTGATGTACCAAAGTGTCTAATAAGTGATAGAAGCATGATAAGTAGAATCCATGATGGTTTTAATGAATTCATGCACAATGGAGCATCTCACTGTTGGTAAACATTTCGAATTGATGGTAGTTTTGATGCTACCATGAACGACGAAAGAGCAGCAGTGATAATCTCACATCTTGACAAGAAAAAGTTTTTTTTTTTAAGAGTGAAATTCATTATCCGCTCAGAAACGGGAAATTGGATTATACGTGACAAATTTGAACCCATCTTGAAAAATAAGAGAACTGTCACTGTGAGTCAGGATTCCAAACCAGGAATTCTGACTGGGATTGACAAACCGTATTACGAGAGATCCTATCCTGTAACCGCGGTTGTATATGGAATCTATCCGATAAATGATAAACCGAGTATTGAAAAACTAAAACCCATGAAATATTCGTTGTTGAATTGTTTAACAGTACAAATAATAGGGCATTTTACAAATGCGTTGTGTGGAAACAAATTAACAGATCTAAGACACAAAAAATTAAATGAATGGGGATTAACAGTGAAGGAGAGCGGAGCAACAATTCAAAATGTGGCCGCGTTAGAACGGATACTAAAATTCCCAATATCCATAGAGACGGTAACAGGCAAGATATTACATGAATTGAAATATAAATCGAGAGGACATCCAATCAAAATTTCTCAGGTACGGAGAGTGTTCTGAGTATTTTAAATGATTTGGGTATCCCACACGAGATGACCCAAGTTGCGATTAATGGACCAGTGCCCAATTTTGATTTAACCAGATTTGCTTGCGTGGTATCATTTGAATTGGCTAAAAGACTGTTATGTTTGGTTTGGTAGACACATCTTGGTAGAAGAATAATTGGTAAATTCACACAAGGTGGAAAATACGACCACAAACGATATTCTTCGCGGTTGATTATAGATGATGCTCAATACAATTTTATAATCGCAGATGTAACATCTAGGGGTATATACGTTGATTGTAAAGACACTTTCTTATCCGATGGAACCAAATTAGGTACAATTGTTACTTATAACGACAGAGAAAATCCTCAATATACGTACTTAAGGTCATCTATGTTGGCTTATGCTTCTATTAATTTACTTTCGATGATAAATAGATTTCCTGACACCATAAAGAAGCAGTGGCTGAACTCACTAATTCAGACGAGAGTTGGGGAATTAAAAAGGAAATACTGTGTGATTACTCCAAATCAGCAGATGTTACAATTGAAAACAATTACTTGAAAAATAATCAGATATCAGAACTATCTAATGCACAGTCATGTTCCGATCCAATATGTAGATATAAAACCAGTTACTTAAACGGCTGTGGTGGGTCAGGGAAGATGACTTGTGCGATCGAATTATTTCGAGGGAAATCAAACATGATTGCGCTAACACCAACACACAGACTTGCAAGAGAGATGAAAAAACGAGGAATTAATGCCTGCACTTATCACAGTTTCTTTCAATGGAAAGGTGACGAATGGACTCCTGATCGAATGGGTGAGAAATATATTCCTGAAATCCTCATTTGGGATGAGATATGCACAGTGTTGTTAGATGTATTACAAAGGTTTCTTGAGTGATTATTGCTAGCGAATACAAAAGTGATAATGTGTGGTGATCATGGTCATCCACCACCATTTGTCGGTTTGTCCCCACATAATTGGCTGAAGAATTTTGTAGACTATTATGAAGAAACTAGTACTGATCATAGATCACTTGATAAACAATTACGCGAGTTCAAGAAACTAATCAGATTACGACCGGATAGATTCCAATGTGAAATAGCGATTGAAATAATTTCAGAAACCCATTAAATGATTTTTGGGAAGCGTGGAGACCAAACGATTTGATAGTGGCAAATAGAAAGATAGTCAGAGATACACTTCAGATGAAGTTATTTAACACGCATAAAGAAAAATTTGCAACACTTCCAGTGCCACTGTGTTATAGACCTAAGGATACACGAAGACAAAATATTGAAGTTGATAATCCAGGCCTGACACAGAAGCAGATTCTAGTGTTAAATGATATTGTGTTGGTTGATATCAGTGTTGTCGAAGATGCATTGCGTGCTGATAAATCCCCATGGAAGCTAGGATACGCAGCGATGATACATTCTTCGCAGGGGTTTACTATATCCGATACAATTGTTTGGATCATAGATAATAGCATCGAGTGGTCGAATTTAGTTTATCTTGCAGTGTCCTGAGTATGAAGAATAAATCAACTTCGAAGAGTTATTTTAGATGATAATGACACCATAATAAGTGATATTGTCAGTGATGATATAATCAGAAAAAAACTGGTTATAAACAACAGGACAAAAAAAAAATAACAGAAAATTTGATATTGATGCAGAGTTTATAATCACACTGAAACAACAACAGAATAATCACTGCGCAAGTTGCAATTGTATAATGTGTTGGTGTTGGTCGGATAAAGATCCTCGCCAATTTACCGTAGACAGAAAAAATAGCAGCGTAGGTCATACCAGAGATAATGTGATGCTGACTTGTCTTGAGTGCAACAGACGCAGAGGTGCTAGTTAAGATCAAGCAGCGGTAATTGAGTATCCTCGGGTATAACTTGTAATTGTTCGCGAGTAAATCCTCGCTGAGGAGCAGTTGAATCTAATATGTAGACTGGCAGTCTACACGTCGATCTCATTATGCTAGATATTTTATGTGCAGTAACACTCTAAATAGGATCAGTAAGGTAGCTCTTATTTTGACGCCTTCGAGCTCTCCTGGTTCATATAAATACCTAACAGTGACATTGCCAAGTATTGGTTGTTTTGAAAAATCATTTTGTGGTTTTATGGGTATATACTATTTTTTAATCGCGTTGTTAGGTTTCATATTAATTGTTCGAGTAATCTCATTATTCAGCATGGTAATTACGCCTGGTAATCTCTTGACCCATTCACGAGATTGTTTATCATGAATAAATTCCTTCACTTATTGATATCCAAATAACTGCTGAGAAAGTGTCCGATTAAATCGTTCAACAATTGCCTGATCGCAATGTAGTGCAGTATGTCCTCGTCTGATGGTGACATTATGATGCTTCATTGTTGATAACACTGCACCCTGAAATTCCTTGCCAGGATCAACATGTAACAGATTTGGCCAATGCAGAGGACCCCTACGATAAATCTTTCAAACGCAGAAGCCACTTCAGTTGATGACTTCGTCTTCAGCAGTTCTGCTTGTTTGTATCGACTTGCAACATCAACTACGGTTAGCGCATACTTGTCAACACCATCATGCGGCAGAAATAATATATCAGCCTGATGAACCTCATTAGGTGCGCTGACATCAAAATGTGAGAAGTTAATTTGTTTAGGTGGTGGTAGATAAATTTGCCATATCGCCAGTTTGGATAACCAATTAGCTGCTGTAGCATTTTTCACCTTTGCGGCGCTAGCAAGTTTACTGATTGCCGCTTTACCCCTCCAGCATCCTCTTGGAGAATAATAAATAGATTCCATGTTGTTATTAATTACCAGCACCCAACATCAATTTACTTTTCATCACCAATTTTATCAACCATGAAGCCAATTTTTCTTTGAAGGATTTATCGGTGATAGAATTCAATGCATGAATTAATTTCACATCTGTGATATGTCTATGTTGCAAATTACGGCTTTTATAAGCAACATCATGAGCATGACATGCCTTATCAATAGCGTTTATTGGGTTTTCACTGGGTGGGGTTGGTTTTAATCGAGTCTGATATCGAGTCTGATCCGGGGTCCACAATAACTATACTCTGGAAGGTGTTTTTCTCCTGGATATTTTGCTCATGGTGTTCCTGGGAGTTTTACTAACTTGCCTGCAATATCACCTCCTCATTTTTTTAAAAACATCTTCAGATTTCATAGAAACAAATCTAAATTTTTTTGTACCACATTGTACACACTTACCAGCAAATGCTGATCTGTTATTTTTAGTTGTATTCATCATCAAATCGTTTGTGCTAGTACGCTTCTTACATTTCACACAATATAGATCCATAATTTATTTATAATAACATGAATGTAATTGATTTTTCGGTGACAAAAACACGAGAACCAGTTAAGCATCATGCAGCGCTACCAAATTATATTCGCATCGGACCATCTGGAAGTGGCAAGATACAACTGCTACTTAATTTGATGAGATGGATGAAATCGAATAAGGTGTATTTAGTAGCCCCGAGTGTAGACGTTCAGTGATGTTACGAGGTGCTAAAGGATTTTAATGAGAAAGCAAAATCGGAAATCGATGAGGATATTATTGAGTTTATAACCGATATCGAAGAAGCACCAAGCATTGATGTTATTGATGGAAGTATTAACAATTTAGTCATATAGGATGATGTCATGTTAGATAATCAAAAGAATCCCGCTAGGATTATTTCCAGAGGTAGGCATAAAAATACTGATGTGATATATATCACTCAACGATACACTCAAATACCAAAAGTGATCAGAGATAACTGCAATATTCTTGCTGTATTCAATGGAGTTGACACACATACGCTATGAAATATTCACCAGACTTGGTGCAGTGGAGATATGGATTATAATCTCTTTAGAAATTTCTTTAGTCACGCTCAGTCAACCCCACATAGATTTGTAACAATAAATTTGCATGATCCTAGATCAAGATATTGTATCGGACTTGATCAAATATTCGGTTGAAACAATTCATCTCCACAGTGACATCAGTGCCGGGTCTGTAGCATAAAATCCTAAAGGATTTCTCTTTTTTTTATGTCTGCCTGAATTGGTTTCGGTTTGCTTGAAATAGTTTCATTTTGCTTGAAATAGTTTCGGTTTGCTTGAAATAGTTTTGGTCTGTCCACCCTCTTTGCTGCTAGTGAAAACAAGCTTTGTAAAATTAAACAAGAAATTTAATTCCCTGGAAAAAGATTGTACAGTTGGAAAAAGAACTTAGTTTTATGAATCAAATCCAAAAGGAATCCAAGAACAATCAATGATTTAAATTACAATAGTCCTAATAATGAAATGTTCTAATAATTTTCCACTTTGAGTTTTGATGGAAATTCCAAGATGGAAGATGGTGATGAATGCTGTTGTCAGTGCCGTGCTTATCTACAGTTTCTTGGTCAGTACTGTGCTTATCTACAGGTCCTGTTGTCAGTACTGTGCTTATCTATAATTCCTTGGTCAGTGCTGTGCTTATCTACAGTTACTTGGTCAGTACTGCGCTAATTAACATTGAATTGGTCAGTACCATGCTTATCTACAGTTTCTTGGTCAGTACTGTGCTTATCTACAGTTTCTGTTGTCAGTACTGTGCTTACCTATAATTCCTTGGTCAGTGCTGTGCTTATCTACAGTTTCTTGGTCAGTGCTGTGCTTATCTACAGTTTCTTGGTCAGTGCTGTGCTTATCTACAGCTCTTTGGTCAGTACTGTGCTTATCTACAGTTCCTGTTGTCAGTACTGTGCTTATCTACAGTTCCTTGGTCAGTACTGTGCTTATCAACAGTTACATGGTCAGTACTGTGCTTATCTACAGCTCCATGGTCAGTACTGTGCTAATTAACATTGAATTGGTCAGTACCATGCTTATCTATAGTTCCTTGGTCAGTACTGTGCTTATCTACAGTTACTTGGTCAGTACTGCGCTAATTAACATTGAATTGGTCAGTACCATGCTTATCTACAGTTCCTTGGTCAGTACCATGCTTATCTACAGTTCCTTGGTCAGTGCTGTGCTTATCTACAGCTCTTTGGTCAGTACTGTGCTTATCTACAGTTACTGTTGTCAGTACTGTGCTTATCAACAGTTATTTGGTCAGTACTGTGCTTATCAACAGTTACTTGGTCAGTACTGCGCTAATTAACATTGAATTGGTCAGTACCATGCTTATCTACAGTTCCTTGGTCAGTACAGTGCTTATCTACAGTTACTTGGCCAGTGCTACAGTTGTTTGTACTGTGCTTATCTACAGTTCCTTGGTCAGTACTGTGCTTATCTATAATTCCTTGGTTAGTATTGTGCTTATCTACAGTTTTTTGGTCAGTACTGTGCTTATCTACAGCTCCTTGGTCAGTACTGTGCTTATCTACAGTTACTTGGTCAGTACTGTGCTAATTAACATTGAATTGGTCAGTACCATGCTTATCTATAGTTCCTTGGTCAGTGCTGTGCTTATCTACAGTTACTTGGTCAGTACTGCACTAATTAACATTGAATTGGTCAGTACCATGCTTATCTACAGTTCCTTGGTCAGTACTGTGCTTATCTACAGTTACTGTTGTCTGTACTGTACTTATCTACAGTTACTGTTGTCTGTACTGTGCTTATCAACTGTTCCTTGGTCTGTACTGTGCTTATCTACAGTTACTGTTGTCTGTACTGTGCTTATCAACTGTTCCTTGGTCTGTACTGTGCTTATCTACAGTTACTTGGTCAATACTGTGCTTATCTACAGCTCCTGTTGTCAGTACTGTGTTTATCTACAGTTCATGTTGTCTGTACTGTGCTTATCTACAGTCCCTTGGTCAGTACTGTGCTTATCTACAGTTACTGTTGTCAGTACTGTGTTTATCTACAGTTCATGTTGTCTGTACTGTGCTTATCTACAGTCCCTTGGTCAGTACTTTGCTTATCTACTGTTCCTTGGTCAATACCGTGCTTATCTACAGTTCCTTGGTCAGTACTGTGTTTATCTACAGTTCCTTGGTCAGTACTGTGCTTATCTATAGTTCCTTGGTCAGTACTGTGCTTATCTACAGTTCCTTGGTCAGTACTGTGCTTATTCCTTGTAGATTCATAATATTTAACAATCCAGTCCTGGAAATCCAAATAAAAATTTATAAACTGTCTTTGTCCAAGAATTAAGCACATCAAATATTTCCAGAGAAACAAATTAAAATTTTAAAATCCAAATGATCTGAAGAAAAATTAACATGACTCAAAAACTAGCTTCAACAGACACTTTCCAGTGTAAAGTAAAATCCTGAAACTGAGAATATTTATCTAAAGAAAGGTTATATTTTATTCCAAGCTGCAGTTTCGAAAATCCATATGTTGTGAAATTGAGAGAGTGTCTTGTGATCATGTTCAAGAATGTTGCCAAAATTATTTACTAGCTTTAAAACTATGTACGCAGTATAGCCTCAGTTTCACTCTATATGAAACCCGCATTAATAACGATTTGAAAAAAGTTGTTTACATCTTAAATTACATAGTCCATCATAACCTTGACAACAACCAATCATTTTAAAATTAAAAAAAAAACAAATAGAAATTGTTTTTGTGGCTGCTACTAATTCTGAATCAAGGTCAACATTAGTTTTTTAAACGAAAGAATGATTCAGTTTAGCTGATTTTCCGGAAAAATATCATCTCCAGTGAATAAATTCACATTACAAAAGCATGTAATGAAAAATTTAAAAAATTAAACTGACAAACAATGAGGTTAAAATAAACCCATAGATTGACTGAATGGTCGAGATCTGTCTGAATAATGACTGTATGAAATAATTAAAGAAACAGGTATCTGCCAGCAATTAACTTGATTACCATGTTGCTGACACTACCACAATAATTAATGTTGCCTTTATATTATAAGATCAAGAAGTTAACAATCTATGAATATTTTATCTTTCACTGAATCTAAAATGTTTATCCTGAATATTCACATGCTGTACTAGGTGTATCACAGGCATTTATATTTAAATAGGTAAATATTGTAAAACATAAATCAAAGCTGTATATTGAGTCATTCCAACAAAACCTGAATATCCAACATTTTGGTAATTTTTTTATAGCCAGTGTTAATTAGTATCAACTTCTTGAAATAAGGTATTGTCTATTGTCTCAAGAATATGGCAGGGTTGATTCTAAGATTTGATAAATGTGGGTACTTGCCCCATATAAATCTATAGAAAGGGAGGGGACCAACATAGCCATAAGGGGGCGGGGGAGGGGGGGGCGTGGCCTTCTAGTAGTGTAAACAAAACTGTATATATTCCAAAAGAGTAATAGCAAGTATAATAAGTGCATTAAATGCATATCATGTCTTTCGTATATTAAAGTATAACATGTAACACTGAAATCAAAGTCTTATTTTTTCTAATAACATTATTCCATTTACACAATAACCGTTAAAGAATCAAACCACAGACTGGAAATAGTGTCACTCCTCTGGTCAATCTTAAAAAACAGTGTCATGTATATCCTGTGTGTCAAATGATCAATTCTGATTGGTTACAAATTCATACTAAAAATGATTAGAAGAGCATATATTTTCCTTTCATGGATGAGAAATAATTTTCAAGTTTCATCAATAAAGTACAACAAAATCTGACAACAAACATGAAATCACCTTATCGGTAATATAACTTTACACAAAAAGTGCAAGCATGACCACAACCCTCCACTCTATTCAACTTTTCTCACATGTCCTGTATTGCTTCAGAATCACAAGAAGACAAAAAAACTACACATATCCATCAAAAGACAGTAATGTACCAATGTATAACTCTCGAATGACCATCACATGAATCCAATCCAGCAAATTAACCTTCATTTTCACCATTATGGTCACAAGTCATTTCTAGCAAAACATCAGACTCCTCTGCCAACACCAACACCCAGAAGGTCAATACAATCAAAATGGTACTAACAGCTGCCTCGCTTGGTGTTCAGCATTAGGAGGTTAGTGTTAGGACTGGTCAGCCTGGTGTCAGGATAATGTGACTGGGTGGACATCATGGTACATGTCTGTGACATGATGCCCCAGTGCTTGATATACATTATAAACTGCGATAATGCAAACATCATAGCAATATGACTGAAAATTTGTTAAAGCTAAGTTAAAACAAAAATCCAACCTAATTCTCCTTCGCCAAGTAATAGGCAACTGACATTGCATGAATAATTCAGATTTCTTGTTGTTAGCTGCCATGCATGTGTTACGAAATGCCCGATATGGTTCAATTAGACCACCATACTTTTTATTATTATCAAGGTGTCTTCTTTCGCGTGCCATAATATTTTTATAAATATAATTTTTTGTTGTATCACGTGACACCTTTATTGCTTGCGCAGCACGTGCATGTTATGTATTAATACGCACAACTATATATATATATATATATCACATAGAAATTTGAAGGGCACAGCCACTATAGAGAGAAGCTCTAAATGTATTTAGCTGTCAGGGCAGATGCCATTTTAACTTAGTATTCAGTTTTGTAAAACACGTTCATTGTTGTATTATGTAGTTACGTTGTTTTATCATACTTATAATTCAATTTATTACGATGGCATGACCTATGCAATTTGGTAGCGAGATAATTTTATCTGGTCACTACTATGACTAATGTTGAAAACATACTATGCATGTTGTTTTGTCTTAGCATAACGTATTTTTACTTTAATTGAATACCATTCCTACGTCATATTTCAGGCGGGTTATGTTAATCCATTCGTAACCGTTGCATATTTTAAAGTAGTTACAATTAAAACAGTTACAATTAAAGCAGACTATTGGGAAAGTTGTTTCTTTTCCATATTCAGCTCGCTGGGTATCAATAGCCGGATGAGCTTGTGAATATTAGGCCGTCTGGTGCACCATTACGAGTTTAAACCACAGTTCAGTGCCAATGTGTAGGTACAAGTCTGGAGGGTAGAGTGACCGTGCTGGAAAGCAGGCCGAGTCAACACGGAGATACACGTGGTAATATCGACTTTGTGATAACAGTAATGTTTGACTACACGTATTTTGCAATAACAGTAGTATTTGACTACATGCATTTTTGTAATAACAGTAGTGTTTGACTACATGTAAATTGTAATAACAGTAGTGTCTTGACTACATGAAGTTTGCAACAAATATTTGACTACATGAAGTTTATATGAAGTTTGTAACAAGTATTTGACTACATAAGATTGATATAGTAGTCAAATCCTATTGTTTTATATTCATATTATATGCTTTTATGTTTGTTATTCTCGTGTCATTAGTATGAGTGTTTAATACATTTTCACTGTCACTCACGAACGTGTTTGTTATTTCTAAAAACCCTGCCCAGTCTCGAAGGGTCAGTTCGATTACGTTACAGC
Source organism: Unio pictorum (assembly GCA_030141615.1). Taxonomy (NCBI): domain Eukaryota; kingdom Metazoa; phylum Mollusca; class Bivalvia; order Unionida; family Unionidae; genus Unio; species Unio pictorum. Next base: position 396,154 of record JARLTB010000252.1, read on the forward strand.
ATGTAGTTTTAAGATTTTCACTTAAGTTTCCAATCCTGAAATGCCTGTTTGTGAACTGGTAATTCAACATGTCTGTGAAGGGTTGATGTCCGGAAATGAGTGTTTCCATGTGTGAAAGATTTATTTTTGCCGGATTTTGCAAAGCATCTCATTTTTTTAAATTCATTTCCAGCCATGATTCATTTTGTTTCCAGTCTGAATTGAAAAAGTACTTGTTTTTCTTGGCATTAATTGGACCCTTAGTTTCATAACCTATATCTTTAAGCACATCATCACTAGCATTGTCTGATACGGGATTAGCCTGAGGAAGTGTTTGTTCTCTGTCATCGAGCCTATTGACACAAACTTCTGCACACTGACTGTTATTAGAAGTGTTACTGCTAAAACAATGAAAATGTGTCAAAATTTTAACTGATTTGACATTTAACATTGTTCCGCCAAGCCAGCCTCTGTATTAAATGTGCTTTTCTGACCTATCTTATTAACCGATCAGAATTTAGCACATGACACACAAAAATACATGATGTATACAAGTACAACAAATTCGCCGAGTGACAACTGGGAATTTTACAGCAACAAAAATATAAAATAATGCATTCTTCCTGAAAATATGCACACAATTCTTATTTTTGTGATTTTGCCTGCATATGATATAAAATCTTGCATGAAATTTAAAATCAGGGGGTGGGTGTTTGCATGATTGCGCATCATAGATGCAACCCTGATATGGGATTCATACTGATTGTAGTTTAGCAAAATCAACCTCATCATTTAGCCTCATTTTCACTGATATATATATCTTATCTGATTCATTATGCATATAAGTAAACAATATACATGTTATCTGTATCATAAAATCTTATATGCACTGAAGTATATAAAATGGTATATGTTTCATTAAGTCTTGTATGCAAAGAAGTATACAATATATGTTGCCTGTATCAATAAGTCTTATATGTACAGAACTATTTAATTTTCATTGGTACTTAAATTCATGGATTTGTTAGGGTTAGGGATTCGTAAGTTTGTTCTACTGTATTATTCTTTGGCATATAAATCAGCAAAAACTTAAACTCCATGAACAATAGTGAAGTTACAATCTGTATCCAACAAAACAAATGATTATTTCTATTTCTTTATTAACCAAATTACCTTTGTAAGGAATTCTATGGTAGCACTGTATCCTGTTTTGACACATGAAATGATAACTTTCCCTCCCATCTCAATCCATGGAATTGTTAAAATGGATCTGCAATGCAATTAGGAATTAAATTTATTGAATGAGTTGACAAAATAGGTAGAAATACAGACCTACAAAAAATGGCATGAAATATGGCTAAACATGTTAATTTTCGAGATGACAAGTTTTTTTATGCTGTATACCTGGTACCAGGTTTACAGTAAAGATATAAACCAACTTAAAAATGAATCATTAGTTCCAACTAGAAATATGTGTGATGTGATTTGGACTTTTAATGTAGTTTTAACAACTGTTCAGTCCTATTGCTACAATGTCTGCAATGTAACAGTTTATAGTGATGTCTAGCACTGGGGCATCATGCCACAGACATGTGTCATGATGTCCCACCCAGTCACATTATCCTGACACCAGTCCTAACACTAACCTCTTAATGCCGATTGCCTAGCGAGGCAGCTGTAACATCCATTTTTGTAAGTCTTTGGTATAACTCTGCTGGGGATCGACCCCATGACCTCCCGCTTCCACAGCAGATGCTCTAACTACTAGGCCACTGGAGTTACTATAAGAATTTTAAACTAATTACATGTGCTTTTCGAGTTTAAAACAGATTTCGTTTTTGAAATTCTGTCTGAATTAAGCATTTTATTGTCGGTCAGAAATCAGACCCTTTGTACGTGTCCAGCAAATATGAATCTTGCAGGAAAAACACAGCGATTTCATAAATTTATGTGAATGCATTAGCATGTAAATAAATGTCAGGATTTAAACAGACCTAATATTTTTTATTATTATTATAGAAATAATGCCTTTTTGTGCACATTTCTGATAGCATTCTTATTATAGATAAAAACAGGTTTGACTGGTGGAGTACATGTACTCAACTATTTATACTTATGTTGCAGATTTTGAATGCATATAAATAAATAATATGTAACAACTGTGTTAAGTATTTCTTGCTTAACATGGAACAAGCTGATAGCTATGTCTATCAGTCCATACTATATTGCACCCACTGCTATCAAACCTCACTTTTGAGCGAGGGGAGGGGGGGGGGCGGAGAGAGAAGAAGAAGATGAGTAAAAATACATGATTTTCTTCAACTAAATGACTTGGTTACATTCATAGCGCAGTCATGTACCATGACCATCGTATTATAACACACTGTATAATGATGCAAAAAATATTTTGATTAACATTACCTTCCATAGCCATTTGGAAATGTGAGGATGTACTCCTCATCATGGTCTATTACTGATAATACAGCCTGTCCAATCATGTGAACTCCTATTGACAGACCCAGGAATTTGGACTTGGTCCATATGTAGCCATCCAGGGACAATCGGCTGTTAAAATGCTCTGCATAGAATGCTGATACTGAAAAATGTACAAAACTTTTATGTTTTCTGAAGAAAAGCTAGGGGAATGTATGATACTGCCATTGTGAGATTGTGTTCAAGCATTAATAATGTCGCAAAGCTCATACTACAATGTTACAAGTGGAGACATATAATAATAATTTGGAGTAATTTACACAACCCACCAATGGATTGAGAGTTCTGACTTGATTTCCATGGGCAGAGCTTCACAGTGGTGACTGCTCTGCTGTGATGGTTGGGAGGTTTGAGTTTGGCTATAAGAACTACTTTACTAAGGTAGGTTGGTGGGTGGAGCTATACTTAATTGAAAAAGCATAGAAATATCAAGATATATATTGCATTTGTATTACATTGAATATCATCAATAATATGTTTTATAATTCCAACTAATCATGTACACAGTGAGTGACCAATATTTCTCTTGTTCAATATTAATAGTAATGCTGTAAGTGCCTCTATCTGTGAAGTTCACATCTATATTTCATTTTCCATTTCAAAGACAAAAATTAGTGTGAATATATTTTATTTTGCATTTCATAGACAAAAGATAGTGTGAATATATTTTATTTTGCATTTCATAGACAAAAGATAGTGTGGATACATTTTGTTTTGCATATCATATAAAAGACAGTGTGGATACATTTTATTTTGCATTTCATAGACAAAGATAGTGTGGATATATTTTAGTTTGCATTTCACAAAACAAATGATAGTGTGGACACATTTTATTTTGCATTTCATAGACAACAGATAGCGCGGATATATTTTATTTTGCATTTCATAGACAAAAGATAGTGTGGATATATTTTATTTTGCATTTCATAGACCAAAGATAGTGTGGATACATTTTATACATAGTTCTCACCGACGTCACTAATCCGGGGATTTCCCTACACATCCGCCATTTTGTAGGTCACACAAGCGAAGCGTTCCTTTGTTTACCTGTATTGCTTTTTACTAAGATTTAAATATGAATGAAAAGTCCAAGGTCTTACCTTCGAAACCAAGGTATGTCGACACCCTAGATCCGATGAGTAAAGCTAGGTATATGGACAAAATAAGACTGATTGACAACAAAGATCCATACGAAATTCCGAAAGCAGAATGGTCAACTGATGTAAACAAATGCCCCGACATTCAATATCCGGATATTGTTAACTATCTTGTCAACACGCAAAGTGCTTATACTTTAAGTGACATGAAAGCGTACAAATCACTGGAGTGCTATAATTATTTTGTATCTGGATGGGTGAAGGAGATGAGCAACTTGATCATAAATTTGAAGTATTTCGTGTCTGGAAAAGTGAGACACTCGCAAAGGATGAATGATACCCCGCTCCACAGTTGGTTGATTGCAGAAATTGATGGAATTGTTTTATGTGCACACTGTAATTGTATAGCTGTTCTAGCAGAGAGCTGTAGCCATGTAGGTACATTACTTTTTGCTATTGAGGCAGCAGTTAAGCTGCGGAAATCACAAACAGTGACTCAAGAGAAAGCTTACTAGCTACCTTCGACTATTCAGAAAGTTGAAGGAAAACCTGTGGAAGAGATAGACTTTACTTCTGCAAAATCTAAGAAGAAACGTTTAGATGCCTCAATCAGTAATACGCCATTAAATGTAAAGCCTGTAAAAAATGCTCCTAATATTCCACCTCCAAGTGTTAATGGTTAATGAATTGGCAGACTTTTTTGAAGGTTTGCACTGTTCTGGGACAAAACCTGCATTACTTTCACTTGTCCCTATTTATGCACACCACTATGTACCCAAATCATTGGATAAGAAGTTTCCTTTGGTGTTGTCAGAATTACGTGATGAGAATTTTGTGACAGCAGACAAGGATCATTTGTTAGAACATTGCAGAGAAGTCTTCAAAACATTAACTATTAATGATGAAGAAGTGAGAAATGTTGAATTAGAAATGAGAAGCCAGGCCAATAGCAGAGAATGGCACCGATTTAGAATTGGACGGATAACAGCTTCTCGCATAAAAGCTGTTTGTCATGCTTCAAATGAAAAGCCACCCCAAAGTTTAATTAAGACAATTTGCTACCCAGACACGGTAAAATTAAATACAAAAGCAACCAGATTTGGATGTGATCATGAAAAAGAAGCACGGAAACAATATATAGACATGATGAGGAAATAACATGAAAATTTCTTTGTTAAAGAAAATGGACTTGTTTTAAACAAAAAAGTATCCTCATCTTGGTGCATCACCTGATGGGTTAGGTTCTTGTGACTGTTGCGAGGATGTATGCATTGAAATCAAATGCCCTTTCTGCAAAAACGATTCAAAAATTAATGATTGATTTGAATGTTTGGAAACCTTTGGAGGACAATTAAGACTAAACAGGAAGCACCAGTATTATTACAAAGTACAGTGTCATCTGTTAGTATGTGAAAATGAGTTTTGTGACTTTACTGTATGGACAGAAAAAGATTTTCACTGTGAAGGAATTCCAGCAGACAATGAATTTTGTCAAAACATGTTGATGCAATCGAAACAGTTTTTTGAAAGTGCAATTCTGCCAGAACTGATTGGAAAACTTTATTCAAGACCGACTATTAGTGATAAAACTGTTTTTCCTGTTGACTCCAACACCTTATCATGTGCTTCAAATTCTTCAGTTGGGGACATCGCTGGTGCATGTTGGAACAACTGATCAGAATATTTTGATTTGCATATGTCAAACCCTTTACAATCCTGATAAGGATGATGTTATTGGATCTGATGATGAGAACTGTCCATATATGTGGTTTCATTTTAAATGTTTGAAAATCAAAAGAGTTCCTAAAGGTGCATGGATATGTCCATCTTGCAGAAAAAAAAATAAATAAGTTTTGTTTATTTCTACTTGCATTTTTTTTAATTATTTCTATCAACTGACCTGTGAAAAGCCTATTTATAACCAACCTATACTCGACAATAATAGTATTTCAAGGTTAAAACATACAGTCATATTACCAAATGTACTTGGTGTAGTCTGTGTTTGACTTGAACTGTGGTGCTACTGAAGGGTAAACATTTCTTGAAATGTCCCATTCTACAATCGTTATATACAGAGTGAGATTGTTACAGAAAGCAAACAAACTAAAAATAAGTGCATATTTTAATCAAATGGAACAACAGACTCACATAAATTGGTTAATGCACAACAAACACAAACAATTTCATTAATCAATGGATCTTGTCCTTCACTGGAAAGCAAAAAATCGATTGGCAAAGTGTCTTGTAGAATTGTGTAAGTGTTACGCACAAGTCCTATAACCCTTCCAACTTGAATTCGCACATGAGCAATTTTTCCAGTAGACTCAACCTCTAATGGAGACAGCTATTTTTTGCCCTTGGTAAAAGATGGAATTTTTATCTCTGCACACATAAGTCCTACACTTACGGCAATGTCAAATCCTCTGTCAGCAAGAATTAAATCACCTGGCAAAAGTTTATTTAAAATTCCACAATTTTCAGTGATTTTTTTGTCATTCGATCGTCCACCCCATGCTTTTGACAAAAATGAAACTGTGCCTTGTGGTGCAACTCCGATTAAAAATTTCACTGTATTATGGTGTTTATAATCGGACCAGGTTTCTGCTCTGGCTAAAAGGTTAGATGACCTTTCAATGGAAATTTCAAAGCAATCAATAATGATGGCAACTTAAGTCCAAAATGTTTACGAAATATAATGGGCATAGTCATGCACAGTTGCTCTCTATCTGGCCACAATATAAACCCCTTCATTCTTTCTTTTATGACATGTATAACATTGATAAAAGTTTTGGAGACAGTTGCCTTTGAAACATTAAATCTGTATGCCAAGTCCTGAACAGACAAATTTAGTCTTAAGCGCATTAGAACAAGAATATACTTTTCAAACTTGGACAAAGGGCTTCGGCTACTCTCCGCAATAAATGATTCCAATAACTGAAACACTTTCATTAGTGTTATAAATCCAGGAAGACCTGTAAGGTACCTCACCTTTTCCTCTTTGCCCTCAAATGACTCTGGTGAATATTTAAAATCATTTAATTTTGTCTTTAGTTCTATATTTTCTGTTGTTAATCTTTGCAATTCAGTCCTAATGTTTTCCACTGTTATTTCAGGTTGCCCCTCATCTTTTCTTGTAACAGCAGCATCAACCGGATGATCAAGCAAGACTTTTGGATTCTCAAGTTTTCCAAGTAATCTGAAGGGGTACCGTTGTGACTCATTTTTGTTTTCATCTTGCATATTTTGATCGCTGAAGAGATTATGCAGATCAAGTAGGGCTTCAGCAATAACATGCTCCTTCTTTATAATGGCTCTTTGTTGCGTCCTGTTGTACCTGAAAAAATACCACAAAATATATATTCAATGAAGGGGATATATGGTGATTGGGTACATACATGGAAATACTGAAATAAACATGCAATCTTTTAAGTGAGTAAAGAGCGATTTGGCTACTGTTCTTCTCATGAAGTTTTTTTAATTGGACATTAATGCATGTATGGTACTCTTTGCTGTACAGTACAGTCATGACCTGTGATGTTAAGATGCTGGGGAAATCATCTTACTAACATAAAGACAAAAACTTCACAAATAATGTAATTGTTTACACTTCTACATCTGTTTCATACAAGACAGAAAAACATTGAGGTACATGTACATTTAGAGTTATTGCTTTGTACATGTAGGCTAGCTACACAAACATTTACATATATCTTAAGAGTGAATCTTGTCAAAAATAACCTTTTCATTGAATCCGTGCAATCTTCTGTTGTTGCTTTCTTTGGCTTTTCTAGTTTTAACAGTATAAAAGGAGACCAGTCTGGATGAGAAACGTCATACAAGGCAGAGGGTTTAACTGCAAATTAAATCATGTGCTCCTAAATATCATTGGGAATAAGGTGTTATGAAGAGAAAATAAATGCCATAGTTAATAAAATAAAACAAAACAATAAATTTCAACGATCAGCCGTCCTGGTTGTCAATGAAAGAACAAGGCGCTTCCACGTTTAGCTACACGTACATTATGCAAACCAAGCCCATACCCCCCCCTTTTTTTTTCCTTTTCCACGAGAACAAACTCTTTGTTAATGCAACACAAGTTGTAATAAGTAAATTCTCTTACCTGTAACAAAATGATCAGAACAGACTTTTGAATACTGCGACGGTGTCCAGTCTTTCCTGCCGATCCTTGCAATCCATTCCTCTCGTCGCTTCGTGGATAATGTTTTTGTCTGTTCTCCCTGGTTTACAATAACCTTTGGGATTGCGTGGTATGATCTTTTAACTTGTCCTTTGTCTGCTCTATTGTGACATCCAAATATTACACACGCATTAACCATTTGTATTGTGATTGTACGGCTTCAGGAGATTTAAATATTCAGAATGACAACACAGGTATAAACATCGATAAGCTTGACCTACAAGATGGTGGATAACCTAATGACCTTTGTTTGCTGACGTCACGTGAAATCTATCTATTTTGCATTTCATAGACAAAAGATAGTGTGGACATATTTTATTTTGCATTTCATAGACCAAATATAGTGTGGATATATTTTATTTTGCATTTCACAAACAAATGATAGTGTGGACACATTTTATTTTGCATTTCATGGACAAAAATTAGCGTGGATACATTTTATTTTGCATTTCATGGACAAAAAATTGTGTGGATTTATTTGATTTTGCATTTAAAAAAAAAACAATTAGGGTGGATATATTTTATTTTGCATTTCATAGACCAAAGATAGTGTGGACACATTTTATTTTGCATTTCATGGACAAAAATTAGTGTGGATACATTTTATTTTGCATTTCATGGACAAAAAATTGTGTAGATTTATTTTATTTTGCATTTTAAAAAAAAAACAATTAGGGTGGATATATTTTATTTTGCATTTCATAGACCAAAGATAGTGTGGATACATTTTATTCTGCATTTAATGAACAAAAATAGTGTGGATACATTTTATTTTGCATTTCATGGACAAAAAATAGTGTGGATTTATTTGATGTTGCATTTCATAGACCAAAAATAGGGTGGATATATTTTATTTTGCATTTCATAGACAAAAGATAGTGTGGATACATTTTATTTTGCATTTCATGGACAAAAACTAGTGTAGATTTATTTGATTTTGCATTTCATAGACCAAAAATAGGGTGGATATATTTTATTTTGCATTTCATAGACAAAAGATAGTGTGGATACATTTTATTTTGCATTTCATGGACAAAACATAGTGTGGATTTATTTGATTTTGCATTTCATAGACCAAAGATAGGGTGGATATATTTTATTTTGCATTTCATAGACAAAATAAAGTGTTGATGCATTTTATTTTGTATTTCATATACAAAAGATAGTGTGGATATATCTTATTTTACATTTCATAGACCAAAGTTAGTGTGGATACATTTTATTTTGCATTCCATAGACAAAAGATGGTGTGGATATATTTTATTTTGCATTTCACTAACAAAAGATAGTGTGGATACATTTTATTTTGCATATCATAGACAAAGATAGTGTGGATGCATTTTATTTTGCATTTCATGGACAAAAGATAGTGTGGATACATTTTATTTTGCATATCATAGACAAAAGATAGTGTGGATACATTTTATTTTGCATTTCATAGACAAAAGATAGTGTGGATATATTTTATTTTGCATTTCATAGACAAAAGATAGTGTGGATATATTTTATTTTGCATTTCATAGACAAAAGATAGTGTGGATATATTTTATTTTGTATTTCATAGACAAAATATAGTGTGGATACATTTTATTTTGCATTTCATAGACAAAGATAGTGTGGATATATTTTATTTTGCATTTCATAGACAAAAGATAGTGTGGATACATTTTATTTTGCATTTCATAGACAAAAATAGTATGGATATATTTTATTTTGTATTTCATGGACAAAATATAGTCGATGTATTTTATTTTGCATTTCATAGACAACAGATAGTGTATATATATATATATATATATATATATATATATATATATATATATATATATATATATATATATATTGTAACACACACAGGGGTATCCACTTGACCAAGCGGTGTCCAAACCCTGGAACGAGTCACGCTGGAAGTCATATGTTTTTTTCCAAATTTCCAAAGACTTCCATACAACTTGAGTTGTAAAATGGAAAGACAGACATGTCTGCTATATTTAATATCCTTTGCTCTAATCAACTGGCAACCAAGATGAGACAACTTGCCCAAAAGTCCATTAACCGCACCTTTGCATGGTTTTTCTTCATTATCATCCGACTTCCGTACCGCCAGCCCGTCATGCCATAGAAATTACACTAATATTCCCTTACTAACTGGGAAATATTTAACTGCGTGACCTTAGGCCAGTCAATCCACAGAATTTCCGGCGTATCATGCTCATATAAATACGCCCATTTTCCATTATGGACACATAAACGATACCTACCAAGTTCCAACTTATTGATTCCATTATATAATTTACTGATTTCCAACCAATAACTGCCATTTCAACCATAACACTTTTATACACCGCTGAATTATAATATGGACTATGTTACACCAGGGACAGTCATTCGGCTTGTACCTAAATTCACTACTAACGACCCCAGCATGGTTCAAATTCACTAACACTCTTCTCCTACTAATTGGCTATTTCGGGCTAGTAATATTTCCATGGCACCGAAGACCAAATACTCACACAAATAAATCTAAGAATTGCTTAAAAACGGGGTGCTGTCAAACATACATACTCCAACTTTATTACAATATATATATATATATATGTCAGATTATACTTGTCTGTGACTATTCTTGAAATGAAAATATGGGGGCAAATCACAATAAGATTCTGACACTTATTTGCTTTTAAAAGACAGAAATAATGGTATCCTGACTGAAAACTACACAAAAAAGTGGCAAACAGAAATAGAGACAAAGAAATGGGCCCAATTAAAGATGGTAAACAAAAAATATACTCAGACAAACAGACACATACTTGGAGGATGATGTGATACTTGTTCAGCTATAAAAGAAAGACTTTCTTTTGTCCCCCAGGGAATAGGTCCATCTTCAACTTTTTCCTTGTAGAATAAAAAAAAAAATTAACTTGGAAATGTTTTACTCAAATAATATTATTTAAATGATTGAAAAGAAATTATTCCTGTAAATGACAAATTGAAAGATTTATCAAGCACACTGATCTTTATGAAGAAACAACAGGATCCCTTCATATCCACAATCCATAAAATACAGGATCCCTTCCTTGTCCCAATCCATAAAATACAGGATCCCTTCCTTGTCCCAATCCATAAAATACAGTATCCCTTACCTTTCCCAATCCATAAAGTACAGGATCCCTTCCTTGTCCCAATCCATAAAATACAGGTACCCTACCTTGTCCCAATCCATAATATACAGGATCCCTTCCTTGTCCCAATCCATAAAATACAGGATCCCTACCTTGTCCCAATCCATAAAATACAAGATCCCTTCCTTGTCCCAATCCATAAAATACAGGTACCCTACCTTGTCCCAATCCATAATATACAGGATCCCTTCTCTTTCCCAATCCATAAAATTAAGTACCAACCAAAATGTCACCTTGAACTAAACCATGAAAATTGATACCAACAAATTTTAAAAAGTCCATTTAAGACTAATGGCAAATACAGTTATAATTGTATAAAGTTAAAATACCTTGTGATTTATTTTGTAGAATAATATTACTTAACTAATACAAAATAAAACTGCAAACAAGTGAATACAGAAGAGTGTAGGAAGAGCAATGACATTATGTACACACAAAGAGTGTAGGAACAGCAGTTGCATGACATCAAGCACACATTAAAGAGTGTAGAAAAAGCAACTGTGTGACATCAAGCACACAGTGAAGAATGTAGGAAGATCAGCTGTATTACACTAAGCATACACAGATGAGTAAAAGAAAAGTAGTTTTGTGATATGTACACACTACAGGAAAAGCAGGTGTGTGACACAAAGATTGTAGAAAGAGTAAGTGTGTGACATGCACACACAGAAGAGTGTAGGAAGAGAAGGTGACATTTTGCACACAGAAGAATGTAGGAAGAGCAGCTGTGTAACATGCAAAGAGAATCCTAATTGTGTGCTGTTATGCATACACAGCAGAGTGTAGGGAAAGAAGTGTGACATTATAGAGACATACATGAGTGTAGAAAGAGCAGTTGTGTGATATTATGCACACACACACAAAGAGTGTTGGAAAAACAGTTATGTAACATAACACATAGAAGAGTGTAAGAAGTTAAGTGACAGTATGCACACATTTAAAAATGTAGGAAGAGCAGTTGTGATATTTTGCACATGCACAAGAGTGTAGTTAAGTTGTGTGATATTGTACACACACAAAAGTGTTGGAACAGCAGTTGTATGACATTATCCACACAAAGAATAGTGTTGGGAGAACAGGTGTGTGACAGTATGCACAAATGAAAGTGTAGGAAGTTGTGCGACATTAATCACACACAGAAGAGTGTACAAAGTATAATAATATTATGCATCTACATAAGAGTGAAGCTGTGTGACATTATATACCGACAGAAGGACAGGCATAATAAATGTGTACATCATCCCAATTGAAAGTTTTGGAGTCTCTACTTTAAATGGTGGTGGAACAATTTCGAGACATAAAGTACACACACATATGCTTTAATCACGATCACATACTCCTCACATTTTTTTAAAAAGAGTGTTGTGATAATGAAACTCACTGGGGAAGATGGTCTCCCAGGAACATTATAGAAACACTGGAAGGTCTCTCCTAGTATTGGGTTGTAAGGCTTTTTGGCAACTTCACTGCTTTTTCCAGCATGAAACATTGAAAGATACCAGCGTACGACCTGCACCATTCTGTCTCTTGGGGTCTTCATATCACAAATTCTGTATTAAAATAATAAAATTCAGGTCCCATAAGTCTAGCATAAAAGTTTTATAGTTTCAGATCAATGTACACTCTGGTCTTATTATGCACAAGTAGTCTTAGAGGATCAAGCCACCATACACTTTAATCTTATGAAGAAATAGTAGTCTTAGAGGATGAAGCCATCATACACTTTAGTCTTATGATGGACTTAACAGATGAAAACCATCAAACACATTGGTCTTATGAAGAAATAGTAGCCTTAACATAATACCAATATAGACTCTGGTCATAGTCTTGTAATCTTAAAAGATGTCATGATCTTGAACTTTAGTCTTGTGAAGAAATAGTAGCCTTAGAATATGAAACCAACACACTTTGGTCTAATGAAGAATTAGTAACCTTAGTAGATTGCTGTCCAGTAGGCAAGAAAATTAATTTTGACTTACTTGACAAAGAGGTCAGGATGTGAGAAGAAGTCTGCATACATCTCTAGTAGTGATCGTCTTTCCAGTATAAATGTGGGTAAAACGACCTTTGTCAGGTCCATTCCAATGCGGACCTGGGATAGGAGATGGGTGATAATACTTCCGTGTTTCTCTAGAGAACCCACTGAAACATACATACAGATCCACAAAATATTTTATTCCATGTATGTTGGAAAAAATACAATTTTGATATAGCATAGGGAAAAACTGAGGAAATTAGGATTAGATATAAAAATATATGCCATATTAAATAAATTATGTCCCCAAGTAAGAACTAAACAACAATGAATTTCAATATTTATTAATTAGGCAGCCCCCCCCCCAATACTATTTAAAATTTTTGCTCTGTAGAATGTGTGTGATTTGGATTTTAATGTAGCTTTAACAATTTTACAGTCATAGTTGTACGATGCCTGCAGTGTAGTAGATTTTAGTAATGTCTAGCACTGGGGCATCATGTCACAGACATGTAGCATAACGTCCCACCCAGTCACATTATCCTGACACCAGGCCGACCAGTCCTAACACTAACCTCTTTATGTTGAGCACCAAGCAAGGCAGCTGTTAGTACCATTTTTGTAATTCTTTGATATGACTCGAACCTACAACCTCCAGCATCAGAAGCAGACACTCTAACCATTAGACCACCAGAATGGTCTGTAGAATGTGATTCAATGTGACACAGCAAATGAATGCAATGACATCAATGAAAAGTTTCATTCTTGGTAGTTTGATACAGATCCATGCAAGGTAAATGGAAATGTAATAAAACTAAGACATTTTTTTCTGTCACATAATGCACTGCACACCAAGCCAAAACAACAAGCCATGCATGTTTCATTGTCAAACCAAAGCCAAAGCCACAAATCATGTGTATCTCAATTTCCAACCTGAACCGAGAAGTCTCAAAGACCTGCCCACTCAGGTCAAAGTATTCAGACCTGAAAAAACTTAATTTTACAGAAACATTTATTTATTTTTATTTGACTTACTATGACCATGACCTATAGCCTTTAGATCTCAGAATGTAAAGGTCTCTTTATTAATTTTATTACCTTTATGTTCAGAATAAAATTTATTATTTTTACCAGTTATTATTAGTGTGCACAGGTATCATTCACAGTGTACTCAAAAACAAACATTGTTCTCCAAGACACACTTTTCTTGGAGTAACTCTGACCTTTGACCTTTGAACTACAAAATCAATATGCCTCTTCCACAAAGTTTAGCCATAGTGTATTGTTCAGAATTAAAGCTAATGTTTAACCTTCAAAGTGACCTTGACCTTTGATCTGAAGACTCTTTCTAAACTCCAAGTGCAAGCCATCCAAAACGTTTGGTCTAGGTCTTTGTTGTAGAACTAATGTTAATGTCTCTCAACAACTTTTCTTATTTCAGCCACACTAATCTGGATCTTTAACTTTTAACCCAAAGCCAATAGGTTTTTTCTTACCATAAGTATGGTTCAGCTCTGTTATCAGGAACTAAAAATATTGTGCAGAATCATTTATTTCTTATAGTCACATTGACCTTCAGCCTTTTGATCCCAAAGTTTAATGGCTTCTTTCTTTTGTCAATAAGAACTTACATTTAAAGTTTGGCATAGGTAAGTGCTGTAGAATTAGTCATTGTAAACAAAAGGAAAACTCAACAGACAAATGGACAGACTGACATGGGCAATGTATATTACAATCAGCTAAACAGAAAACATTTTGAGGAGAAACATTTTTAATTTTCTGAAAGGAATACCGAGGAATTTTTTTTTAATAACAATGAACTTGAGAAATCAGAAGAAAATCATCCTTATGGTCCACTGCCATCTCACCTCTGTCTGCATGTGTTCAAGTCTAAAATTCGGCTATGTAGTTATGTGAGAAAGCTTGCCAGTAGCTTCTCGTGGGTCAGTGGTTCTTTCCGGGGTTTTCCGGGTTCTTCCTCCACTATTAATACTGGCCGCCATGTATAGCCTATATTGTGCTGAAAAATGGTGTTAAACCATAAAAAAAAAAAAAAAACTAAAACATCATTTTTTTTATATCTACCCTTTATTTAAGGTAAAGTAAAGTCTTGACCTGATAAGGTAAACTGATCTCTTAAAGTTTATTATATTAAAGGACATCATTATATTTTGTATCAGTCAATTTTCAATGCTATAAACTGTCTATTCCATGGAAATGTGCATCATCTAACAATATATCTTTCTTTTGTATGTGTTACTTGATATAGTCGCTTATACCTTAGGTCGAATTGCAGACAACATAAACCCATATATGCAATCATATAATGCACTGGCAGATCATGGTCCATCTTGTTTGTTCCAGTGATTAGTCCGACAAACTGCACAGGCACTGCTCTACTGACACATGCTGCACAAGCAGATCTGGGTCTATGCAGTTTGCAGCTGTATCCAACTAAGTCATTATTTACAGTAATGGGCCATCCATTTAGTACATGCACACAAATCTGGCAAAGTCTGACCTCTCCTTGCCCTCCCTGTACACGTGTACTTTTTTACACACACACACCCTTGCATATGTATAGAATGGCCTATATTTAATCCAGGCGGAAATGATCAAAGATTAATAATATAAACATGTATAATAAAATGGATAGTCAACTGACATTGAATGACTGCATCAACAAAATAAGCTGTGTAACTTTAAAAAGTTTATCTAGGGTCTGCTAACATTCAAATACTGACTGAACCCAGTCGAACAGGATATGTATTAGACAAATTATTAACGAGATTTCACGTATGCATATGTACATTATCAGTAAACACACACCATGTATAATACATGACATAAAAGTGAAAGTATATCTACGAAAGCCAATTCAAATAGAATACAGAATTGTACAAAGGAAAGATGACTGTTGCTACTTACGATCTTCCAAATCAGGCTCATCATACAACTCTGAAGAAAAGAAAAAAATACCCAATTGGTATGAAGAAAATTACTAATAGCTATGGACTTGAGAGATTATAGTTGAGTGATATACCTCTACAGATATTTGCTGAATTTGAGATTCAGACTTGCACAATTTTGTGTTAATGTGATTTCATATACATTTTAAATTAATTTTTTTATGACTAAAAGACAATACCATTATTTATCTAAAACATGAAACAATTACGATTCATAAAGGGCTAAATTGATAGTATAAAAGTTAACAAAATAAAAATTCAATGAAAATGAATGATAGTGAAACCAATATTTGAGTCGCATGATCGGAGTTACATGACCCTCTTTTTGTGAATGCAATAATCGTGCAAGTCTGGAGTTAGATGTACAGCCTTTGTATGCTGTATATACTAATGCATCAGTAAAATCCATCTTTAATAATAATAATAATAATAATAATAATAATAATAATAATAATAATGACTTTGTAAAGCGCCTAAACTATAGAAGTTCTTAGCGTTTTACAACATCTATAATGATATGACTACAAAAATCAAAAGCAAACACCATGAAATTATAAACATAAAAAAATGCTAAAAATATTTAAGGTTGGAAACATTATTACAATTAGGTCTTTAAATTTGTTCCTGCAAACAAAAAAGTTGAGTTTTAAGAGCACTCTTGAAAGAGATCCCTGTGTATTTGTGTTTTATTTTACTGGGCAATTCATTCCACATTGCTGGGTCTTGGTATGCAAAAGAATGTTGTCCATATGACTTCGTTTTTATAGTGGGAACAATGAGTATACGATTGTCAGAAGAGGATTGTAAGTATCTTGCTGGTGTATACACATGGGTGAGGCCGGATTGGTATGTTGGACTGGAGTCCATCAGTGAAACAAAGCACAGAGAACAAATTTTGTGTTTGATTCTGGATCGAATGGATAGCCAGTGAAGGGTATAGAGCAGCAGGGAGGTGTGGTCTGATCATGGTTTTCTAAAAATGATCCGAGCAGCTGTGTTTTTAACTTTTTGAAGTTTCTGGAGTAGATATTGAGATGAACCAGACATAATTGAGTTACAATATTCCAGTCTTGAAAGTACTAATGAACACACAAGTGTTTTAGTGGCATCAACTGAAAGATATTTGCGAATGGAGCTGACATGTCTCAGCTCAACATATGCAGCCTTGCATATAATCACGATATGTTGGTACAATGTGACAGTACTTTTTAGAGTAACACCTAGATTTTGTACTGACTGTGAATTTAATGTTGGTGTTGCTGATATTTATTGTTTAGAGTAAAGGATGTGAATGGGAAAGTCTTTGTGCTGTGATCAGAATGACCTCAGTTTTATCATCATTCATCTGCAGCTTGTTATATGTCATCCTTGATCTCACATCAGAAATGCACCTCTTTACACCTTGGATGGTAGCATCAAGTTCAGTTGGGTGGCTAGATTTGTATATCTGGGTGTCATCAGCGTACAGTTGGAGAGACACTGCATGATGATCTATGACATTTGAGAGTGGCTGAGTGTATAGAATGAAGAGAACAGGTCCAAAAATACACCCCTGTGGAACACCACAACATAGATCAACTGGGCTGGAGTGTATTCCATTTGCAAATACAATTCGTGTCCTGTTGACTAAGTAGGACTTTAATCACAGTAAGGCTGTATTTTGAATGCCAAATACATGCTGGACACAGTGAAGTAATATATCATGGTCTATTGTGCCAAATGCTGCAGATAAATCAAGGTGGGTGAGAACTGTAATGTTGCCACTATCCAAAGCAGAAAGAATGTCATTAAATACTTTTAGAAGAGTAGTTTAAGTACTGTGGCAAGGGCGATATGCAGTCTGTAAAAAGTCTGAATTCCAATGAGATAAAGGTTGGTTTATAACAACTTTTTGTAAGATTTTTTATGAACGGCAGATTAGAAACTTGGTGGCAGTTCTTTAAAAAGTTATGGTCAAAAGTTGGTTTCTTCAGCAGAGGCTGTGGCAAAAGCAATATGCATACTGTAAAAAGACTTTCAATTCCAATGAGATACAAGCTGGCTTAGAACAACTTTTTCTAAGATTTTTTAATATAAATGGGAGATTAGAAACTGGGTGGTAGTTCTTTAAATCATTATGGTCAAATGTTGGTTTTATCTGCAGAAGCTTTACAATGGCAGTTTTGAAAAACTACGGGAATTCCCCAGATGAGAGAGCGGTATTTCTAACATCTGTTAGTGAAGGCAATATTGAATCTAAGCACTTAAGCAGCAGTGATGTTGGAATTGGATCAAGTTCACATGACTTTGGTGCACTATTCATCACGATTGTCTGGACTATATTTATTGAGACAGGTTCAAATGCTCCAAATGGTAGTCACTGAAATTCTGTATCATAACTGTATGGTGATGACGAGTCAATTGAAATTGTGTTGTCAAGTGTATCTCTAATGGTTTGTACTTTGTCATGGAAGAAATTTGCAAGTAGGTCGAAAAGGTCTACTGGAGAGAATGTAGCGGGAATGGATGTACATTTGTTACTTGACATTATTTAGTTATCTCGAAGAGCTCTTTGCAGCTTGAACTCTTCATGATCTTAGTACTGTAGTGGGATAATTTGGCTAAATGGACTAGGTTTGTGATGTTCTCAGCGGTTCATAGATTTGTTTAAGAATACTGAGTCTGGGGGAAAGCCAAAGCATCTCTGCTTTACAGCAGTCTCTTTTAGCAGTGCAAAGTTGGTCTCTAACACTGATATACCATGGAGAACACTTTTGAATTGATAATCTGCACTAGGGTGGCTGGGGCATGTTTCAAGCAATGAACACAGGCAATTATCAAGTTGTTTTGCTGTAGGAGGTAAGAAAGTTGTTAGGTTTGCTTGGATATCAAGCATTAGTTTGGTTTTATTTATCATACGGAGGTTTCTCTTAGTAGCAAATAATGGTGGAGGGTTAGGGACTTGTACGTCGAGATGCCATATAATGCTGAGGTGATCTGATGCAAGTTAGTGGGATACAAGGTTAGATCGCAGAAAATTATCATCAGGTCTAGGAAGCATCCAGTCTATAATATGACAATGTTTATGGGTGGGTTGGTTTACCGACTGTTTACAGTTGAAAACATGGATGGATTCTAGGAGTTTTGACATGTACGAGTTTCCAGGAAATCTGAAATCTTCAAGAATAATCAGGTTGCCACCTATCTAATTTCCATACTCCAGGAGATTCAGTCAGCTTGTTTATTCTACAAGGATGAGGGCTGTAGACGCAGAAAAAATGGACTGACCTTTGTTCCAGTGTGAGTGTTGTTTAGACTAGTTCAAATATGTGTGGCAGAAACTGAAGGTTGTGTTGTATGTAAGACATATTATCATGGAACTCTTTATGATGACAGCAATTCCACCTCTGCGAAAGTGGCGGGGCAATGACTTGATGGAGTAACTGGGTGGAGATTCGCGCACTTGGGGTCATCGCCTGATGTTTTTAGCCATGTTTCTGTCAGGAAGAAGATGTTGATATTTTGATCGTTGATAAAATTAACTATGTGCATTTTCTGGTGGTCCTACTAACTGGGTGTTGAATAATGAGATACAAAGTGGTATCTCTGGGACAGTTGATGCAACATGTTGACGATTTAAGATGGATTTGCAACTGGTTCTCTGAAGTAACAGCAGAATTTTTCTATTGTTGAGCTGGAAAGGGCAAAAGGAAAAAAACTGGAATTCTTCCTGATTTATGCTGGCCAGCTTTGAAACATTTCTTTTTTTCGATTCTGTTTACATTTAGGTAATGATGAATGTAGTCCCTGTTCATTTAGTGTTGAGCATAATATAGTATGAAGAGCCAAGGAGTGGTCATTTAAAGCAATTAATGAGGGTCCGTCATAGCATAAACGGGTTGACTGGCGATCACGTGCTGGCAGTTTATTCTTGAACAAAGGACGTAATAGCAGTGGAGCAAGACAGCTTGAGTAAAATTCTAACTGTTCTCGTTTCCAAAACAAGGTGATGAAGAAACACGTACAAACTGAACAGCCAATGCATGATGAAACACAATAATGTAGATGATGATAGACAACAAGCACATATATCATAAAAAACAGCACAAAAATGGAAGAGCTGCATCACACTGGTTAAGCTATAGCGGCCATCTTTCCAGAAGTTAACCAGAATTGATCAAGATCTGTTGGAGCATCAAGCAATGACAGATCAGGTTTATCCATTGTTTGCCATGGAATTGATTTCTATGCAAGTATAAATGATACTGGAGTTTTAGTTTTTTAGTTCACACCTCCTCATTTCTTACATCAATGAACAGCTTTTATATATTTTAAGATCATTTTATCCGGAAGTGTGTGTGTACGATTTGGATTTATAACGTAACTTTAAATAAAAAAAATTCCATCAAAGCACGACGATGTCTGCATTATGGCAAATAGTAATGCCTAGCACTGGGACATCATGTTGCGGACATGTAGCATGATGTCCCACCCAGTCACATTAACCTGACACCTGGCCAACCAGTCCTAACACTAATCTCTTAATGCTTAACTCCAAGTGTGGCAGCCGTTAGTACCATTTTTGTAAGTCTTTGGTATGATGCTGGGGATTGAATCCATGACCTCCCACATCAAAGGTGGACATTCTAACCACTGGGCCACCAAAGCGGTGATTTATCCAGAAGACGAGAGAGAGAGAAAGAAAAGGAGAAAAGAACAAGAAAAATTTAATAGGTTTAAATATATAAATATGTTGCATTAACATACATATGGGATGGACAAATTGATATATGTATATAGCTCATTATTAAATATATAACAAATAGATACTATATACATCATTAAAATATGACTGGTTATTAATTGACCTTGATATACTCTGAAGGCTATTTCAAACTCAGTAAACTGAATTATCCATTGCAACAAATTAGTCTTGCACATTTACATGGGTCAAAAATGACATTTACTGTGTGTACTCCTTTTAAAACAACACAATGATTTAACATGGGCTCCATCATGTCCATGAGTTAAACATGGCTATAATGCAGAATGTTTAACACCTACACATTTCACTTAGTTCAAATAACATGAATTAAGCTACATTTTTCTACCTACCATCATAATAGCCATCATCTTGTGCTATTACTGGGGAAGCCGAAACTGAGGATTCTGCTTGAAAACTTTTTTGATGTTCCTCAACAGTCAAATATTTCCTATAAAGAGACAGAACGCTATAAATCTACAAATTACATGGTTGTAGAGGTATACTGGTTTAGTTTTGATTGCTATTGAATCTTGCCTTCCAGACACATATATCTAAACATCTCCTAATAAATACTACAAAGATGATAAATATCAGTCAGAAAATTTCAGAGGTGTCAAAAATCAAGCAAATGTTGATGAATGCATGATGATTCTGGGGGGTTTCCGTGTTCTTCATCCACCATTAACACTGGCCTCCATGTATAGCCTATTGTGTGCTGAAAATGGCATTAAACCATACAACAACAAAAAAATCATAAGACCATTTGTTAAATGAGCTAAAACTTCAGCAACACAATACATGACAGAAGGAGTGCTCTACAATTAATGGACATGAGTAACTGTCAGAGGGGCTAAAGCTTGAGCCATATAACCAAAACAAGCTACAAGTTGTAAATTGTGATTAGAACATTATTGTGTAATCCATCTCATTCAACAGGATAGCTTTTTAGCACAGTAGATAAAGTACCTTATATTTTGATATTTTTTAAAATTAAAACAGTGGAATCTGTCCGATGTGGTCCCCAAGTATAAAAACTTACTGTCTTCATACAATATGTAAATTTAATATTGTGCATTTTGGCTACCTGACTTATCTGGGATGAATATTTGGCTAGCTGACTTATCTGGGATGAATATTTGGCTAGATGACTTATCTGGGATGAATATTTGGCTAGATGACTTATCTGGGATGAATATTTGGTTCCCTTTTCATGAATCGATCAGACTTGTTTCAGTGTATCTTCTGTGATGAATATTTGGTATGCACTGATTAGACAGGTTTCACTTACCTACTAAAATGAATATTTGGTATGCACTGATTAGACAGGTTTCATTTACCTACTAAAATGAATATTTGGTATGCACTTATTAGACAGGTTTCACTTACCTACTAAAATGAATATTTGCATTCCATTTATGCATCGATTAGACTGGTTCCAGTACATTTACAGAGCTGATTTTAATTCAAAATACCTGTCACTACTGTACTGACAAACAGGGATATAGAAAAGGTCAGATATGCTGTTGTTCATGTCATTAGAGGCAACTAATGCATGCATGTGATGCAGCGACTCAATGATACAACCCTTAGATTACAGGCCTGTTACTCTACCAAAGGAGCTAATGAAGTTTCATGGACTGGTCAACCGTGCATATGCTACATATTAAACATAGTATCATTTTGGAACACAATCTGACGACCATTCAAAGAATCACTGTCAATGAAATATTTACTGTATTGAGTAGGTATTAATGGTATTATAATCCAAGCCTACATTCAAATAATAATTTTGTTTTTAAAAAATTTGTTTATATAAAACAAATTGCCAATTTCACTCCAGTTGTTTAATTAATCTCTAATTATTTTCCAACATGTACATAAAGCACCTTCATGAAATTTGAGGTGTATGAAATCAAACTTTGGTGTATTTTGCATGACGAGAACCAGCATACTTGTAATACTGACAAGCTTAAGAAGTAAGACTTTAATAATGGCAAGCTTAAAATGGACTTTAATACTGACAAGCTTATGTATGACTTTAAAACTGACAAGCTTACAAAGGACTTTAATACTGACAAGCTTATATTGGACATTAATACTGACACGCTTACACTGGACTTTAGTACTGACAAGCTTGTAATGGACTTTAATACTGAAAAGCTTACACTAGACTCTAATACTGATAAGCTTACCATGGACTTAAATACTGAAAAGCTTACCGTGGACATTAACACTGACAAGCTTACACTGGACTTTAATAACCTTACACTAGACTTTAATGCTGAAAAGCTTACCATGGACTTAAATACTGATAAGCTTACACTGGACTTTAATAACTTTACACTAGACTTTAATACTGACATGCTTACACTGGACCTTAATACTGATAAGCTTATTCTGGACTTTGGGGGCTTTGAGTGATCAAGTGGTCTAAAGCGCTCACTGTTACAGATCACTGCCATCTCATTTCTTACTGATAAGCTTACAGAGGACTTTAATATTGATAAGCTTACCATAGACTTAAATACTGAAAAGAGTACACCAGATTTTAATACTGATAAGCTTACCATGGACTTTAATGCTGACAAGCTTATGTAGGACATTAATGCTGACAAGCTTACATAAGACTTTAATACTGACAAACTTTTGCAGGACTTTAATACTGATAATCTTACACTGGACTTTAATACTGCTAATCTTACCATGGACATTATTACAGAAAAGCTTACACTAGACTTTAATACTTTTAAGCTTACACTGGACTTTAATACTGATAAATTTACACTGTACTTTAATACTGAAAAGCTTACACTGGACTTTAATAATAATAAATTTACACTGGACTTTAATACTGATAAGCTTACACTAGACTTTAGTACTGATAAGCTTACAGTAGACTTTAATACTGACAAGCTTACACTAGAATTTAATACTGATAAGCTTACACTAGACTTTAATACTGATAAGCTTACACTAGACTTTAATACTGATAAGCTTACACTACACTTTTATACTGATAAGCTTACACTAGACTTTAATGCTGACAAGCTTACACTAGAATTTAATACTGATAAGCTTACACTACACTTTAATACTGATAAGTTTACACTAGACTTTAATGCTGACAAGCTTACACTACACTTTAATACTGATAAGTTTACACTAGACTTTAATGCTGACAAGCTTACACTGGACTTTAATACTGATAAGTTTACACTAGACTTTAATACTGACAAGCTTACACTGGACTTTTATACTGACAAGCTTACACTAGAATTTAATACTGATAAGCTTACACTACACTTTAATACTGATAAGTTTACACTAGACTTTAATGCTGACAAGCTTACACTGGACTTTAATACTGATAAGTTTACACTAGACTTTAATACTGACAAGCTTACACTGGACTTTAATACTGACAAGCTTACACTTTACTTTAATACCGATAAGCTTACACTAGACTTTAATACTGACAAGCTTACACTAGAATTTAATGCTGACAAGCTTACACTAGACTTTAATACTGACAAGCTTACACTGGACTTTAATACTGATAAGCTTACACTAGACTTTAATACTGACAAGCTTAGACTTTACTTTAATACCAATAAGCTTACACTAGACTTTTATACTGATAAGCTTACACTAGACTTTAATGCTGACAAGCTTACACTGGACTTTAATAATGATAAGCTTACACTAGAATTTAATACTGATAAGCTTACCATGGACTTTAATACTGATAAGCTTACCATGGACTTTAATACTGATAAGCTTACACTAGACTTTAATACTGAAAAGCTTACACTGGACTTCAATACTGATAAGCTTACACTAGACTTTAAAACAGAAAATCTTACGTTGGACTCTGTGCTGGAGATTTATATTCATCCTCTTCAGCATCAAAGAAGTATTCATCTTCACTGCTAGAATAGGATGTGGCAGGTACAGTTGCAGACTCTGTGTGCGTCTTAAAATAATCTTGAACGTCTGTGTTACCAGCTTTGAGTGAGATATGTAAATGTGAGAAATAGGTCAAGATTATATACAGTAAAACAAAACAAAAACAAACTGCAAAATGCATAGTGACAATGCATGGAAGTAATACTGTAAACAGTACCATTGAAATGACTGAATGAAAGAAATTTAGAACCCCAGTTTATTCTTCGGATCTGTTACCTGATCATAATACAAGTACACTGCAAATACATTCTTTCTGTCTCAAATCCAGCCTGCCTGGTGTCGACTATATCATCTACCTCACAAACCCAGCCTTTCTTGTGATGAGTACAATGACTAACTCACAAATTCAGTTTTTCTGGTGTGCCTCAAGGATCAATACTTTGAAGACTTTATTTTTAATTTCTGTTAATGATATTGTGACTGCATTTAGTAAAGTATGTCTGTCAGCAAATGATAACTGCTGAGAACACAACCCAAGCTCACAGTGTTCTATATGAAGATCTGCATAAGTCAAATTGTGGGCCCATCAATGATATGTATATTTTAACCAAAATAAAACCAAATCAATGACCATATAAAGAATTTCTAAATATCACCAATTACATTTAATGAATGATACAATTAAGTATGTCAGTGTTCATAATCACTTAGACTTGGCTTCCACACATACAAGAAATAACAGCAAAAGCATTGAAAAACAAAGATACATTACAAAGTCTCAAATCAAATTTGACACAAAATTACGATAATTTTATATGACCTTTATAAAGTGTTTTTTGGAGTGCAAGCTTATTATCTAGTATAACTGAAGTCTATATACAAAAGATGAAAACAGAAATAACATTCAGGCTTATTATCTGGTATAACGGTATAACTGTAGTCTGTATACAAAAGATGAAAACAAATAAAATGTAAGCCTATTATCTGGTATAACTGTAGTCTGTATACAAAAGATGAAAACATAAATAAAATGTAGGACTTTAACAAAATAAAGACTTATCAGTACTAAAGTGTGATTTACAGTATTACTTCCATGCATTGTCACTATACAAGTGAAAACAGAAATAAAATGTAAGCCGAAGAGTCTTTTGTTGGACATCAAAAATCTCTGTCATATTGTTTTAAAAAACTGAAGAGACTTTAAATAAAACAACGGTAATTGATTTATAACATTTTTTAAAATACACATTGTATGACTTCTAAATATATCTGGGCCTTGGGTTTAGCAAGTGTCCAGCAAGTAAAAATAATATACAACTTTGATAGATCTAACTTCAAATGCCTTTTGCCATCACTAACTTACATCAGCATTCATTCTTACCAAAGTCTATTACGATATGGAATCTTCAACCTTTGGAAAATTGGTAAATTCCTGCAATGTAATTTCTTAAGTTATGCTTAAACAGGAATACATAAAACTCCCAGCTCATTACTAACAAGGTGAGAGGTTAGCATAAAAATATATTCAAGAATTTTACAAAACTACGTTTAACTCAGAACTCTTCAATTTAAACATATTAAGCACCTTGTGAAAGCATTTTTTTAAAAAACAAATCCTGTGATTGCTCAAAAAGTTCAATATGACAATAATAAAAATTTTTTAATTGTATTTAAGGGTGACTATGCCACACTGAAATAGCCTGGTCTCGACTATGTTTAATTGAACAGCTCTCGTTAGTTTATGTTCAGAAATTTTTTTATCATCAAATAACAATATTACATGCACTGAACCAGCAACTGCAAACATTTTATTATACACAATACCAAATATAGTTACCAATGTACAATCAATTATGGATATGCTGTCAAAAATGTAAACATATCTTTGTTGATAATGGACTTTCCATTGCAAATACTGGGGTATTCAGTATGAGACAATTCAAAAAAAGCAACTTCTGTTCCTGTTTTAATATCAGTCCGCAGATATATTTAATGTTGTGCTAAGATATAATTTAAGAAAAAACAAATTTGTTTAGATTATTCACTGAATTACAAAGTGCTTGGGGCCCTGAGTGGCCAGTGGTTTAAAGCGCTTTCCGTTACGGATCGCTGCCATCTCACCTCTGTATGCATGTGTTTGAGTCTCAGATTCGGCTAATGTGGGTATGTGAGAAAACTTGCCAGTAGCTTCTTGTGGGTCAGTGGTTCTTTCCAGGTTCTTCCTCCACCATTAATACTAGCCACCATGTATAGCCTATCGTGTGCTGACAAATGGTGTTAAACCCGACAACAACTACAACAACAAAGTGTTCATGGACCATGGATTATAAAATTATTTGAGGATTATTGTGAATTCATTGGAAGAAGTTTTTGAAAATGCCAGTGTGATACATCAACTTTAGCACATTCAAAGCTACTGATATGTCAGCACATTCAGGACCTGGAATTCGTTGAGAACACCAGATTCTTTTGGACTTGTGTAGAACTTTTCAGGATTTTTAATTTGGATTTAATTTATAATACTGCAAGTTAGTCTTAAATTTCATTTTATAAATTGGAGAATTATATTATTTCTTAAGTTTTACAAAATTCATTAGTTTATCTTCTGTCTGTTGCTTAATATAAGACAATAGAGCTGCAACTTCCCCAAAACAACACAAAAAATAAAATAAAGATCAAAATTACAAGACTAATATCCTTCAATGCCCAAGTTTGGTATCAACTGCTTTGTTTTCTTCTATTAAATTGAAAATTTCCAGTACATTCTCATAGGAACATTATTACAGAACACATTCCTGAGAAGGGTTGCTTCCAAATGTTAATTTAACAATGCCTAAAATATCACAAGTAAAATCTAAAACAGGAAAAATAAAAAGAGGTTCTGATACCAAAAGTAAAATCTAAAACAGGAAAAATAACAAGAGCTTCTGATACCAAACGTAAAATCTAAAACAGGAAAAATAAAAGAGGTTCTGATAGCAAAAGTAAAATCTAAAACAGGAAAAATAAAAAGACGTTCTGATACCAAAGTAAAATCTAAAACTGGAACAACAAAAAGAGGTTCTGATACCAAAAGCAAGATCCACATTAGTCCCTGATTGATCCGCTTTACAAGGTCCATTAACCCGAACATCCCCATCACCAGCATCCATGATATAATCAACATGCTGCAACTCTTCTACAATTAAAGAACACAAATATTTGAATAGATTGTCGTTTTCACTGTTTCTGTCTGCTCTTAATTCTGTATGTGTCTCGGTTGATGTAAAGTACATGTATATACAACAAGATGTGGACTGAGTCAGGGCTAAACTGTGTCTGTTGATGTAAGGTACATGTATATACAACAAGATGTAGACTGTCATGGCTAAATTGTGTCAGTCTTGATGTAAAGTATATACAACAAGATGTGGACTGAGTCATGGCTAAACTGTATCTGTGTAGTTGTAAAGTATAAACAACAAGATGTGGACTGTTATAGCTAAATTGTATATGTGTTGTTGTAAAGTATATACAAAAAGATGTGGACTGTTATGGCTAAATTGTATCTGTGTTGTTGTAAAGTATATACAACAAGATATGGACTGTCATGGCTAAATTGTATGTGTTGTTGTAAAGCATATACAACAAAATATGGACTGTCATGGCTTAATTGTATCTGTGTTGTTGTAAAGTATATACAACAAGATATGGACTGTCATGGCTAAATTGTATGTGTTGTTGTAAAGCATATACAACAAAATATGGACTGTCATGGCTTAATTGTATCTGTGTTGTTGTAAAGTATATACAACAAGATGTGGACTGTCATGGCTAAATTGTATGTGTTGTTGTAAAGTATATACAACAAGATGTGGACTGAGTCATGGCAAAACTGCATCTGTGTTGTAAAGTATATACAACAAGATGTGGACTGAATCATGGCTAAACTGCATCTGTGTTGTTGTAAAGTATATACAACAAGATGTGGACTGAGTCATGGCTAAACTGCATCTGTGTTGTTGTAAAGTATATACAACAAGATGTGGACTGAGTCATGGCTAAACTGCATCTGTGTTGTTGTAAAGTATATACAACAAGATGTGGACTCGTGGTTAAATTGTGTCAGTCTTGATGTAAAGTATATACTACAAGATGTCGACTGAGTCATGGCTAAATTGCTTGTGTTGTTGTAAAATATATACAATAAGATGTTGACTACATTTTTTAAGAAAGGTTTAGTACAGTAAGATTCTTAACGAGCAGGGTTAGGTTTACTTCTTAACCTGGTGTTTTGTAATTATTGTGCCAGTAATGTAATCTGTATAACTTACTATGTATAACGTTATTACGTTTTTATGCCCGTGTCATGTATAGTGTACTATACACTATACACTGTGTTGGGTATGTTTTTCACTGTATGGAGTGTGTAGAGCTGTCTAGAGTATCTGGAGCATCCAGGGGGTTTGAAACATCTACTGTGTCTAGAGTGACCAGAGTGACCCAAGCATTCAAAGCTATTGGAGTGATCAGGGTCAATGTGGTGCAAGCTGTAAAGCCAACCACAAGAATTAATCGTACTAGCTGTAAATCTGAACTAGAGCAGCCATGGAGCTGAAATAAAGTTTGCTGATGATGGAGTGCATCTCCTTACATATAATCTATCAGCCGTGGGCTAATTCTGGGGCTCGTAAAACAAATTGTAGGGGTAGGGTTACTATTTCAAGGCCTCAGTGTGGTGGTAGTAGGGGTTAGGGTTAGGGTTACTATTTCATATTTGTTTTTCTGATATATTCAATTTCTCTGCACGTACCTTGTTTTGTAAGTGCTAACTGGTGCTCTACTACCACCACACTGAGGCCTTGAAATAGTAACCATAACCCTAACCCCTACTACCACCACACTGAGGCCTTGAAATAGTAACCCTAACCCTAACCCCTACTACCACCACACTGAGGCCTTGAAATAGTAACCCTAACCCTAACCCCTACTACCACCACACTGAGGCCTTGAAATAGTAACCCTAACCCTAACCCCTACTACCACCACACTATGAAATAATAGGCAGCTGCTGCTCCAAACTCACAACCACAATTAGTGTAATTTAAATATTTGTTTCCATGAAAAAAAAATGCTAACCCTCTTACAATCAGTTTTCTTATGAACTGACCAACTACATTTTCAACAAATATTTGCTTGAACCATTCTCATTTCCACACAAGTTTCCAACATTTATCAAAACGTTTTGGCTTTCTGTTCTCTCAAAAAATACTTGAGGCACCATGTTTTGCAAACATGCTTCTTTCTTTCTATTTCCATCAGTTTCATTGGATGAATAGAAACTTTTGACCAATCAGAATACACTTTATAATACTCTTTACTATCATAATGTTAAATAATAAACAGAATGACTACTTTGCTGGATATTTGCAGAATGGGGCCAGACAGACTGGTTTTTAAAAACTGAATCGGAAATGATACAAAAAAAATGGACTACCTTGAGAATCCAATTTGTCAGAAAAAAAGCCTGAAAAATCATGTCTGTATAATATCAAATACACAATGGCCTTTTGAATTTCTCCGAACCACAATTTCTAAATGTGAAGAGGGTTAAATGTCCTTAAGAGGTGTTTCAAAGTATATTATTTTTATCTGAATCATGTTCTGGTCAGCTATACACATCTTTCCAATCTTCTTGGCACATCAAAATCCATTTCTTCTTCTTTAGCCATACCATTTTGCAAACCAAATCAATGTTGGAAATTTCATGATGCTGTGGATTTTTTCTTTTTTAACTATATTTATATTTACTATGGCAACTAACAGCAGTGTAAAACATAGATTAAATGTACAGTCTCTGGCAACTAAATATCAGGCTGCTAAGGAAGTTGAGGGCAGAGCATCTAGAAATGATGTCTCTGAAAAATGTTCACTTCAACATAAATAATAATAATAATAATGAAGACTTTGTATAGCGCCTCATCTTTAGAAGCTCTAAGCACTATACAACATCTATAATGATATGAATACGAAAAATAAAAACAAACACCATGAAATTGGAGAAAAAAAATAATGCTAAAAGTAATTAAGGTAGGAAACATTGTTAGGTCTTGCCATTGCAAAAGGCAAGTTTTAAGAGCACTCATAAAAGGGACCACTGTGTCCTTGTGTCTAATTTCAATTGGCAATTCATTCCACGTTGCTGGGCCTTGGTATGCAAAAGAACGCTGTCCATATGACTTCATTTTCATAGTGAAAATAATAAGTATATGATTGTCAGAAGAGGAGTGTATGTATCTTGCTCGTGTGTAGACACGGGTAAGACTGAATAGGTATGCTGGACTCAAGTCCGTTATTTTATATATAAGTTGAAGTTTATCTTTATTATCATATGTGCCTGTTACCACACTCAAGTTAGACAAAGACTGATAATATAGCGTTGTTCCCCATGGTACAGTAATCTGGATCAGATGCCATAAATTTATTAACATTTACTTGAATGGATTTACAGATATCTTTTTATTAGTTTAAAAAAGATATTTTATAAAAAAGACATAGGAAAGTCTGAGAAACTTTACAATTTGTAATATTGCAGCAATAGCAGAATGGCTTTAATGTGTACTGGCAACAACATTGAATACCATCATAAAATACTATAAATTAAAATCACATCTTCATCTTATGAGGTAAAATCACTTGGATATGTGAATGAAACTTAAAGAGGCTAACAGTTTCTGCCATAATTTATTCCGCACTTTCCCTGGAAATGTTGGAAGTACAGAACTTGAATGTATATCATTTTAAATTCTAATGCTTTGCGAGTTATCTTAAAATCTACCGTTTAACAATTGCTATAAATTATAGGGATTTGGGGAAATCATGCATACTACTATCATATAGTAGGATTTTACTTATTTCTATTATCTAAATAGAGGAAAACTGTTCACTCCCCTTTTTCAAATCAGCACATCTTGAGTGTTATTTCCCCATTCTGGCGAGATCATAGTATTGTTCATGCTGTATTTCTCTAAACAGCACAAAACATTAACACCATCTCTGTGAGTTGGTCTAAGTCTAGTTTACATGCCTTGTATCTGTGATGTGCCAAATCTATTGGTTGATTAGGTTTGTGTTCCCATCATGGCTGTTACTAGCTGAAATTATTCTAGAAGGAAAATTTCCAAATAAAAATGAAATTTATTAATGATATTACCTCTCTTGCTTGATGCAACACTGAAGTAGTCAAAATCTGCCTCCTGGGTGAGTATTGGCTCATGCATGGAACCATTCATTACTGGCTCCTTCAGACTTTCCTGCAAAATATGTACAATACAACAGTCTAGTCTCATATACTCAAGTTTTTTATCTATGTACTAGTTCATGTTTAATATACGAGTAGTTCTCCGAAATTGGTGTTTGTTTGGGTTTTTTTTAAGGGTTTAACGCCATTTTTCACCCCGGAAAGAACTACCGACCCACGAGAAGCTACTGGCAAGCTTTCTCACATAACTACATTACCCAAATCTTAGACTCGAACCCACGCAGACATAGGTGAGACGGCAGTGATCCGTAATGGACAGCACTTTAGACAACTCGGCCACTCGAGGGTCGCCAGAATTGATGACATCCTGGAATGGTCCCAATTATTTGTCAGTGTTTTTTTTTCCAGGATATTTATGAGCTTGGAGTGCAAATCAGTATATCAAATGTACCCTAAAGAATTAGTAGCATCAATATCAGACATGAGACTTTTTTTTGCTTGCTGAATAATTGGACTAAAATTGATGAAATCGGCAGAAAATGGCTACCAAAATTTACTTGAAGCAACAGATGTTAAACAGCTTAATGATGGCAACGCCACAGGTACAGAATAAGATTCTTATTTATGTTTTAGTTTATAAAACAATGCCAAAAAACAATATAAATGACTTCAAAACATATTTTTGTGTGTTTTTGTTATATTTTGGAACTCTGAATCAACCATCTCGTTCGTACGTGTTCATGTCACGTTTTCCAAGAATATGTTTACTTGCCTGCAGCTCAGAAACAGAATCCTGCAGTTTGTCATTTATCACAAACATGAAATTAAACAAATAATATTTCATTTATTCAAGTTTATTTTTTAAAATCCAGTCAAAAAACCCAAATCTGATAGATTTTAATCAACCGTGTCTCGTTATAATGTAACATGATGTCCAAGTTTCAATCCCTAGTACGTTATTGTGGGCTGTATTGGTACTGCAGACACTGTTTGAAAATAAGCTAAATATAGAAACACACAAAATAGAAACATTTACGACAGAATTCCATCACCTGAAGCAAGGTGTTCAATGAAAAAGTATGATGTGTCACCCATATCCAGTTTATGTACAGATGAGATGCTGAGCAGGAAACAAACATTATTCAGTAATTTTTCAAAAAAGACAGCCTTTGGAGTATTCTTCTTGATATGAGGTAAGTAAAATATTAATTTAGAACATTTCTTGATTTGAGGTAAGTAAAATATTAATTTAGAATGTTTCATATATAAACAAACGATACTTTACAGCTATATTACCATCATCTGCCTTTGTATGCACTCTGAAATTTGGTATTGCCTGGTTTTATGAATGTCGCTTGTAACGTAACGAGATGGTCAAAATTGACTACAAACAGAGTACTGCTTTTTAATATTAACTTTATAGAAATTTAGAATTAGTTTTGACATTGTGTTGTTTTTCAGTCGAATACAGAGTCAGTCGATGTTTTTTAAAAAGAGAAATTACATTTGTTTGTGAAAACATCCTGTCCATTACTGTGACCACCAAATGTGTTGTTCTAAATCTTGTCACGTCTAACAAACGGCCTGGATTGAGCTGCATTTTTAAAGATAAAGAACATTAGCAAATGATTGTATGTAGCACATGTATAAAATTCAAATGCCGTCATGTTTTACACTTCCTTCATAATATTAATCTGAATATCTAGACTTACTATATGTTTTACCATTTTCTTTCCTGGTTATCAGTCTCGTCCGCTACATATGAAGGCGGCATTTTTGTACATTGGTTGACACATGTAATGAACTGGATGGATGCAGCTAGTACAGCTGTTAATGTTTCTAAATATTGTTTAAATTGACAGATTAGATTGAACATTTAAGTTCTGTTTATACAATCGATCATTGTACTGTTTTTTCTTTGTTTATTTTATTATTTGATCGATTTATTGAGGTTGATGTCACGTGTTACTTGAGACAACTTTGGATTACAGTCATTGGCAATAGTCTGAAATTTCTTCCTAGCATCCCAGTAGCAGCATGTTATTAAACACACTTGGTCATGTCTGATTAAGCAGCGGTTGCCCCCATTTCACAATGAATTCATTTTGAATCACATAATAAACTCTAGTACAAAATTGGTAATTTTTCTGTAATTTTAAATTACAGAACTATCAGTTTGATCAGCCATGCTAGTAAGGTGATGCTGAAGATCATCTTCAACAGAATGAACCCACAAGCAGAAGAAATAATCCCTGAAGAACAGGCAGGGTTCCATAGTGGAAGAAGCACAACAGAACAAATTTTCAATCTTAGGGTTCTGTGTGAAAAGTACTCACAACATCAATAAGACATTTATCATGTGTTCATAGATTTCAAAAAGGCTTTTGATAGAGTGTGGCATGAGGCATTGTGGGCCAAAATGAAGAAGTACAACATGGGTCAAAAGTTGACCAACACCATCAAGCAGCTGTACGCCAAGGCTACCAGTGCAGTAATTGCCCAAGGTTCTGTGGGGGACTGGTTCAAGATTACAGTTGGAGTACGGCAAGGCTGTCTCCTGTTACCCACGCTTTTCAACATCTACTTAGAGCGCATTATGAGCGAAGCCCTGGAAAACCACTGTGGGACAGTCAGCATTGGAGGGCGTAACATCACCAACCTACGCTTTGCAGACGACATTGATGGGATGGCAGGCAGTGAAGATGAGCTTGCCACCTTAGTGAAGAACCTGAATAAAACATCTTCCAGATCTGACATGGAGATAAGTGCCGAGAAGACAAAGCTGATGACAAACAGTGGCAAATAAATCTCAACCAAGATTAAAGTCAGAGGACACGAACTGGAAACAGTGGTCCAATTCAAATATCTTGGTTCCATAATCACAGAAGAGGGATCAAGAGCAGAAATTTTGTCACGAGCAGCACAAACAACGGCAGCTATGTCAAAGCTAAGACCCATCTGGAGAGACAAGAACATCTGTCTGAAAACTAAAATCAGACTATTGAGAGCACTAGTCATCTCAATCTTTCTGTATTCATGTGAGGCCTGGACCCTGACAGCAGAATTTCAAAGAAGAATTCAGGCACTTGAAATGAGATGCTACAGAACCATCCTTGGCATCTCTTACATGGACCACATCACAAATGAAGAAGTGCGCAACACCATCAGGCACAAAGTAGGCCATTATGAAGACCTCCTCACCATTGTCAAAAAAAGAAAGCTGAAATGGTATGACCATGTCACTAGAGCCAACAGTCTATCCACAACAGTACTGGAGGGTAGTGTCCAAGGTGGTAGAAGGAGAGGTAGACAGAAAAGTGGAGTGACAACATCACAGAATGGACCAGGAAAAGTTTTGCAAAGACACAGGCATTGGCACATGATCGAGTCAAGTGGAGGGAACTGGTCAGATGTTCAGCAGCACAGTGCCTCAATGACCACACTAGGTCAAGAGACTGATGATGATGATGACAAAATTGGTGATATGTTCAGTGCATTGAGACAGCATTGTAATTTTTTATAAAATATTTGTTACACTAGCATTATGTGCTTATATTTGTTTTTGAAACAGTAAATTATTCAATAAAATAAATTCTCTTGCAATTTTTCATCTATATAGTAAAAACAAAGTTCTATACATGGAATTTTAAAATCATTTGAAATTTGGAAAAGGACTTAGAAGTGGAATTGATGGAGACCTCAATAAATCAACCAAAAGTCACTAATTGCATAATTTGTATTTTTTACAATATACATATGTCACAATATATTTTCAGTTTCACAATAGTTATTAACATGATAAGGACATCAGATCGACTTGCTAAAAAAAGAAGCCTTCCTGAGCCGATACAGTCTGAATCAAGAGTAACAACATTTGAATCTGCAAAGGAACCCAAGTTGGCAGCTGGAGTGAAAGGAATCAAATGTACAGGCAACGTTTAAAAGAAGATCTCCTTCAATACAATGCTTACCGAGAGAAGGAGAAACAGCGTCTGAAAATATACAAGGCAAGACTGACAGTTGAACAAAAGGAGCTTGAAAGGTTAGGTTTGGTTAGGGAAGAATCCAAAGCCTCAGGCGAGAGCATGTGTAGAAGAAAGAAGAGAGAAAGACAGGCTCAGACAACAGAGATATAGGGCTGGATTAGCACAGTGACCACAGAAAAGAGGGTGGATGACTAGGAAGAAACTTCAACAAGAAGAAGCTAAAAAAAAGGGTAGAGATGTTTGAATGATCCTCAACAGAAACGTCTACTCTTTCTAAAAGGTCTCCAGCCTGCACACCTGCATTAAAATCAAAGGAGACTCTGAAGTTAATAAGGAAACCGCCTAAAGATCCACTGTGACAGCTGTTTGCAGAAGTGATAGAAGAAGTTGTCGAGACAGTGCAGTTTACTTCTCCTCGCAAAAAACATGCTCTTCAGTTAAAAAAACATACTTGCAAGATTTCCAAGGCGGGAAATTGCTTTTTCAACTGCAGTCCATAGATCAAGTTATTGAGAGCTACTAACAGCTGAAGAACTTTAAGATGTCTGCTCACAATGTCAAACGAGCTGCCTTGGATAATATTTTGTTGAAGGCGAACAAAAGATTAAGCATTACCTTGATACGAAAGAAGTATTGTCTCAGTTATCACTACATAAAAGTGTCAGACGCAGACATTTGAGCACAAGATGTCAAGCTGTGCTCTGCCAAAGGAAATAATCCAGAAAGTTGTCAACTTTTTCAAATGAGGTGACATTTCCAGATGCGATCCCTCTCCAGCATCTGTGATAAAAAAGACCCATGCTCTGAGCTGATATATGGAAAAAATCCTTAAAAGATGCATACAAGCAGTTTGTGGAGGAGACAAAGATAGAAATATCATTTTCAAGATTTGCAAAATGTCTGCCCAAGGAGATAAAAGGAGTGAAATGTACCAACACTTGCTGCTGTGAATATCGCGTGAATATTACACTGAAGAGGGATGCAATCAACAAGTTTCTGGCAGCAAAGGGATTCCATTGCCTCATTTTACCTTCAAAAGTTGTCATGAGTGACCTGACCTTGTGTGACAAGGAAATAAATATTCAACGTCGTAAGAGCTGCATAGACAGAAAATGTTCCTATTGTGGAGTTAAACTAGTCAGAGCTAAGCTACAGCCAGCAATAGAAATGTATACCGGTACTGTAGTAAAGTGGAAAAAGTCGGCACTCGTCAAAGAAAACATAAGTAACAATACTGGAATCAACAAAACAATATGTAAACGGCAACTTACTACAATGCAGGGCACACTGGACCAAGTTCTTTCAGAACTGGAGGAAGAACTGCATTCCTTTTCATGCCACCTAACAAATGCGGATTGGCAACATAAAAGCTTTTGCCAACTTAAAAGAAAATCTTCCAGAAAACTGGCTCCAACTTTGTATGGATTTTACAGAAACGTTTGGGTGTTTTTACCAATATGAGGCACAAGGGGCTCACTGGACTTGCCAACAAGTCCCAATTCATCCAGTGATTGTCCATTACCGCTGTTCACAACATCATGACACCCTCACAGAATCTCTGATCTTCATATCAAATGACCTGCAGCATGACACACATGCTGTTCAACATTTCTAGATGATTGCCATGCATGAGCTACAATCCAGAGGACTCCAATTTACCAAGATAATTCATTTCTCAGATGGATGTGCCTCACAGTACAAGGGGGAATAAGTTTTGTTGATGCCTCATATGCCTGTAAATTCTATTTCCTTTAAAAATTTATTTTGTACATTTAGTTTGACATGCACAAATAAATAATTTAAGCATTGTCATTTTCTTTACCAAAGCCAACCAAAATCTCAACAACTGCATTTGCTAATAAAGAATATCCTGCCACAAACAACATCACCAGTGCCAGCCAGTCTCACTGCAGCACCAGTCTCAGAAGCTGTAACGGTTGTGTTTCAGGCTAATTCAATGAAGTAAATATTTGCAAAAATATAATTGGTACAAGTGGTAGCTCTGACATTCTGGAATTATTATGTATAATAGAAAATGATGCTTCTATCATTTTGATAATGAGCATATGTTCTAACTAATATTTATTGCTGGTAAATTAACCTGTTTTCTTAAAAAAAAAAAAATTGTTTAATATTTCAGAGCTGGTCAGTTTTTTATGGTCAGTGTTCCAGTCCAACAGGGTCGCAAACCCATCAGGAAGGAATATGGAGCTGTTGTAAGTATGTTGTAAGTATGTTGTAAGTATGTTGTAAGTATGTTGTAAGTATGAAGATCCTTTTCTTTACCATTATTTCGTCAAGTCTGTATAATTATGAAAATCTGCGTGACTAACCTGTCACCTCTGATAAATCATCATCTGCACAATTATTTTTACATTTTTTCAAATTCAGTGTTGTAATAACTAGACTAATTGGTATACATTGATATAGGCTCTTTATATGATTGAATTTAAAGTTGGGAAAGCTTTCAGGAAAATATTTTATATGTAGCAGTTGAAATTAATTTTAAATGCTAATAATAGCTTTTGCTGCATATTGCAGGTGCTTCAAGTCCAGGAAGATGATCTTGAAGTGCAGTACCTCCACCAGAAGGATGGGAAATATTATTTCCCTGACACAAAAGATGATGCCTGGATTGTATGTGTTGACATTGTTGGCCATCATGATATTGCCCAGATGGCCACTAGACTCTTCCACTAAGTTTGAAACAATAAATACATTTGAAATTACAAAGTTATTTTGTGTTTTTCTGTCACCTTCTTCATTTAGTCTGAATGTCTCATGTAACACTGTGACACCATCCACCATACTGAATGTGGCTAAACATGGGAAAACTTGACATCATTCACAAACATGTTTAAAATAGGATTCTCACACACACACATACAAGCACACACACACAAGAGTAATAGTATTATCCCTTCCTCTGAATAAAGCTCCATTGTAAAGGCTGAACACAAATCTTCCATGTGTTACAGTGTGACAATTTTTTTATGATGATCGTATGAAATGTTCAACATAGATATTGATAATTTTGCTTTTATATCTTTCATTCTATTTGTACTATGTGAATTTATAACAAAGGTCTTCAACTGTGGTCTTGCTATGTAAGTTCAAGGTACTTTATGTCACACTGTAACACACGTGACACCCAAACACCAATTGTCTTCAAGTTGAAACTGTAAAAACAAATTCACTCACTGATTTTATATTTCTACATGAAAGTATATGTGCATTGGGCTTTAATACACATAAATCCAACCATACCGTTATTATTTTAATTTTTGACATCAGTCCATCATAGCAGTTACCAATTCTGGAGAACTACTCATATACAAAATACCAGAATCAAGTCTCTCAAATTTCAGCAACTAAAATGGTATATAATATGAAAAATATGCTAGTGTCAAGTTTCATTTACTCAATTTTTCATTAACTAATTTACTGGCTCTTGCAGAACACATACCAAACTGAAAACTATATAGTTAGATCTGCCAACAGTGCATGTGCCAGATGCAGGATTGAATTTCTGTTCTGAAATCTGCCTGTAAAATGAACTGCAATATCATATGTCTAGCTGTTCCTGCTGTGGGTCAAACACAGAACATCAAGGCCTTCAAGGCAAGAATTTTTAAAACACATCTATTGAATGTGACTGAAGAATTGATAATCATCTATTAGCTTCATTACTTTTGCATGTCTGGCTTTAAATCTTTTTTGTAGGTCTGGCTTTAAAATCTTTTTTGCATGTCTGGCTTTAAATCTTTTTTGTTGGTTTTTGTAGGTCTGGCTTTAAATCTTTTTTGTAGGTCTGGCTTTAAATCTTTTTTGTAGGTCTGGCTTTAAATCTTTTTTGCAGTTCTGGCTTTAAATCTTTTATGTAGGTCTGGCTTTAAAATCTTTTTTGCATGTCTGGCTTTAAATCTTTTTTGCACATCTGGCTTTAAAATCTTTTTTGCATGTCTGGCTTTAAATCTTTTTTGCACGTCTGGCTTTAAAATCTTTTTTGCATGTC
Organism: Unio pictorum; assembly: GCA_030141615.1. Classification (NCBI taxonomy): domain Eukaryota; kingdom Metazoa; phylum Mollusca; class Bivalvia; order Unionida; family Unionidae; genus Unio; species Unio pictorum. The sequence continues at coordinate 435,938 of JARLTB010000252.1, forward strand.
TGGCTTTAAATCTTTTTTGTAGGTTTTTGTAGGTCTGGCTTTAAATCTTTTTTGTAGGTCTGGCTTTAAATCTTCTTTGTAGGTCTGGCTTTAAATCTTCTTTGTAGGCCTGGCTTTAAATCTTTCTTGTAGGTCTGGCTTTAAATCTTTCTTGTAGGTCTGGCTTTAAATCTTTGTAGATCTGGCTTAAAATCTTTTTTTGCAGGTCCAGCTTAAAATAATTACCGTATTTTCTGGCCTATAAGTCAATACTTTTTACTTGAAGGTCATGTCTTCGTCTATGGATTATGTCATAGAAGTTGTGTCGATGTGTATATTTGGATTATGGTATCTAGTATGTTATAAAAATTTCTCTATAAATGGCATGATGGAAAACAGGTCACACAGAAGTACAAATTCTTATAAATATAAACACAATCATTATAGTTTATAAAAATTCTCTCTATCATTATTAATTTCACACCTTGATTTAAGGCAGTGGGTTGAGCCAGCAGCTACCAACTACTGCAGACAACCGTGCACTTTTTAAAAAGAAAATGCTTTATAACTATTTTTGCAAAATGTTTCACATATAACAAATGTAAATCAAACAATATTTTAGTACAGAAACGAATATAAATTATTCAACAGTTAGTTTGGCTGATGTATCGATAAGAAATTGGAGTTAGGGTTTCTACATCATATTTCTATTAAAGTTAGTTTTCAATGTTTTCTTATATTCGTGTTTAAGGATGCAACATTTACAAATGTAATAGTTTAACTTAATTTACGTCTTGTAAGCATTCACAAACCTGAAAATGAACATGTGATTTAGTTCAGTGATGCAAGAACTACCATTTCAAAATAAATTAAATATTTCAACATATCTGTTTAATAGGACTGATTAGTATGATTTTCTCATCTTATGTGGCATAACTAGAAAAAAGCAAAAGTTGAACAGAAATGGTTGTGGCCAACAACACTGAACATTATGTATCATAATTATTGACTGATAATGCTTATTCAAATAATTTACTTTGAAACACCTCTTATGGACATTTAATCATCTTCACATTTAGAAATTAGGTTTGGAGCAACAGTAAAATGCAAGATAAAAGTGCAACCACAGTATACAATTTTCAAATAAAAAAGATAAATATCAAGTACAAAGCTAAGGATGATTTTCTTCAACCCTTAGATGAAGCAGGAAAATTCTTTTCCATGAGAATGTACATTAACAAATATCTTCTTAATGCTGTAACAGAAAATAGTAAGGAAAATAAAACAAGAAATGTGTGCTTACATGCTTTGCTTTCAATTACTCAAAACCAACTTACTAAGTGCTAACATCGAAAAGTAAACAACAGTAACAAATCTTGGATTATTTGTGTCTCACCTCTCTCATTTTTGCCTGAAATATAAGCGACCAAAATTTCAAATCACCTAAAATTGAAAACATCCAAATGTAACAAACAGAAAAATCAGTTACACTTAACTTTTGTCTTAAGGACAATTGGCATAAATTTATGCTAATAAAATTATCATCAGTATCAATCAGAAAGTGGTGATTTACTCTGCTAAAAACACAAACCAAATGTGTAACTACCTGATGAATGTATACACCAGTTGGGTTCTCAATGAAAAAGTCTAGGCTATATTCCAATTCCTGGATATGCCATGAAAACTATAACAATAATGGAAACCAATTAAACCTGTCAAAATTCTAAAAAGCTTCTTCTGGGTACACAATGATTTTAATTGATCAGTTCCTCAGGTCCCTATCAAAGGAAAACTGTATTAAATGTGTACAAATCTTAAGTTAAGCCTGATTTTTAATTTCACAGTATCCGATATATATCACTACCTAATGTCACCTCTACATGCTAGAATTAAAGCACAAATAAAAAAGATACATTTATTTTTGCTACTAATCTGGTTAAGCAGCTGTCAAAGTTCTGGTCATAAAGGGTAAAATCCATATGGATTAGAGTCAGAATACAAACACTAACATAAAATATGCAAAACATTTATGCTCAACACTCACTCTAATTAGTTAGGTGTGTAACTTCTGCTGAATGATTGTTAACTGGAATTCTGCAATGGGCACAAATCACATGCTCAAAGTTTGTGTGATTTGTTGACTTGGATTTTCCAAATGGCAAGTTGGGTAGAATGTGCTAATTTTCCAACTGGCAAGATGGGTAGAATGTGCCAATTTTCCAACTGGCAAGATGGGTAGAATGTGCCAATTTTCCAACTGGCAAGATGGGTAGAATGTGCTACTTTTCCAACTGGAAAGATGGGTAGAATGTGCTAATTTTCCAACTGGCAAGAAGGGTAGAGAATACCAAGTTCCTTATATGGATTGGGTATTTTAAAATTAAGTTGGCAAGATGGGTAGAGTTGAATTCCCAATAAGTAAAAATGGGTCAAATATGCTAAATTCCCAATAGGCAAGATGGGTATACCATGCTAAAATCCTGACATGCAAGGTGGGTTGAGTAAGCTAAAATCTGACTAGGCAAATTGGGTAGAGCATGCTAAAAGCCTTGCAGGCAAGCTTTGTAAAGAATTCTAGTATCCTGACATTCCAATTGGCAAGGTGGGTGAAGTATGCTAAAATCCCAATAAGTAAATTGGGTCAAGTTATGCTAAAACCCCAATAACTAAATTGGGTAAAGAATGCTAAAATCCCAAAAAGTAAATTGGGTAAAGAATGCTAAAATCCCAAAAAGTAAATTGGGTCAAGTATACTAAAATCTCAATAAGTAAATTAGGTAAAGTATGCTAAAATCCCAATAAGTAAATTAGGTAAAGTATGCTAAAATCCCAATAAGCAAATTGGGTAAAGAATGCTAAAATCCCAATAAGTAAATTGGGTCAAGTATGCTAAAATCCAAAGAAGTAAATTGGGTCAAGTACGCTAAATTCCCAATAAGTAAATTGGGTCAAGTATACTAAAATCCCAATAAGTAAACTGGGTAAAATATGCTAAAATCCCAATAAGTAAATTGGTCAAGTATGCTAAAATCCAAATAAGTAAATTGGGTCAAGTATACTAAAATCCCAATAAGTAAATTGGGTCAAGTATACTAAAATCCCAATAGGCATGATGGGTAAAGAATGCTGAAATCCCAATAAGTAAATCGGGTCAAGTATGCTAAAATCCCAATAAGTAAATTGGGTCAAGTATGCTAAAATCCCAATGGGTATGATGGGTAAAGAATGCTAAAATCCCAATAAGTAAATTGGGTCAAGTATGCTAAAATCCCAATAAGTAAATTGGGTAAAGAATGCTAAAATCCCAATAAGTAAATTGGGTCAAGTATACTAAAATCCCAATAAGTAAACTGGGTAAAGTATGCTAAAATCCAAATAAGTAAATTGGGTCAAGTATACTAAAATCCAAATAAGTAAATTGGGTCAAGTATACTAAAATCCCAATAGGCATGATGGGTAAAGAATGCTGAAATCCCAATAAGTAAATCGGGTCAAGTATGCGAAAATCCCAATAAGTAAATTGGGTCAAGTATGCTAAAATCCCAATAAGTAAATTGGGTAAAGAATGCTAAAATCCCAATAAGTAAATTGGGTCAAGTATACTAAAATCCCAATAAGTAAACTGGGTAAAGTATGCTAAAATCCAAATAAGTAAATTGGGTCAAGTATACTAAAATCCAAATAAGTAAATTGGGTCAAGTATACTAAAATCCCAATAGGCATGATGGGTAAAGAATGCTGAAATCCCAATAAGTAAATCGGGTCAAGTATGCGAAAATCCCAATAAGTAAATTGGGTCAAGTATGCTAAAATCCCAATGGGCATGATGGGTAAAGAATGCTAAAATCCCAATAAGTAAATTGGGTCAAGTATGCTAAAATCCCAATAAGTAAATTGGGTAAAGAATGCTAAAATCCCAATAAGTAAATTGGGTCAAATATACTAAAATCCCAATAAGTAAACTGGGTAAAGTATGCTAAAATCCCAATAAGTAAATTGGTCAAGTATTCTAAAATCCCACTAAGAAAATTGGGTAAAGTATGCTAAAATCCAAATAAGTAAATTGGGTCAAGTATACTAAAATCCCAATAAGTAAATTGGGTCAAGTATATTAAAATCCCAATAGGCATGATGGGTAAAGAATGCTGAAATCCCAATAAGTAAATCGGGTCAAGTATGCTGAAATCCCAATAAGTAAATTGGGTCAAGTATGCTAAAATCCCAATAAGTAAATTGGGTCAAGTATGCTAAAATCAAAATGGGCATGATTGGTAAAGAATGCTAAAATCCCAATAAGTAAATTGGGTCAAGTATGCTAAAATCCCAATAAGTAAATTGGGTCAAGTATGCTAAAATCCCAATAAGTAAATTGGGTAAAGAATGCTAAAATCCCAATAAGTAAATTGGGTCAAGTATGCTAAAATTCCAATGGGCATGATGGGTAAAGAATGCTAAAATCCCAATAAGTAAATTGGGTCAAGTATGCTAAAATCCCAGTAAGTAAATTGGGTAAAGAATGCTGAAATCCCAATAAGTAAATTGGGTCAAGTATGCTAAAATCCCAATAAGTAAATTGGGTCAAGTATGCTAAAATTCCAATGGGCATGATGGGTAAAGAATGCTAAAATCCCAATAAGTAAATTGGGTCAAGTATACTAAAATCCCAATAAGTAAATTGGGTGAAGAATGTTAAAATCCCAATAAGTAAATTGAGTCAAGTATACTAAAATCCCAATAAGTAAATTTGGTAAAGTATGCTAAAATCCCAATAAGTAAATTAGGTAATGTATGCTAAAATCCCAATAAGTAAATTGGGTCAAGTATGCTAAAATCCAAATAAGTAAATTGGGTCAAGTATGCTAAATTCCCAATAAGTAAAGTGGTCAAGTATTCTAAAATCCCAATAAGAAAATTGGGTAAAGTATGCTAAAATCCAAATAAGTAAATTGGGTCAAGTATACTAAAATCCCAATAGGCATGATGGGCAAAGAATGCTAAATTCCCAATAAGTAAATTGGGTCAAGTATGCTAAAATCCCAATAGGCAAGATGGATAAAGAATGCCAAATCCCAATAAGTAAACTGGGTAAAATATGCTAAAATCCCAATAAGTAAATTGGTCAAGTATTCTAAAATCCAAATAAGTAAATCAGGTCAAGTATGCTAAAATCCCAATAAGTAAATCTGGTCAAGTATGCTAACATCCCAATGGGCATGAAGGGCAAAGAATGCTAAATTCCCAATAAGTAAATTGGGTCAAGTATGCTAAAATCCCATTAGGCAAGATGGATAAAGAATGCCAAATTCTAAGAAGTAAAATTGGTCAAATATGCTAAAATCCCAATAAATAAATTGGGTCAAGTATACTAAAATCCCAATAGGCAAGATGGGTAGCATATTCCAGTATCCTAACATCCCAATAGACATGATTGGTAGAGTATGCTAAAATCCCAATAAAATTATGTAAATTGGGTCAAGTATGCTAAAATCCAAATAGGCAAGATAGGAGAGAGTCCTACAATTCCAATAGGCAAGATGTATAGAGTATGTTAAAATCCCAGTTAGCAAGACTGATAAAATGCCAATAGCCAAAATTCAGTGAATGTCCTTTAATTATTTATGTGTACAGTGAAAAGAAACTATGTTAATAAAACCATTACAAATTATTAAAGATATTTCTAATTGTAGACCTAAAGAAAGCTAACAAATATTATATGGACGAAACTGCAAACAGCCTCTAATAAATCAAAAGAAACAGCTTCATTGTTGTTAAGATTATCTTCTGAAATTAAAAAATTTCTTACATGCATTTTTTTAAAGCACTTCAAGTATAAATTAAGAAATCAATCTTTGTGGATGTCTCATAGGAGGAATATCTTTCCCTACTGATTTTTTTTACTTTGAGTATTCTTAACTGTCAGTTTCAATATTTTATCACTCATAAATACCTAAAATTAACTTTTAAATGTATTGTCTCAAAAAAGACAAGCATACCATCAAGCGAAAAATTCCCTGCATTGACAGTCCTTCAACTATCATTTTCCTCATAAAAATTCCTAACTAGAGTGCTGGTAAAGGTTGACTAGAATGACCTGTCCATTGGACATTTTAGTGGAATATTGATATAAACATAGTACAGTAACAAAAGAATATATTCGTAAAATTCTATCCTATTTGCATGGACAAACTATCTCATGAACAGACAGCATGAACAATTCGTGCACATCACAAAAACATTGTACACCAGGCTCAAATATGTTAAATTGAAAGGTCCAATGGATGGATCATAATTGATGAGACATGTTTAAATTCTAAAGACACAAGAGCAGTAATGCTAGTGTTACCTTGGAGATCTGCAGCATGACAATGGAGTGCTTAATAGCCTCTATCATGGCATTGGCTGTGACCTTGATGACATTGTACTTCTCCTTGGAGGCCATGTCCTCACAAGCCTCAATCCTCCTCTCTAGGTTCTGAAGTGAAATAAAACATACTTTATTATTTTCTGATAAAATTGAAAAAAAGTGTCCTGCAGAGTGCAATGTATTGCAATTATTTGCATTTATGATTCTTTTCATTTGAGTGAGATTGGCATTCCAAGCAGATCATGGTAAAAACTTTAGATAATATACAGTAATAGACCATCAAAGCTCAAGCTGTATGTTGCCACTGACGTAGAAGATATCACCAATACTTTTTAAATTCCCACAAACATTGGAAATGTTATCTTTAGGAGGTAAAAGTTTGGAGGAGTCTCTATAAGTAGTCATTGTTTTTCTAACTCAAGAACAATTACTCTTATAAATCAATAACAAGGAATCATTTAATCTTATAAATCAATTACAAGGAGTCATTTATTCTTATAAATCAATTACAAGGAGTCATTTATTCTTATAAATCAATTACAAGGAGTCATTTATTCTTATAAATCAATTACAAGGTGTCATTTATTCTTATAAATCAATTACAAGGAGTCATTTATTCTTATAAATCAATTACAAGGTGTCATTTATTCTTATAAATCAATTACAAGGAGTCATTTATTCTTATAAATCAAGAATAAGGTGCCATTATTTATCTACATTCTTTGCAAAAGTAATGCTGCAAAAGCCATAAAAGCAGAGGGAGGGGGACAGTAGTAACTAGTGATGTCATGGAATGTTGGAAACCAGGTTCTTATCAATATAATGATGCTGCTAAATTTGGCTAGATTAAAAATGCCATCCTATTATTACAAAATCAGGAGGATACAAAATTGGGAAAAGGTAATGCTAAAAGTAAACTCATTCAACATCTCATCAATATAGCAACATGCTGGTTAAAATCCAACAATACTTGGTCTCATCAATATAACAATATGCTGGTTAAAATCCAACAATACTTGGTCAAGTATTGTTGCAGATGTCTGCATTTGGTGGACAGACAATACGATGGGGGCAAAATTCCTGTAAATGTTATTTTGTTATGCTGAAAATTGAAGCTATTTATGAATTTATTAAGATTAAGTCAAAAGCAGATTTATTTGAATTTATACTAGAGAAACCAGTCAACAGGATTGAAAGTGAACCATAATTCTTCTAAATTCTAATACAGAAAACTGAAAAATAAACTCATTGAGGTCTTATCAATATAAAGCTGGATCACTACTTTGAAATGTAACAATCTTTGGTCAAGTAATATAGCTAAACGAAAGAAGAAACACAACCAGTGCAGCATAGGTAATGTCACAGAATTATGTTAATCAAATAAATTCGAAGTCTCTTCAATTTACAGCTATATGCCAAAAATTTCTTGAAAGTAAGAATCTTTCTTCAAGTAATACTGTAGAAAAGAAAGTTAGATGGGTGGGGATTCAGGGGGAATAATCCTTATAAAAGCTACCATGGAGTTCTGGAAATCAAATACATTTAAGATATTATCAATATAAACCAAATCTGGCTTCACTTCAAAGCTGTTCTTGCTGATTTTGGCTTACAGCCATTATTCAGCACATGGCAGTCAGTACAGCTAGTGAAGGAAGAACCCAAGAAGACAACAGAAAGTCCCACTGACCCATGGAAAGCTTCGTGCAAACTTTCCTGCATACCCACATTGGCAAAGCACAAGACTAAAGTGCTCTCCATTATTGATCACTGCTATCTTACCTCTGTCTGCGTGGGTTAGAGTCTCAGATTTGGGCAATGTGGGTATGTGAGTAAGCTTACCAGTAGCTTCTCGTGGGTCGGTGGTGTTTTCCAGGGGTTTTACCAGGTTCTTCCTCCACTATTAATACTGGTCACCATGTATACCCTATGAAAAATGGTGTCAAACCCTACAACAAACAACAAGACTAGAACCCATATGATCAGAGGTGATATTGCAGTGATCAGTAAATGTGGGCACTTTAGACTAATGGGTTACAGGGTAAAGTGCTGTGGAAAGAAAAGTCATGAACATTAGCGAATCAAGTGGCATAACTCCAACTCCTAATCTCATGGAATACTGTAAAATGAAACAATTCAAAATCTCAAAATGCTAAAGATGCTTACCAATTATCCTTGATGGAGTGAGCTTGCATAAATGAAACAGATGGACAGGCAAACAGGGGCCATAACCCCTCAAAATGATGTCAAGGAAGGCTTGAAATCAAACCACTTTTAGCTCATCAAAATAAAGCAGCATACCATATTTGTAAAAAAATCCATCAATTACCAGCCAATTTATCATCCAAAAAATGAACTGCTGACGTGTATATGGATATGAGGCTGCCACTTTGTCAGCATAGCCTTACAAAATATACATCATAGTGACTTTGCAAAATTCTGGTCAAGCATTATGATTAATGAAGCTATTTATATTACAACCAGGAAGCAAATTTTTTATAAATCTGTTCGAACCATTTTTCTGAAACAAATTTTCTTTTGATAAAGTTGTTCACATCATGCATTAATAATATGTTTTGTACATTTACTTTTTTGTCTTTACCCTGTAAATCACCATAACTGAAAATCACCTGTACTTCAAAAATCACCCATGCCTCAAATCACCCGTACTGAAAATATTGTCTCCAAGGTGTACTGAGATAAAGAGTTACTGCTAAGACATAGACATCAGAGACAGACAGATGGAAAATTGCAATGATGCCTGGATAGACTAAGTGAATCAGAGGTAAAATTGCAACCAAAATAGTGTATGAACAAATCCTGCCTGGAATAAGCATATGTTGCCTGAGAGTAATGGCAATTTACTCAGATTTCTTCTGCATAATAAAACCTTTCATGTGTTGATATGTACTGAACACTAATCAATCAATCAATCTATATAACTGCCACATTCTGGAAATGATGGTATAATAAAAACAATGAAGGAAACTTTTGGAATCTAGCTGCCTTGCCTCCACCTGGTCGATGAGTAATTGGAGATAAGCATCTGTCTCTGCCAACTTGCGATCAAAATCAGCTGCTGTTGGCACATCTTTTACTCCATGCAACTGAAAAGCAGGAGGTTTAATATTAAAATATAATTACTTGATAGAATTAATAGACTGATATCTATGATCTCTTTACTGACTAAAATTTATTTTAGATCAAAACCAGATATCACTGTTAAACGAGCAAGATGTAAACTTTTTGGTCACAAACATTAAAACTTTGCAAATCATTAATATTTTTAGATTTAGGTAATCATTAATATTTTTTTATATCTAGAGTTCAAACACAGGTAATTACTGAGAATCAATGTAAAGTGACTACAATTTTTAGGTGTAATGAATATTTTGCCACCACCATACCATGATTACTGTGATAGCATGTCATGTTCCTTGAATAAAATTCAATATAACAGTAAATAAAGCTGCTTAAACTGTCATATTATGATGTTACAATGTCACTGTTATCAAAGTTTCACTAAAATAGAATCTGAATATCTACTTTGCACATTATCATTGAAACCAATTCTAAACCATGACCCTAATAACATAAGAATCACTAAAAAAATTAAAAGAGGGTTGACAAGATGGAAAGATAAATTGGGATATATTGCTGGAGCAAAAGCCAATTCTCTGATAATGAAAGATATATATATATATATATATATATATATATATATATATATATATATATATATATATATATATGGATAGCATGTATGTTGTTATAGTTAGATGCAGTGTGGTTTATGGTAACATGCTTCACTAACATGATGTGTCCGTATATAGCTTCCATGATTTTAGCAGTGGTTAATTGCTTAAAATAACCAGTACTGGATGCAGCAAACATCCTCAAGACCACAAAGGATATAATCATATGTAAAATAGAAACAAACAACTTATTTCCTCACCAAAGTTCTAACGAACATAGGCCGTCCTAATTTTTGGCAGGCATGCTAACTATATGAACCAGTTGGAATAGTGCACATAACTCATTCCTGCAACTTGCCGTGTTCTGCTTTACAGCAACAGGTCTCCGTGTCGACAGTAATAATGATTTTGCCAGTTGATCGTGTTATAGTAGACCCTAACCCTAACCTATCAAGGCTGAGAGTAATTTTTTAGTACAATATGGTAATATGGGATCTCACCACTGCCCCCCTAAACAAAAAAAAAATCACTGGGGAGGAAAATGTTCTGCCAAACTAAGTTCAAACCCAGAAGCTCTCTAATTTTGTGGACAGATACTCAATCCAAATAAACCATCCCAGCCAAACGCCACATCTCAATCCCTATAACACACACACACACATATTCAATATTTGTTTGTTAGTTTGATTAGGTTTTTAACGTAGCTTTCAGTCATATCGCTATGATGTCTGCAGTGAGGCAGTTTATAGTGATGTCTTGCACTGGGGCATCATGCCGCAGACATGCAGCACGATATCCCACCCAGTCACATTATCCTGACACAAGGCAGACAAGTCCTAATACTAATCTCTTAATGCTGAGCGTCCAGCGAGGCAGCTGTTAGTACCATTTTTGTAAGTCTTTGGTATGACTCGGCCAGGGTTCAAACCCACGACCTCCAGCTTCTGCGACGAAAGCTTTAACCACTAGGCCACTAGAGCGATTTTCAATATTTGTGACTATGATGCCTAGTGTCAATTGTTTAAACCAAAGATATGCCAGTTCCTAATTTTATTATCAAGGGACATGTACATCATCTCACCAGTCTGAGTGCCATCAGCAAGTCAACAGTTTCGTTGTCATGGTTATTTAAGAAAAAGAAACTGATAATTGTTTACATAAAGATATATAAACTAAAGTAGATAATTTTAAAATGTACTTTAAATTCTATACTCACTTTAGTAATAAAAGTGACTGATTCTTATTGCTCAATATGTCCATCATTCCCTTTACTTGATGACACAAAAATAACTGTTAATTTAGACATGAACAAAATGTTAATGAGGCAAAAATATCTCAATGTCCATCAATAAAAAAATCCGATTCACCACTGACTTCTTAAGTGATCATGTATGTTTATGTATTATACATTTTCTCTTCATCTTCATGTTTCTTGTTTTCTTGAAGTCATGGAGGCCAAAGTAACAGTTTGAATATAATCCAGTCCATATTATTGACAGGTCATTGTACTTTATCACTAACTGAAAGCAACATGTTATTTTATTTATATTGTTCATTTCAACAATGCTTCTCTTTGGTGAACTTGAGTTTCAGAACTCCAATAAATCTACGCATGCATAAAAGTAGGCCAGCATAACCTAATTTAACCCCACAAAGAATTTAGATCCTTTAAAAGATATCCTGGATGAGTTATTTCAGAAAAAGATATTCCTGCATGGAATGAGGGTTACTTAATCAGGATGATGCAGGAACAGCCATACCAAGTACCATGAAAAACGTGTTGTGCCAAGTATCTCAAAAGATATGAAACAATTTAAACTAATATGCCCACAAGGCTGCTTCCATCTATTTGCATCCTGTACAAATATTTTGTTTGTTACATTGGATTTATAATGGACATATTTCATACATTTTGTCAATAAATCACATATGCTTGATAAATTAAATCACTAATGTAAATGTTTAATAATTTCCATCTTTAATGGGCATATATTTGATAACTGGTTGTCATAAATATGCAACTGTCATGTCTTTACTGTAACAATTACTAAGTCAGACAGACTGCTCATTGTTACACCACATCAGAACCTACTGATGATATGAAGCTTTGATAATTCTAAGAAATCAATTTTATGATAAAACTAGATACTGATTGGAAATAATAATTTAGTTGTTTAATTCTCATACAAATTTACCCAACAATAACTGTTCTTTGATAAAACTGTATTGACCTTTCTGTACCACAAAAAACACTTTTGAACTGCAATTGTCCAATGACTCAATACACACTTTCAAGTTTCTTGAACACTAAATCCTATATATGTAAAACCCTGCTGGCCAGGTCAACCGAAATGCCTCTCTTTACAAAACTACATATCAGAACAGCTGAAGGATAACCCATATCTCTCCTTTGACAACTCCATGTCAAAATAACCAAAGGATAACCCATACCTCTCCTATGAAAACTCCATGTCAAAATAACCAAAGGATAGCCCATATCTCTTGTTTGAAAACTCCATGTCAAAATAACCAAAGGATAGCCCATACCTCTCCTTTGAAAACTCCATGTCAAAATAACCAAAGGATAGCCCATATCTCTTGTTTGAAAACTCCATGTCAAAATAACCAAAGGATAGCCCATATCTCTTGTTTGAAAACTCCACGTCAAAATAAGCAAAGGATAGCCCATACCTCTCCTTTGAAAACTCCATGTCAAAATAACCAAAGGATAGCCCATATCTCTCCTTTGAAAACTCCATGTCAAAATAACCAATGGATAGCCCATACCTCTCCTTTGAAAACTCCATGTCAAAATAACCAAAGGATAGCTTATACCTCTTGTTTGAAAACTCCACGTCAAAATAACCTAAGGATAGCCCATACCTCTCCTTTGAAAACTCCATGTCAAAATAACCAAAGGATAGCCCATATCTCTTGTTTGAAAACTCCATGTCAAAATAACCAAAGGATAGCCCATACCTCTCCTTTGAAAACTCCATGTCAAAATAACCAAAGGATAGCCCATATCTCTTGTTTGAAAACTCCATGTCAAAATAACCAAAGGATAGCACATACCTCTCCTTTGAAAACTCCATGTCAAAATAACCAAAGGATAGCTTATACCTCTTGTTTGAAAACTCCACGTCAAAATAACCTAAGGATAGCCCATACCTCTCCTTTGAAAACTCCATGTCAAAATAACCAAAGGATAGCCCATATCTCTTGTTTGAAAACTCCATGTCAAAATAACCGAAGGATAGCCCATACCTCTCCTTTGAAAACTCCATGTCAAAATAACCAAAGGATAGCCCATATCTCTTGTTTGAAAACTCCATGTCAAAATAACCAAAGGATAGCCCATACCTCTCCTTTGAAAACTCCATGTCAAAATAACCAAAGGATAGCCCATATCTCTTGTTTGAAAACTCCATGTCAAAATAACCAAAGGATAGCCCATACCTCTCCTTTGAAAACTCCATGTCAAAATAACCAAAGGATAGCCCATATCTCTCCTTTGAAAACTCCATGTCAAAATAACCAAAGGATAGCTTATACCTCTTGTTTGAAAACTCCACGTCAAAATAACCTAAGGATAGCCCATACCTCTCCTTTGAAAACTCCATGTCAAAATAACCAAAGGATAGCCCATACCTCTCCTTTGAAAACTCCATGTCAAAATAACCAAAGGATAGCCCATACCTCTCCTTTGAAAACTCCATGTCAAAATAACCAAAGGATAGCCCATACCTCTCCTTTGAAAACTCCATGTCAAAATAACCAAAGGATAGCCCATACCTCTCCTTTGAAAACTCCATGTCAAAATAACCTAAGGATAGCCCATACCTCTCCTTTGAAAACTCCATGTCAAAATAAACAAAGGATAGCCCATACCTCTCCTTTGAAAACTCCACGTCAAAATAACCAAAGGATAGCCCATACGTATCTTTTCCAAACTCCATATCAATACAACCAAATAATCAAGAGAAACTAAGGCTGTTTTCTAGAAGGTCACTATGAAAACTGTAATGAATATCCATTTGTCATGTTGTAAGTATTGCTTCCAAACAAAATAATTCAATACAGCAGATAAAGATGACCACATCTCTACATGATCATTACAGTGGTCAAATTTCAAGTCAGCTTGGTGCATTTTTATTTGGGTTAAACTACATGAATTAAGGAATATTACTGCATACAAATAATATATAACAAAAACCAACCATAAGTGGCACCATTTTTATCTAAGGCTACCTTGAACTCGTTATAGAACGCGTGTACCTTACTTCAAACTGCAAATCAATTCTCCCAGCAGTCTTAGATAATAATTAATACATATATAAAGTAGAGATAGAAATTGGTCAGAGTTTCATAATCAATAATCAGTTCCACTAAATCAACTGATAATCAATTTTAATCGGTTACTAGAGCAAAATTTAATTTTTGTTATAGATTTACATCATTGATCAAGAGTTCACGATGATAATAAATGTACAGCAGTAATCTCTTTTAATGACATATATACTTTAATCTGATAATAATATTACTTTTTCCCTATTGTGTTATTTTTGTTCTACAACTTTGTTAAAATAACTTAACTTTTTATGACTGCCCAGTCGAAAATAACTGATATACTGTAACAAACCCCAAAAATCCTTTCATTCATATGTGATGTGTCTATAATTTAAAGAATAAAAGGTCATGGTTTTCTTGTTTGTCATAGTTTACAAATACTACAAATGATGTTACATTTAAACTGAAACAAACATTCAAAATGTAGTTTAATTTATTAGCTCAACAATTTAACAACTTGATCATGTAATCATGACTATATGTTCCTAATCACGAAAGTTTGCCCCTATGGAATATCATATGGTTTTAGATGTGAAGGGAATTAATAATTCAGGTCAACTTCAGTGGCTGGGAGGTTTACTAACCTTTGTGCTTTGCATACACCTAAAACATAGTCTCCCTTTACATACAATCAATTATGGAGTTCACAATCAATTATCTTATTGGTTTGCTCAACCAAATGATGATCGATAATAATTGTTAATCGGAACAACACTAATATGAAACCATGTGATAATTAACAGATGGGACCTGGATGCGTAAAAATGCAAAAGCTGATCTGCTGAATGCCACTATAGTGATAATAATTAACAGTTGGGACCTAGATGGGATAATTAACAGATAGGACCAGGATGTGTAAAATCCATGAGCATATCTCCAGAACGACACTAATGTAATCACAAACCACCATATATGCTCAAACTGACCTTTATGATCAGTACAGTCATAACAGCTTAGATTTTATATATATATATATATATATATATATATATATATATATAGATATATATATATATATATATATATATATATATATATATATATATATATATATATATATATATACACACACACACATGCAATCAATCTAAGAAAGCTCATTCCAAACCCAAGCGCGATTTCTGGGCATCTTATCATGGTTCGTACAGCTCTACAAGTCATGGAAAGTCATTTTTCATGGACTTCCAAAGTTTTCTCACACGGAAACTGAACCTTGTTGATATTTTACTTTGTTAACCTTTTGTCTCATCTGATACCATTTTATTTGTTCATTATTTTTTGGACAGCTGGTAAATAACAGAAACTCTTCATTAAAAAAGTAATAATATTGTATTCATTTGACTTTGGCACAAATGTTGAAAGAGTTTATCAACAATTTCATAAACATTTAAAGGCAACCCTTCAAATTGAAAGATTTTTCAAGGTTGTACGAACCATGTCTTATTATTTTACCATGAATGTTTCAGAGGTATGTGTATTCATAACTTACCTTCACCCTCTTTGTAATTATCTGAATTTGAAATCATTCCCATATAATTCAAATAGCTAAATAAATCCTGGATCAATAACTGAGAAAATTATTTTCATCAAAATATTAGGTAAAGTTTAAAAACAAACATTTTGCATACATGCATTGCTACCATTCAACAGCTTGGCCCTCCAATGGGTTTAGAATATAAACAAAACTTTGATGTCTTTTTAGCTCTGTACTGTATTTAATAAGAAATAATAAATGAAATATAATTTAATGAATTTATTTATCTGACTGACATGTTAATATTTATGAAAAGTTTTGAAGAAAATGTGAACTGTTCTTAATGTCCAAATGTTTTAACTGGATGGAATGCTGAAATTTTTATGAAAGCTTGCTACATTTTCATGGCCATGAATTTCAACACTTTAAGAAAATGGGGTCAGTGTAATTTACTCTGTGTATATACATCAAAATAGCAAGAATGAGGTGTTAAGATAACACAACCTTTTACCTCTCAATGATTCAATAACTTGTGATTAATTAGGAAATATACATGTTCATCAAAGCACTATTGTTTGTTTATTTGTTTTTATGATTTAACACCAATTTTCAGAACAAGATAGGCTATACATGGCAGCCAGTATTAATAGTGGAGGAAGAACCCGGAAAACCCTGGAAAGAACCACCAACCCATGAGAAGATGAGAAGCTACTGGCAAGCAAGCTTTCTCACATATCCACATTGGCTGAATCCTAGACTAGAACCCACGCAGACATGAGACAGGTGAGATGGCAGTGATCTGAAGTGGATAGCGTTTTAGACCACTCGGCCACTCGGGGGCCCTCAAAGCACTATCAGAGATCCTAATATCCCTGTATTCATTGGACATGTACCATAAATCAAGTTTTGACACACTTGGCAACCAGACATCAAAGTTCTCAAATATCATTATATAAATTTGTCTTTGATTGTTATGTCCATTAAATTCCCAAATTAACACCTTACTGAAGTAAAATGAAAAGGTCACAAAGTCTAGTTTAACCCTAACCTAATCCATCCATGAGTTAAAATACATTGGCTTTTAGTTCTACAATTGGAAAAATATCCAGTATTTACAATGGAAAACAAAATGTTCCTCTTATTGTGTACCAATATTGTTTTTGGATCAAAACATCAAAGATTAAATTATCCTTCAGCAAACCAAGCCACTCACCTATTTTGTAAGCCAAGCTCAAAATCAATTACCAAGCCACTCACCTATTTTGTATGCCAAGCTCAAAATCAATTACCAAGCCACTCACCTATTTTGTATGCCAAGCTCAAAATCAATTACCAAGCCACTCACCTATTTTGTATGCCAAGCTCAAAATCAATTACCAAGCCACTCACCTATTTTGTATGCCAAGCTCAAATTCAATTGCATTTATTAGCAGGTGATCATTAGGTTAGGTTAGGTAATCTCAATGACGAAACCCCGACACTACTATTACAACAACATCAACAGCAACAGCAAGTAAGAAAAACCCCACAGGAAAAAACAGAAGAAAAAGTGAATACCAGACCAAGAGATCATCCAATCAATAATAACGAAAATAAATCAGTTAACACGCCTAGGACAAATAAATACCACAGCAAAGACCACACAATATTTATCACCAGTGGCAACTCAAAACTATTTAATATCAGCAGTAGAAGCATAGCAAACACACTTTCCAAAGCCCACAATGGGAAATATCAAATTATAAGACCAAAGACAAACTACATTATAGTCAAATGTAGCACTTTGGCACAAGTAGCCAAATTTATGGAGCTGGAAAAGATTGGTGAAGTCAACATCCAAGTGACTAGACACCAATCGTTAGGGAAACAAGCCAATAAAGTTAGCACAACAACAGCAAGCATCCCAAAAAGGACTGAACCTGACTACAACCCAGAAGCAATAAGACATACACAAAATAAAAAGGGAGAGGAAGGGATCAGTGACAATCAAGAACAGAAACCACCAAATAACAGTACTGGGATAAGGAAAATCATTCAATTACACCCCAAGTATAACTTACTCACCAACAAGGAAATAACAGAAGAGCTAAAAAACCAAGGGGCAATGATTTCAAAGGCATATAGAATGAAATCTAGCAATGAACACACCTCAAATAAAATCCTACTGGAATTCAAAACTAAAGCACCTCTACTTGTCCAATTTGATGGCTACAACCAAATTCTTATGGATTACACAAACAAAGTCAGATTCTGCAGCAAATGTAAAGCATGGGGACATTACACAAGGAGCTGCAAAAACAGAATAAGATGTGGAAAATGCGGTGGCAGCCACACTAATGTTTGCACATTTATCGGACTCAAATGTGCCAACTGTAGAGGACCCCACAGTCCAAAAGACTTAGAATGTAGCTACTACATCAAAGAGAAGGAAACAATAAAACTAATGGATGAAAAACACCCAAGTTACCATGAGGCAAAAAAGCAAATATCAACTAATAGACCAAAAAATAGCAAACAACAGCATTTGAGTAAAAATGAAACAACTTAACAATCAACTCAACATAACCAAGAAGAAAGTAGACAGACACCAGGAAGGAAATCTAATCCTAATCACCAGACCAAGAACAAAGCCGACATATACAGAATGATAACAGAGACTAGAGAAGAAGCTAAAATACAAGCATTAGGAAATCCAAACCATTCCAAGGAAAATCAAAGAAAACCCAATAGCAGGATAATAAACACAAGCATTGCAAGCAACAAGGGCAACAATCTAAACAATGCGAGTATCACGGGAATCCACACAAACAATACAAACAATACAGATAATAGAGATAATCCCATAATAAATGAAAGTAACGGACTCAGTAACTTTCCGAAACATGAAATAGAAAATTTTCCTAGCATAACCATTCTCAAGTATATAAGGGACCTTATTGACGGGATACTAATAATCTCACATGATAATGTAATCCCCAGTATACCCTACTTCCAACTGCTAACTGAAGTACTAGAAAAACACCTTGGAAAAACAAATAGTTAACCTAATTTAATATATATACATATATATTATAAATAAATACAACTATTGCAATGGGTAGATCAACCAGATCAAAACTAGTAATTTTGCAATGGAATAGTAGAGGCTTATTTTCCAACAAATCCGAATTACAAATTAAAATTCAAAATTCCAAAATTAAACCAGACATTCTTTGTATCCAAGAAACCTTCCTTAAAACAGATTCCCAATACATCCCAAAATTCCCAGGATACTCAATTCGTGAATTCATAAACAGAGAAAATGGGCAAAAAGGAGGGGGACTAGCAATTTTCGTTAACGACCTGTTACCAAACACAACTTTCGGAGAAAACTCACACAGCCTAAAAGACTCAAAAGTCCCATCAAGCCAAAATCCAGTTGAACACCAATCAGTCATCATTACAACAGGATCATTATCTTTCACAATATTTAATATCTACGACCCAGGAAAATACCATCCAGCAGCAACAACAAACTACCACAATTTAGGGTGTAATGGTGACTTCATCATCTGTGGAGATTTTAATGCCCACAATCAGATGTGGGGAGGAAACCATCGGGACAAAATAGGAGCACTGATTGAAGAATGGATGCGGAAAAAGAACCTGGTACTGCTCAACGACGGCTCCAAAACCAGGATCTCCCCTGAAGATGGTGCCTTATCAGCGCTGGACCTGACAATATGTACCCCTAAACTAGCAACTAGGACAACCTGGGAAGTGGAAACTGATTCTACTTTAGGGAGTGACCACTTCCCTATACAAATTACGATCAACTTAACATCACCTCTTGACACGAATGGTAAACTCCCCAAATGGATCCTAAATAAAGCAGACTGGAGTAAATTCAGTAATCTACTCAAAGACATATCTATGGCCAACACACATGACGACGACATCAACATCTTTAACGAAAACATCATGAACAATATTAAAAAGGCTGCAAATCTAAGCATACCAACCACTGGAAAGGAAAAGAAAGATCAAACTAAACAACACGTAACGTGGTGGAATAATAACTGCAAGGAAGCATTAAAAGAGAAAAAGAAAGCCCTCAATAAATTTAGACGCAGTGGACAATCCACTGACTATTTGGAATACAAATCCAAGGAAAAATTAACAAAAAAAATAATAAAAGAAGCCAAACTAACAACATGGAGAAACTACTGCTCCACTCTTGAAATTAAAAATTGCAATGCCAAACAAATATGGAATAAAATTAAATCCATAAAAGGAACCGGAAATAACAGTGCACCCAACATCAAAGGCATAACATCAAATATAGATAAAGCCAATGCCATAGCAAAACACTTTGCCGGCATGAGTGGAAACAATAACCACACCAAAAAATTCCAACAACACAGAGCAGAAGTAGAAGATAAACTTAAACACCTTTTTATAGACCAAGATAACAGCATCTCACATCTAAATGAAAACTTTACCCTGGAAGAATGGAGAACAGCAATCCAAAACAAAAAATCAACATCACCAGGAGAGGACAATATAGGTTATGAGATATATAAAAACGTTCCATATAACGTCGAAACCATAATACTTAATTTGATCAATCAATCATGGCAAACAGGAACCATACCAAACAAATGGAAACAAGCCATAGTCGTCCCAATTCCAAAAATAGGGAAAGACCCGACCGAAATTACATCATATCAGCCAATCTCACTGACAGATAAAATTTGTAAATTAATGGAAACCATGATTAATAATAGGCTGAAACATCACCTTGAGAGTAACAATCTCATCTCAAGTAATCAAAGTGGGTTCCGGAATAAAAGGTCTACTCTTGACCAGTTAGTCCGATTGGAGTCAAATATCAAACTTGCCTTCAATGCTAAGAGGAAATGCGATAGGCACCTCATAGCAACCTTCCTCGATCTAGAAAAAGCGTTTGACTTGGTCTGGACAAACGGACTAATTGCCAAGCTAAATCATTATGGAATAAATGGCAACATACATGCCTGGATAAAAAACTTTCTAACCAACAGGCGCATCAGAGTAAAAGTAGAAGACCAATATTCCGACGAACTCACTTTAGATAATGGCACACCACAAGGGAGTGTCCTCAGCCCGACACTGTTTAACATCATGGTAAACGACATGGAAACATCAATCAATCTCAGTAAAGTGGACCTATCACAATTCGCAGATGATAGTGGTCTATGGAATGCTGGAAATCCTCATAGCAATAAAATAATCTCTGAACTGCAAACTAACCTTAACAACATTGGGAAGTGGGCAGACAAATGGGGATTTAAGCTCTCCAAAGGAAAAACTACAGGCGTAATCTTCTCTCCAAGACACAGATACAATATTAGTCCACCTACACTCTTTATACAAGGAGACCCAATAAAATTTGAAAAAACAGTAAAATTCCTGGGAATGCTCTATGATCAGAACCTCACCTGGAAACAACATATTAACGAACTAATTATTAGATGCAACAGGGACATAACCCTACTCAAAAACATTAAGGGACTAAAATGGGGAGCAGACCAGGACACTCTACTAATCATATATAGAGCCCTAATTAGATCCAAACTGGATTACGGGTGCCAATTGTATGCCACTGCAAACATCACACATCTTAAGAAACTTGACAAAATACAAAGACAAGCCCTTAAAATATGCACAAACAGCAGAAAACATACATCAATAGAAGAAATGCAAATACTTACAGGAGAATCACCACTATTGCTTAGGAGAGAAGAACTAACCCTACGATACGCAGCACGATTATCTATTCACCTAGCAAATCATCCAACAAGAATAACAATTAACAAATGTATCATCCCATTTAGCAGAAAACTAGTCCCACGCCCTCCGTCTGGAAAAATCATACACATATTATGTAAAGAAATGGAAATTGGTAAGCTCCAAGTGGAAATTATCACATTTCCAGACAAAACTCCATGGAACAACAAAAAAGCAAAGATCAACACTACAGCACTAAACTTCGGGTCTAAAGAAATAAACCCTCATGAAATAAGATCCAAAATCTTACAGAATCTGGAGGAAAATTACAAGGATTACACCAAGATATATACGGACGGATCAAAAGCCACCAGTCCATACAAAACATCAGCAGCAGTAGTAATACCAGACCTAAAAATTAAAACTGGTAGTAGGCTCCCAGACCTCTGTTCCGTATATACTACTGAATTCTGGGCTATTCTAGAAGCGCTTAAAATAATAGTCGACAATAAGATACAAAAAGCAATAATAATTACCGACTCACTAAGCGTATTAAAATCCTTAGAAACAGGGCAATCAAAGGGGAGGGAAAATTTCCTGAAAAAAGCTAAACTAGAAATTAACAATCTCATTTCACAAAACTGCAACATCGAGTTCATGTGGGTCCCATCCCACATAGGATTACTCGGAAACGAACTAGCAGACATAACAGCAAAAGAAAAACTGCAAGAAGACTACATCACCAATATAATGTATGGGATAACAGAACTCTACAGTATTATCAACAGAAAAATCTTAGCCAAATGGCAAACAGAATGGGATAACTGTACAAAAGGACGTATCCTATACTCTATACAACCAATAGTCTCACGAAATAACAAAGCACCTCCCATTGACAACAAGCACAACCAGGGAATAGTTAACAGATTAAAAACAGGAAAAACCCTCCTAACTGGCAGTATGGGACAGTACCTTAAGAAAAACACAAGGAAAACAACATGCCCACACTGCCCGGAGAAGGAAGATCTCAACCATGTCTTCAACATATGCCCCAAATACAAAGGACAAAGAAAAAAACTTATACAAGAGCTAAAGTAAATCAAATCCCCAGCAACCTACCCAGAATTCCTTCAACAAAATAACCCAAATCCTAAACACAGTCTAGAAATTATCCTCAATTATCTTAGGGACATTGACAAGACTGATGACATCTAACACTGTATCCTACTCTGAATCTTACACACACAAAAGGAACAAAAAGACTAATTACGAATAGCTCAATCCTCCTACATGAACCAAACCCCCAATCACTAGCTGATAATTAAGCATCACGAAACCGTGAATAAATGCGTGGGGGATGTGGCTCCATTCCGTTACCCCGAAAAAAATAAGCAGCACCAAACGGTGCACTAAACAGTCGTGCATGCCCGAATGGGCGAAAACGACTTTAATTCAACTAACAACAACAACAGCAGGTGATCATAAAAATATTGGTGATCTTAAAGAGAACAGATTATTCCTGATAGAGGTTTTGTTTTCAAAGTTGGCATGACATCAATACATTTCAAAATTAGATCTAATGATAGAACCAATTGCTCATAAAATGATGTCAATACAATGACAGCATTCACAACACTTAAAGGTACCAATTTCTTTTTCTAAATCATGCAGTCCAATTTGGTTGATGCATTACAGTTGTGCTGTTGCCTTATGCACAAATTGATAAAAGGCATGACAAATTTAGGTGTTTTATTGACAGTGTTCTGTCATAAGCTTATCTTGGAATAGCACAGAAGGGTATTAATCAATTTGTTTAACTACCGTATTTTGCTGTGTATAACGCGCACTTTTTTTACCTAATTTTCTTATCTTAAGTCGGGGGTGCGCGTTGTATACAAGAACTAAAAAATAAGATTTTTTTCCAGGTCGATCTGAAGAGGATGAAGGCACTCACTACTTGTGAAATATTAAATCCACTGTACATTGCATTGTAACTAAAATGTTTACCGGTACTAGCCGTATTAAAGAAATAAATAATGCTTACAAATAGTCTTGTTCTTTGATTGCTTATGTTAATAAACTGGTTTCATTTCACGTCACTGTGTCAAGTTTTTGTTCTGTGCCACGGCCGGAAATACATGTACATAACGACTTGCCTTTGTTCAAAAGCTGTGCAAAGTGCCGCATTGGAGCGGAACAAATACCACTGTGTGGATTACCGTACTTGTTTCGTAAATGTTCAGTACCGTATTCCATAACTGTTGATCTAATTGAATTTTTCTTCATTTATTATTGATCGAATTGAAATATAATATGTGTAGAATTCAACTAGTGTTAATGTTCTCATCAGAGCATCTGTTGTGGACATATATATTTTTGCGACTACGGGTTCTTTCTTACGGGAACACTGATATGTTGTGGAACAAAATAATCAATGTATGAAGTCGGGAAACATTTTTTTTCCTCTTTGGAAAATAAGCTTGTTACTTAGTTTTATTTCTCATCTTAAATCATAGTATTTGAGATATCTTTGCGATTATACAGTGATCAATGGCTTCAATGCTTCATCGACTCGGTGTGGTCTTTTCACGGTAACAGGCGCCAGGTAAGCTTTGATGCGCTCAACATAGTTACAATGCTTTGTCTCGGTGAGCAGTATTTAATTGATTCAGGACATACAGCGACTTTTCGAAAGTAATGACGACAAAGTGGAATTTGAGGGATTTGATGCAATAGACTGCGTCAACTAGACGAACATTTAAAGGGCCCTTTTAAGGGCCAACAATAAAATCGGAAAGATACAATATCAATATTGCAACTTTTTCATTCGCTATCTAAAATGACCAACTGTTGTTGCACTATGAAAACATAGCGAAATAGCGGTAGTCAAAATTTTAAAATGCATTATATCACATGCGCGTTATATGGCAGAACTACGTTTTTTCCACTTATATTATTTACACACCAAAATACGGTAGACCCTCAAGGAAAATCGCACAATGAGACACCCACCAAGTGAGCATAATAAATTCTAATACCTATGCCATCTAATAAGAATTCAAGGAACACTCCTTAACCAGAAACCATGATACAGGATTGCATGTTTCTTGGATTAGTAGGGTTTTGTGTGAAATTATTCTATCACCATCACTGGCAGTCCCTTAACAGATTTTACAATGAATAGCCAAAAGTGACTTGTGATTCATGCAAGGAATGAACATTAATTACCCTTGAGGGGACATTAATCAGCACCAATCCTTAAATCACCCAAGTTAAATAAAACAAGCATGTTGAGAAATGGTGACCCTGGCATGGAATTATGAGTAAATGGTGGTTAATTTTCTGCCCAGGGAGCAAACAACTCTGTAGTTGGAATAGTGTATGGCAGTTGTGTGGGGAATGAGAAAATGTCACAAATAAGTTTTTTTTTTATGGGAATTTGTCCTTGAAAGAAGCAATCATTGCTTGAAGCAAATATTGTCAACACAGTACTATGTAATTTACAGCTATTACTGATCAACTTTATAGCTAGATTGAGATTGAAAATACTTATTTTATTATGTCTAAGCAAAGATGTAAATAGTATATTGCTTCTGTTTATAATAATAAATGTAGTGCATATGTATAGACTTTTTGCCTTTTTTACTCTAGACTTAAAAAATCTGTGTGGCTGTTTAACTGGATTCTGGGGTGATTGGCAATATTGGATTAAGGGACATTATTGGTCTGGAGAGGGATGGGTTCCACCAGACAATTTTTGACCAAGACACACTGATAATGATGGTAAAATCTTAAGCTACCATACCAGATCGGGCATCACCCGGGTCAACAAAGACTGCGCCTCATGATGTCCACCAGAATGTAGGTGACAAATGTGCTACTGGTACTTTGCATAAAATCAGAGCAGGATACAGCATCACAGTCACCACTTGGAACATTTAAACTCTGGCGCAAATTGGAACGACCCCAAAAGTTGACATACTAGATGGAACACTACACATAGCACATTCTGGGACTCAGTGAAGTCTGATGGAAAGCCCTAAAACACCAATCTGAAAATGGGCATATATTCTACTATAGTGGAGAGTCGAACAAGTCCATAAATGGATTGGGCTTCCTTTTAAATAAAGCCATCAAGGGATCTGTGTTTGAATGTCGCCCCATATCTAGCAGAAGCATCTCCCTTTAACATCACAATTATCCAAGTCTATGCTCCAACTACTGATGATGATGAAGAAATAGGAGTTTTGCAACAAAACTCCAGGGTATTATAAACATGGTAAGTAAAAAAGACATCCTGATCATACAAGAAGACTGGAATGCCAAAGTTGGCAAAGATGATCTAAAAGACTGGGATGATCATTGTGGACCTTCTTTCAATGATTTTACCACTGAATGAGGGAGACGGCTGCTTGAATGCGCAAACTACAACAACTTGGTACTAGCCAACACCATGAGCCAACATAAAGCTTCACGATGCTGGATATGGCATGCACCATCATAACCAGATCAACTACATACTGATTCAAAACCGTTACCAATCTGGCATCAATAGAGCAAAAACAACAATTTTACCAGGTACTGATGTTGGGAGTGATCACAACCACATGATTATGAACTTCTGAGTGAGGCTAAAGAAAATTAACAAGCCAAAGTCAGGCTCAAATTCAACCTTGAACTACTTAAGGACCCTAACATCTGCAAGTCATTCCAAGCCACAATTGGAGGAAAATTTACTCCACTGCATGTGATGGATGTCGATGTTAAAGTAATGACAGACACTTTCAACACAGTCATGACAGCTGCCAAGGACATCATTGGCCTCCATCACCCAAAGAATAAAACCTGGGTTACAGAAGAGTCTGAATCTGTGTGATGCCCAAAAAGACCTAAATATAACACCAGATACACAACAGGGTAATGGAGTGCAGAGAAATAAACAAGAATATCAGAAATCACTTGAAGCAAAAGAAGATTGGATTGGACAAAAGTGAACAGAAATAGAGAGCAGTCTGATAAAGTATAACAGCAAAAACGCATTCCAAATTGTTAAAGACCTCACCAGGAAGTGACCAAGAGCCAGTACCATTCAAGACAAATATGGAAAATGCCTCACAGAAACAAGTGACATTGCAGAAATATGGACTGTGTATTGTAAAGAACTCTACAACCATAAATCCACAGTAGACCCAGAGGTCCTTGAAATTCCAAACTCCACAAATGATGATGATTGCCCCATTCTCAAAGAATTGGTGGAGTCCTCAATAAGAGCAGTCAATAATGGGAAGGCAGCTGTAGTAGACAACATCCCAGCTGAACTTATCAAGAATGGAGGGGGGGGGGGGTAATCAGTGATAGAGCTACTAACAAACATCTGCAACAAGATCTGGCAGACAGATGAATGACCAACATAGTGGACCCAGTCACTGATTATAACACTCCCCAAAAAAGGCAATCTCCAGCTGTGACAAAATTACAGAACTAACAGTCTGATCAGCCATGCCAGTAAGGTGTTGCTGAAGATCACCTTGAACAGACTGAAACCACAAGCAGAAGAAATAATTGCTGAAGAACAGGCTGGTTTCCAGAGTAGAAGAAGCACAACAGAACAAATATTCAATCTTAGGGTTCTGTCTGAAAAATACTCGCAACATCAACATGACATCTACCATGTGGGCCACAATGAAGAAATACAACATGGGTCAAAAGTTGACTAATAACACCAAGCAGTTGTATGCCAAGGCTACCAGTGCAGTAATTGCCCAAGGTTCTGTGGGGGACTGGTTCCAGACAATAATCAGAGTAGGTCAAGGCTGTCTCCTGTCACACACGCTTTTTAACATCTACTTAGAGAGCATTACGAGTGAAGCCCTAGAAAACCACTATGGAACAGTCAGCATTGGAGGGCATAATATCACCAGCCTACGCTTTGCAGGCGACACTGATGGGATGGCAAGCAGTGAAGACGAGCTTGCCACCGTAGTAAAGAACCTGGATGAAACATCTTCCGGATCTGACATAGAGTAAGCATGGAGAAGACAAAGCAGATGACAGGTGGTGCTAGACAAATCTCAGCCAAGATTAAAGTCAAGAGGACAGGAACTGGAAACAGTGATCCAGTTCAAATGTCTTGGTTCTGTAATCACTGAAGAGGGACCAAAAGCATACATTTTGTCACAAGCAGCACAAACAACAGAATCTATGTCAAAGCTAAGACCCATCTGGAGAGACAAGAATATCTGTCTGAAAACTAAAATCAGATTATTGAGAGCACAAGTCATCTTAATCTTTCTGTATCCATATGAGGCCTGGACCCTGACAGCAGAATTACAACGAAGAATCCAGGTACTTGAAATGAGATGCTACAGAACCATCCTTGGCATCTCATACATGGACCACATCACAAATGAAGAAGTGCATAACACCATCAGGTGAAAAGTGGGCCATTATGAAGACCTCCTCACCACTGTCAAAAAGAGAAAGCTAAAATGGTATGGCCATGTCACTAGAGCCAACAGTCTATCCATAACAGTACTGCAGGACAGCGTCCAGGGTGGCAGAAGGAGAGGTAGACAGAGAAGAAAGTGGGCTGGCAACATAACAATCGACCAAGAAAAGTTCTGCGGAGACACAGGCATTGGCACATGATCGAGGCAAGTGGAGGGAATTGATCAGAGATGTTCAGCAGCACAGTGCTTCAACGACCACACTAGGTCAAGAGACTGATGATGATGATGATTATTTGATATTAGCACTAATCTCTAGAAGATTATATTTCATTTGATATTCGCACAAATTTCTCATAGCGAATATTTCATTTGTATTATTTGATATTAGCACTAATCTCTAGAAGATTATATTTCATTTGATATTGGCACCAATTTCTCATAGCGAATATTTCATTTGTATTATTTGATATTAGCACTAACTAATCTCTAGATGATTATATTTCATTTGATATTGGCACAAATTTCTCAGCGAATATTTCATTTGTATTTTCATTTCATATTAGCACTAATCTCTTGCTGAGAAGTTCGGACATGACGATTACCTTTCCTTTGCTGGAATGTTGTTCTATAGTGTTTTCCAACATCTCTATCCATTTCTCTCTCTCATCTGCATCACGTGCTAATTAAGAAAAATAAACAAGCTCAAAAATAGAACCAAAACATGTTCCTGATGCTTTTCTCCTTTAACCCCCCCTCTCCCACTAACCTCAATTTGTTAGCCCCAATTAAACAAATAGTGTCATACCCAACCTGAATATGTGCTCTCACTCACTCAGTATGTACATATACAAAATGCCTAATTACATATCAGGGTTGGGGTTTCCATTTAAAAAAATATGTTCTGTAATGCTGTTAAAATGCTGTGAAATATAGGAAGAGTGAAATCTGATGTATATTATCAAATATGTGGACCAAAATGTTTTTATAAAACTTGTATTATTCTGCGCACTTGTTTCTAAACATTATGAAAAAATATGCGAGAATTAAAATGACTAACACAATGTATCAAACTAATAAGACAAGCTATATCTATTATTTTCAGTTTAAATTAAAGATTGACAATTTTTTTATAGAAAATACACACAAGAAGACCAATAAAGTTGATATAAAAACCTTGGAAGTGAAATGTCTTGTGGTCAACAGTGATAGTGAATGTACTGTCATCTTCATCATCAATTCCAATTATGGCTCCCTAAAATAAAACAAAATTTAATATAAAAAACTCTTCACTTAACTCATGGCCATCCAATTTTCCTACAGAAAGTTGATGATGTCAGTGACCAAACATTTATGTGGAAGACTGTTTTAAAGAATTGTGACCCTTCCAATACCAGCTATTTGTAAATAAAACCCGAGACCAGTCTGAACTCTCACTGGTAAGTGTTTATTAGTACTGAAAAGTAAAAGCACTTCTACAACCTTGACCAAAATCAATGGTAAATATACTTTCTCTATAGATTTTGGTGAACAAAGTCAATAAAATTTTTGAAAGAACATATTAAGAGGAACACTGGTAGTCGCTAATCAATACTCAACCTATGGAAATGTTCAACCCTTGCCACATCATTATTTATTAAAATCAAAATCAGTTGATGTGTTCTATTCATCAGTATTACTATATTAAAACTCTATGATCATAATTTAAGTAATAAAAAAGATTGAGAATGATAGGGCCTAACCGGAAATCACCTTGGACATTCGCTTTGGCCGAATATCCGGTTTTTCTGTACTATTCGAAAGTATTCGCCTCAGTAAATAATATGCACACAAATGGTTACAAGTAAAAAAATTCAATAAATATCGAACTTTAAAAAAAAAGTTTTTTAATACATAATAATCTTAGTAAATAATAAAAATTTTCATCTTATAGGAGATATATATGGTATGTGGCACACGAAAAGTTTAAGCTTCGCCTACGATAATGAAACAAACGGTACTCTCCGGAGTCGCACCTACTACTCGTTTCATGCCCGGATATGGCAAATAGTACATCCAAATACTCGGATTCGGTACTCAGCGAAAATTATCTACTCGGTTAGGCCCTAGAGAATGAAGTTTTGTAAAATTAAACAAATAATTTATTTGCCAAGAAGATAAAGTAAAAAAAATCTTAAAAGAACTTATGGTTCTTTAATAAATCCTCAAAAAAACTAGAATTTCAAACAAGTCCTAATGATTAATGTTTTCAATAAAATTAAGTGGTATTCTAAAATACATCCAACAATTTTACTATAACTTTAAATTACTGTTTCCAAGAATGTTATTTGTTTATTAGTACTTTGTATTTCCAGATAATAATCTGAATTAAATAATTTTGAATAAATTCCAGCCCAATTAATATACTAGACACAGCAATAATACAACTGATTCTGCTCAGACGTTACTGCACCAATAAATAATTTTGAGATCGTATAATCTTCTACTTGACCTCGTCACAATTTGCATTTTCTAAAAGAAAAACACAAAAAAAGTATTACCTAATGAACAATTTCATTCTGGAAGGTTCCGCATGATAAAACCTATGTTGTAATTAGAAGCTCTATTACTACAAATTATAAAAATGTACACAATATCATTGACTCTGACAAAGATAACAATTCAATTTCTAATAGTTAACATTTACTTGTAGATAAAACAATAGCATGGTAGTAACTGTTTAAAGAATTAAAATAAATCAATGAATCATTACAGGCAGAAAATGAACTTGATTTTGGACAAAGTCAAGTCCAAAATACAATTACACACGGCATAAAATGACTTTAAAAAATATAAAAGATAACTAGCAAACAATCCATATTAAATATACATAACAATTATTAGTAGTAGTAGTAGCAGTATTGTTGCCCACACAGCTGATTCTCCATATCACCCTGACCAGGCGTGTGCCCGGGAAATGACACTCCAGCTTCGCTTCATTTCATTGACACAAAACAAGCAGCAGCAGTTTATCGGTTATAAGTCATCGCTTGACTGGTGAAGAGTCAGATGCCAGGGGTTGCTTCCAACAGTGTGAGAGACCAAGAGGTCTCACTGGACAGCTACTGCCAGCCTGATGCTGGGCAGCCCCCACACAATAAAGTGCCATCCAGCCACAGTTCATCTGCCTTACTGGGTGGATAGGGCTTAATGTAAGTGAGTACCTGACAAAGTTGACTGCAACTATTGCCCAAAGAAATAACGAAAGAAAACCAACAAGGAAATCTCCAATCATCAAGCTAAGTACCTGGAATTTACTAACCATGCTGACTGAACTCTCATGATCTCCAGGCAATCAGTGATGTTCAAGAGACTTCAAGACTCAAGGTCGACATTGCTGCACTACAGGAGATACCACTAACAGATTCCGGGTTTCTAGCAAGGAAAGAGCGCTGATGAAGAAGCTAGAGAGTTTGGTGTTCCCAAACAGGAATTCTCTGCTGGGGAGGATAGAACCCTGCCAACAAGGAAACAAAGACTACCTTCACATTACAACTGGGCCTGTCAACATGATCAGCATTTACTGACCTACACTAAGCACCATTGTAGATACCAAGGATGAGTTCTACAATGAATTAAACTCGCTCATAGACAAAATTCCCAAGACAGAGAACTTGATATTACTGGGAGAACTTGATATTGGAGGCATCCCTCATCCAAACACTGGCACCAACTGGAGAGATCATTATGAGATGGTCTGCCTTGAATGGTGTGCTTCTTACCCATACCTTCCACTTTGCTGACTGCAACATTGACTTGCTGTGTGCTGCAAAATGAAGCTTCAGCCACAGATACACTGCTTGAGGAAGGAGGGTAAACCACGCATTGACATGAGCAACACGTCATATTCAGACAAGGCTGAGGAATTCACTAATGTCATCTCCAAGATGTTTGATTCAGAACCTCCCAATGGCAGTACCAAAGAGAGATGATATCACATCAGATAGACTTGTGTACAGCACAGCCACATGGATCTTTGGAAAGAAGCAGTCAAAGAACAACGGCTGGTTTGAGACTAACTCTGCCACACTCACGCCAGTCATAGAACAGCATCGCTCACCTGGAATACAAACAATCCCCCTGCCAGAGGACTCTACAGGCATACAGGTCTAAAAGAAGCAAAGTTCAGAGGTTAGCAATGCAGTGCACCAATGAATACTGGCAAAGCAAAGTGCAGAGGTTAGCACTGCAATGCGCCAGTGAATACTGGCTTCAACTCTGTCTGAACATTCAGTGAGAAGCAGATATCAGACACATTAGAGGCATGTACAATGGCATAAAGAAAGCTATGGGTCCCATGAAGAAAGTGATAGCATCACTGAAGTCTGCTGCGTGTGATATCATCCACAACAAGGGCAAACAGATGGAGCATTGGGTGGAGTACTACTTTGAACTGTATTCCAGTGAGAATGCGACCAACGATGCCCACAACACCATTGAAAACCTCCCACACATGGCTGAGATATCTACTGTGGCAGAAGTAAAGAAGGCATAGAATAAACTGTCCTTAGGTAAAGCCCCAGGGTAGGATGGCATCTCCACTTAAGTCATCAAGTGTGGCTCCAGCGTGCTGCTCACACACCTGCACGACCTCCTCTGTAAGTGCTGGGATGAGGGTGCAGTGCCACAGGACAAGAGAGACACCAACATTATAACCCTATACAAGAACAAAGGCCACAGAAGTGACTGCAACAACTAAATGGGCATATCCCTTCTTAGCATCATGGGTAAAATCTTCGCACACATCATCCTGAACAGACTACAGACACTTGCTGACAGAGTGTATCCAGAGCCGAAGTGCAGCTTCCGTGCAGAGAGGTCCACAATGAACATGATCTTCTCCATCAGGCAACTGCAGGAGAAATCGCAAGAACACCACAAACCTCTCTTCCATGCCTTGATAAACCTCACCATGGTGTTCAGTCTGGTCAACAGTGATGGACTCTTCACAATCCTGGCAAAGACTGGATGCCCTCTTAAGCTGCCAGCCCTTCCACTATGACATGAAAAGTACAGTACAGTTTGATGGCTCAACATCCAACCCCTTAAACATCTGCATCGGAGTAAAACAGGGTTGAGTCCTAGCCACCACGCTATTCGGCATCTTCTTCACTGTACTGCTCAAGCAAGCCTTTGGGGCATCCATAGAACGATCTACCAACAAAAATGATCAGATTGCAAACTGTTCAACCTGGCTCGACAACAGGCAAAGAGCATGAAGCATCCTTCAGGGAAATGTTCTTCACTGATGATGCCACCCAAGACACTCACACAGAAGCTGAGTTACAGCACCTGATGGACTACCTTGCTAAAACATGCAGTGAGTTTGAGCTGAAAATCATTCTAAAGAAAACAAATATGATGGCTCAGAATACGGACCACCCAAGCATCATCATCATCAACAACTATGATCTTGAGGTAGTGGGTCAGTTCACAACTCTTTCCAGGTTGTCGCATAGAGTGTGGAAAAACAGCATGATGACCCTGAACACTAAGATCTCCATATACAGTGCCTGTGTGCTAAGCACTCGCCTGTATGCCAGTGAAACCTGGACTCTGTATGCCTCAAAAAAGAGAAGACTGAGTGCCTTCCACATGCAATGTCTCTGATACATGCTTGGGTTCATGTGGGTGGAATCAAATAATAAAATATGTGTTTGAACATGCCATGATTCCCAGCACGGTCACACTCCTCCTCCAACATCGTATCAATTGGCTGGGCAATGTATGTCGAATGGATAAAAGACAGATCGGCAAAAACCTTCTTTATTCAGAATTTGCCTCTGGCAAAAGGTCGATCGGATGGCCACATCTAAACTTCCAGGATATCTGCAAGCTTGATATTAAAGCCATTGACATTGATGTCAACACATGGGAAGAGCTTGCTCTAGACAGGCCCAGCTGGCGACATACTCAAATCACTGGTTTGAAAGATGGCGAGGACAAGTAATGCTTGATAGCTGATGAAAAGCAATCTCAGAGGAAGAAGAAGCTCAAACACACATCAGATTCAACTTTCAAGTGCAGCACGTGCCAATCCTGTGTTGGGCTACTTAGCCACTCTAGACGCTGCACACCAACCCTGAAGCCCCAAGTGACAGTCGTCTAAAGTGCTCTCCGTAACAGATCACTACCATCTCACCTATGTCTGATTGGGTTCATTTCTCAGATTCAGCCAATGTGGGTATGTGAGAAAGCTTGCCAGTAGCTTCTCTTGGGTCGATGGTTCTTTCCAGGGATTTTCCTGGGTTCTTCCTCCACCATTAATACTGGCTGCCATGTATCGCCTATCATGTGCTGAAAAACCCTACAACAACAACCAACAAC
Source organism: Unio pictorum (assembly GCA_030141615.1). Lineage (NCBI taxonomy): Eukaryota > Metazoa > Mollusca > Bivalvia > Unionida > Unionidae > Unio > Unio pictorum. Next base: position 470,357 of record JARLTB010000252.1, read on the forward strand.
CAGGACATTTCTCATTGGTGCACTTCCATCGTCTCTCATGACTAATACTATTATTTTTGTAATTATTATCTTATGTATATTTAACTTGTGTTGTGTGTTGGCTTGTGTGCATGCTTAAATAAATCTAATTTGTATTGTGTGACTGTCATTTATCCAATACTGATGGTAGGGCCTAAAAGTCATCTCATGCAGGTCAAACATGTTTAATTGGTTTCAATTCTTGATACAGCCTTTAGTCTGACTTAAGACTCCTTGAAATAAATTTTGTTTACACTTTGCTACAAAATTCAATTGTAAATGGCATAGGTCCAGGACACTTTATTGTGTCACAAAGCAGGTGACAGTCTTTACAAAATTTTGAAGTAAACATACTTGTTTATTCCAAATCTCGACACCACTGTCATCAGTGGAATCAATTTAAGTTGTGATTCAGCTAAGGATTTATTTAAATTATTTACTGGAATTACAAAATGCTCTTTGAAATAAGACTAAATCATTTTGGGGGAAATTATTGTGAATTCAAACAAAGATAGTTTGGATTATATTGCTGTCAGCACATTCACAACTACTGACACATCAGCACATTCACAACTACTGACACATCAGCACATTCACAACTACTGACACAACAGAACATTCACAACTACTGACACATCAGAACATTCAATACTTAATTTATTCTGAACACCACTGGAATTCATTTAGAATGCTTTACAGGTTTCGGACATGTGATAGAACTTTCAGGACTATTTTAAACTTAATAATACTGCAAGTTCTTTTAAATTTTCACTTTGTATTACAGTAAAGAAATTATTTTTTACATTTTTATAAAACTTGTTGGTTTCACTCTTTTCTGTTACTTATTTTAAGACCATAAAAATATTATTATTATTATCATTATTATTATCTACAACCTTTAATCTGACACATCCTCTTCTTGCTCCCTTTTTCATCTTATCTTTTGACTGAAAGAAAGACAATAATCATTATCAAAAATCTCAAAACAAAAATCAATTATATTTTTAAAACATATATCTGCACACACAAAAGTATGTATATATGGTATGAGAATGTGATATGTTTTCATGCTGTAGCCTAGATACTAAGTCAGAGGTCTCGCTAGGATTTTAAAACTAGCAGTCCAGGACTCCGATTTTGGTAAAAATAGGAGTCCCACCAGCAAAAGTTGCAGTCCCATCCCAAATTTTTTTAAACTTTGCAGATTAGAAGAAGTGTTGGTTGCCATCGAGTTTAATTCCCCCAACAATGACATGTACAACTGTATCAGCTTATTCGGCATCACTGGTAATTCTGCACAACAATTTCATTTCTGTAATTATTAAATAACGTGCCTTTTTGGTATAAAAAATAAAATTAATTATTTTTGGGCTGAAATGCAGACTGAAAGATTCCAAAGTAATGTATTTCATTTCCATAGCCTGATGCATAAACATTACATATTTTCAAAGCCATGCGCAGAATAGTTCACTATATCAGTTCTAGTAACCTAAGCACAGTTCTGAATCTCATTTAAATCTTCATAATTTTTTCGTTTAACCCCAAAATACTTGTCAAAATTGCAAATGGCATTTTGTCCAAGTCTCTATGTGTCTTGGTTTCGAGTTCACATGCAATATTTATACAGCTACAATCGGAAATCAAATCAATTACAGGATCACAGGGCTTCATCAATGTAGAAAATTGCGATTCTGTTTTCCTTTTTGGTGACAAAACAAATACCATCTGGCGATATTTGTGGCGACACGAATTTTGGCTGATAAAAACTGTATATACAGTCTTGCGTTTGGAGTAGAGAAAATCAAAGGCACCATGACAGGAAGCAGCGAACTTGGATATAACAATGCACTGTTACATCATAATCCGCTTATGCTGACATCTGGCCTTATTACTGTATGCTGTATTATAATCAAAATAACCATGCAACTGACTATTTAAAATCCAACACCTCTGAAAGCAGAAACGTGAAATGAGTACAGTCAACCAGATGATGCTAATTTTTCTGCTGACACTTCAAAGAAAACTGATTACCTTTGAAGCACTGATATATACTAAACAAATAAAACAAATCTGTCTCAATGTTCTACAATTATCTGATGATGGTCCTTCAACTTGAGCCTTTAGCGGTGCCTTTCAATAACAAATGCACCATCATCAAAGCAAGCCGACGACCTTTGCTCAAAGAAAATCAGCAACAAACTCAAAAGCATTGCCTCATTTTTCATAGTGATTAGAACATATTTATTGTGCCGCGAAACTATCCTGTTTGCAAATGAAAAAAGCAACAAAAATGTGCATACGGAGGACTCCTGCATGGGTGATTTTCTGCGTCCCAGATCAAATTTTTTTTGTCTAAATACACGTAATTAAGCATTTCCGAGAGCTCTGTAAGTCCCTGGTGTACGGGTAAGGATAATTCCACGGTCCAATACTGGCACCATATCCAAATTTGTCTTTGAATCATATAAAGCTATAGGGTAGGATGTCAACTATTTCTAAATCATGACCAAGGGTTGGATCCATTATAGTATCAAGTTTGTGTCAGACATGTAGTAAAAAAAACAGACAATGGGAACCAACTATTTAACTCTGTTATGTGGGTGGGGCTAAACATAATACCATGTATATGACTAGATAAAAAAAAAATATTCTTACTCCAATTTGTTGGGAAAAAGTAAATTATCATGTGGTACAAAAAAGGAAAAAGTCCAGTTTCCAACAAAAATAAGTCTCCTTCAATGTGTAAATCACATTATTGGTATCTAACAAGATATAATGGGAAAAGGTGGACAGTTCTGATGTCTCAGTGGCATTCATACATGTGGATAAAGGATTTTTAACAAATGGTGTACAAACACAACCTTTTTTTATAGTATTAATCCATGTTAGAATGTAACACCTGTGTCTTTAGCAACTGAATATCTATCATTGTTACCTGATTAATGTGCTGGACCATTATGACTTGCTGCTCTTGTCTTGGGTTGAGTCTCCTTTCCAAGCATACAAATGCAATTCAAATCCAAGGTCAACAGCCACTGAATACACAGGTGTTATGTTCTGAGAGGGATTAATACAGTACCAGTAGGTGAGTATTCAAAAGGATTTAAGACAATATATCAATAAATTTAAGTAGAAGTGAACAGACAGTTAATCCAATTACAAAGATGACACTCCAGCATGAATCATTACTTCAAAAAGTTGTTCTCCGCCACAAGTCATATCATGAAAATGGCAGAGTAAAACTTGTTAGTCTAATCCTCATTCCCTGACGTTTGGGGTCACATAATTTCTGAAAAATGTTTTCTCCTGGCATCCATTGGTAAAATCATGTAGGTAAGGCACATTCTGACCCATAGTCGCCTGGAAAATTGCTTCTATATTTGATTTATTTATTTTTGTTACAAAAGTATAAACATTTTCTTTTAGGCCGTTAGGTACAGATATCAGTGGTGTAGAAAAGAATGTACAAGTTAGCTTAGCAGCTAAATATAACGTCCAATTGTAGAGTTATTTTCTAGAGTTTTCTTTCAGACAGAAATTGAAGAAATATTTTAGGAATTGGTATCTGTACTCTCAACTAGGGCTGTCAATGGGTACCCGGGTACTCGGGTACCTGACCATAGCGTGAACCCATGTATTGAAAATTAATGATGATTACCCATTCACCAAAATATTTGTCGACAACACTATCAAAATATCATATATCATCAGCAGCACACTGGTCTGAGTAGTCCGAGTTTCCTCTGACCCTTGCCACCCCATTTTTGATATTTGGACATTCTCGTTGGGGTGTAGGGTCAGAGCGCATTTCCTATCAAAAAGTTGGAATTCGCCAACACCATTTGATGTCGGCATGGGTAGCAGCTTACATGCTGGCCCAGCAAACTTGAACGATCTTTCATCGAGATATACCAGCATGAAATCAATAGGAATATGATTTATTTTCTCAAAACTCATGAGCATAGCATTTGTTATGCCTTTAATCTTATGACAGACGAGACGAAAGTACATCATTCCTGAAATTTATCCCGGATCTTGCTATTTGCATTTCTAGTCACGTGACTACACAAATCTCGCAACCTAGGTCATACAGTCACGTGATATCGACAATAAGTAAAATTTCCAAAAGTTGTTGGACATATTATATAGTAGCCACATAAATAAATATAGGATGTTCTCTCCTCACTAAGCCATACAGATGCTATAAATAGAATTCATGGGGAAAGTAGAACAAGGTTTGCTATAAATAGAACATGTTACTGTAGGAAAGTACAAGAGTACATGTACTCGTATATTGCAGTTACATAAAGCGGTCTTTTCTAAAATACGGTCTGTGGGATTAATGAAATGTTAATATAAACGAGATTTCTGGAAGGTGGATATACCGAAAAAGCGTAATCCACATATGTTTACGCGTAATGCATAATTTAGTGGAAAAAAAATTTGTTGCTCAAGGGCTGTACATGTCTTCCATGCTCTAACGAGTACTCCGGTACCCGTTAAACGGCGCAACGGGTACCCGGGTAAGTTTTCCGTGGTTTTTGACAGCCCTACTCTCAACAATATCCATGTCATGATTAAGGATGGCATTGTGAGGTGTGGATGATTTATCGTCAATAGCTTTGTATGTCCTGTATTTGGAAGATAAATCACCTTTGATGTGTTCCATTGTAGCTTTGTGAATTTCTACTGATTAAGAGTTGACTGTGTTGACTCATTTATGTGAAGTAGCCCATTCTCTACCAGTTTCTACCCTGCAGTAAATATCGTTGGTGTCTAATAATTGTACCAAACATGGCGCAGAATCTGTGTTTTTAAAGTTACCGGATCCAGCAACAGTCGTAAATATTTGAAGTATAATGACGTTATTAACCGTTATTTCTACTATAAGAACTATGACTACATATTTCTGTTCTGTAAATTTAAATAAAATTATAAAATGATACAATCTGAAATAAAAAGCAAGATGAACATTTTAACTCGAGAAATTACTTTCATCATGTTATTCAGCATATTTACTGCAGGGTAGAAACTGGTAGAGAATGGGCTACTTCCGTCAGCAAATCAGCCTACATTGGCTAATGTGACCATACTTGTGAAAAAAAAAAGGTTAATTCGCCGGTTGGATTCAGGACATGGTCATTTAAGAGCTATGCATTGGTAAGTAACTGTCTTTTGAATTCATATATGTAGTGTTTGTCTTTTTGCGATTCTGAAGCGATAAAAGACTCGTGAGAAAATGATGAATCGAGCGAAGGGTTGTGGTCACGCTTGCACTCCTTGTGTTTATATATATATTTATTATTGTTAAGGGTATTTCATTTTGTCAGACATTTCGCCGTACTTTATTGATAAAACGTCAGACTCCTGTAGGACTGACTGTAGAATAAGAGTGTGCATGGACTAAATGAAGTTCTTAACAATAAAAGTTTATTATAATCATAAGATCGTTAATTCTGGATTAAACTATTTTAGGAATAATTATAATCAGCAAATATATGACAAAGCACCGAGTATTTTATACTATTTCTCTGTTTGTTCGGTCGGGTCTTTTCGTTTTTTCTGAAATTTCTGTTTGCTCCGTTAAGTTGATGAACCAGTCAAGGTCCCATCTGCCAGCAATGCCCCTCCCCTTCAACCAATAAATTAAAAAAAGTAAACTTCTTAACGTTCTACCATTACAAAAACGCCCTCTCCTTTTTAGATATGAAATCAAGACGAGCGGATTTTGTCAACAAACGTAATAAACGTGCGCCTGCAATTTAAAAAAATAAACATCGTAATGTTACAAAACATAAATTATCTCTGACATGCTTTAAGACAATATGGGATTTTAATTACCGTATAGTATGACAGAAGCCCGGTACTTTCGTCCAACACAAACCATCTGTACTGCCATCCTTTTACAACATTTGTCCACTTACTAAGTGGACCTTCCATCACTGCCATTTTGCCGGAAATAGCAGGCGAACAGCTAATTACCAATCAAAAGGCTTGTTTTATAAATGAACCAATACAAAATGTGCGCACAATTTGAATGGCTAAGTACTAACAGGTGCCCGTCAGAACATAGTGCTATTATCATATTAAAGAAACAAAACTTTAATTTTCATGTGTAATTTATAATTTTAAACATGATATCATGAGAAGATGGAAGATAAAAGAACAGAGAAACCGACAGCTTCGGTTGGACCATACAGGGCCACTCAGTTAGTAAGTAAAACTTGATTAGTGTTCTGATGCAAAATGGGGAAATACAACGGCATAGGAATAATGATGTACCACTTTTGCAACTAAACCAAAGTATTTTCATTGGAGATGCATTCATGAATGATAAAATCAAGTCGAAACTGTTTCCGAAATACTCCTTGGCATACACCAAGGATTAAGGTTAGGGTTTGTGAAGGGAATAAATAACTGAAATGAGCCGGTAGAGTTTATATCCACCAATGAGTTATATATATATATATATATATATATATATATATATATATATATATATATATATATATATATATATATATATATATATATATATATATAGTGAAAGCAAGTAAAGATCACTGTATATTTTAAAGTTGGTGATGACTGCATTCCTAACATGAATTAGAGTGATCATAAAATAGTAATAATGTGTGGGACATAAATTTGGGATAGAACAACTTACATGGTTAATCCCCATGTTACACAATATTTGTGTTCACAAGACTGGTATCATAACTTGAAAATTTCACAGTTTAAAGGCTTTTAATTTTTATGAAAAATATGTAATTCAGTTAACTGTAATGCCATTCATTTAAGCCATTTACAAATCCTAATTATTTTGTTTGAATTAAACGTATGAAATCGAAGAAAGTGAAAATTGTGCAACTCAGCATATATCTGTCCCTGTAAATATTAATCTGTTGTATAGTGAACATAAAATAAGATTGATAATGTAATAATAATGATGTTCAATGTATGGTTATTGTTAAAAAATAAATTTGAAAAGTTGAATCTGTGTGCTATGACCAGTTTTGCCTGTTTTTATGACATCTGTTGACAGGTCTCTCACTCTCTCTCTCTCTCTCTCTCTCTCTCTCTCTCTCTCATTCACTCACTCACTCACTCACTCACTCACTCACTCACTCACTGTTCCAGTGCTTAGAGTGTTCACCTCAGATGTGGGAGGTCATGGATTCAATGCCCGGTTGAGTCATACCAAAGACGTAAAAAAAAATTATAATAACCATTGCCTTGCTTGACGCTCAACATTATGAGGTTAGTGTTAGGACTTGCTTGCCTGGTGTCAGGATAATGTGATTAGGTGGGACATCATGATACATGTCTGCAGCATGATCCCTTATACTATAAAATGTATTAAACATCAATATAAACTGTGCTAGACATCACTATAAACTGTGCTAGACATCACTATAAACTGGCACACAGCAGACGTCGTAGTGATATGACTGAACAATTGTTAAAGCTACGTTAACAAATCCAAATCTCACACACACATACACACTCTCTCAATGATCTTAAACTAAAATGTAATAGAAAATAACAAAACATTTTGTAAAATTCAATAAATAATTTCTTCCCTTGAATACAAAGTGAATTTTTTTACAAACTTATGTTATTGTGAATTAAATCTAGCCATTAGTTTGGGTAATTCCTTCAGAATAATAATAATAATGAGGACTTTGTATAGCACCTAATCTCTAATTTCTTAAGTGCTTTACAGCATTAGAAAACATAAAACCAATATATACATGTATAATATGATTACAACAAAACAAAACACCATGAAATTAGAAAACATAACATGCTAAAAATATTTAAAGTAGGAAACATTATCAGGTCTTTAGATTTGTTCCTGCAGTTGAGTTTTAAGAGCACTCTGGAATGGGGTCGCTGTGTCTTTGTGTCTAAGTTCAAGTGGGCAATTCGTTCCACGCTGTTGGGTCCTGGTAATCAAATTGTACATTGCTAAAAAGACTGTTTGAATTCAGATGAGATACAAGTTTGGTTAAAACAACCTATTCTAAGATTTTTGTAATGAACGGGGGATTAAAAACTGGGTGTTAGTTCTTTAAATTGTGATGTTTAAATCAGATCAAGTTCACACTACTTTGGTGTACTCATCATCACAATTGTCTGTGCTAAATCAACAGAGACAAGTTCAAATGCTGCTAACGGGTCACACTGCAATTCTTGATGGTGATGATGAGTCAATTGAAATTGTGTTGTAACCTTATCTCTAATGGTTTGCTCTTTGTCATAGAAGTATTTTGCAAACAGATCCAGAAGTTTGACTGGAGAGAAGGTAGTTAGAAGTGGTGTAAATTTGTTCCTTGACATTAGCTTGTTAATGATCATGAAAAGCTTTCTGCAGCTCAAACTTTCTATGATCTTAGTACTCTAATCAGCTGATTTCGCTGCCTGGACTTAGCAACTTCATAAATATGCTTAACCCTAGAGTTGATCTATGTTGCAATTATTACTCTGTCACTTAATTGAAGTTTTGATTCAAGAAGATTCTCTGAGATCAAAATCTGCACTGTATCTTTTAACTCAAATTCCGGTAAATACATTTACATTAATAATTATATGAATATTGAATCTACACTCAGTCATAGGGAAATATTGGCTGTGTATTATGTTGTTTGCAAAATAAATGTCCTTGGTTGTGTAAACAGTGGACATGATTTTGGATAAGATCAAGTGTAAATACAAATTTATATGTCATATAATCATTAAGAAAAGCCAACAAATTATATATATATATATATATATATATATATATATATATATATATTAGGGCATAACCGACTTTTGATCCGGAAATCGGATTCCACCGGATAGTATGAACATCCGATTAATCGGAGTCTGACAAGGCAGGAACAACCGATTCGGATAATAAAAATAATAAAGTTGAATTTCTATAGCACCATGTCTAACACTGCGTGTCATTCGATAGTGCGTTAATAAAGTTATGGATTCTTTGTGGCTTTGAACTTCATTGCATTTTGCTATAGTCCTGCCATACCCTTCCCCTTGTGACGTCGGTGTGATGTGCAAAATGTGTGTAACACGGTTTGAAAAGTTAATTTGAAAAACCTTTTAATTTAACATTTCTGATTAATTGAATCGTATCCGGAATCGGAAAAATTTCATGCCCAAAATCCGGAATCCGAAATCAGTAGAAAAATGCTAATCGGTTATGCCCTAATATATATATACACACACACACACACACAGTCAGCTCCAGATATGTGCATATCATATAACTGCATATTCCGCTTTATTGCATAGCTTTGTGCCGTTCCCGATTTGTTACCATTGTTTTCAATGGATATCAATGTCGGACAATTGCATATTGTCTATATGCATATTTCGCTTCATTGCATACATTTTTCTAGTCCGAACATGCATTATTATGTGTTAAGTTACTTCGGATAACTGCATTGTTCAAAATTGTTTCTTTCAAAATGAGTAGAAACCGATTCCGAGCATTGGCGGTCAAGGTTGATTAATGAGGTCTGTTAAGATCAACATCACAGCTATTAGATCGCTGTTGGTCACCAGGTTGCGCTCTAGTAGATAATCATAAATATTACCAAGACGGCATTAGCTCTCTGATTCTCTGTTGATCACCAGGAGGTGCCATAGTAGACAACCATATTAATTAACCAAGCATGGTTGACGGCTTCAACACTCTTTAGCTTTAAAACAAACTCACATCAATAAATTTGATAGATTAAGACTGGAATGCTGACCACAAGTCTGCTCCTCAATCTACTGACAAAACTGACCACCATACGATACCAGAGCAAATCGCATCACATTTAAATGAACTAGGCCAAATGTGGGTTTGTTTCGGAGAAATAATGGGTATCAGTATGCATGCTGCACCAGATGTATGTCAGCATGAACACCGGTTTAGTGCATACGCCACCTAATTGCATATCATAGCATCGGTCTCGAGGCCATGCATATAAGCGGAGCGGACTGTGTGTGTGTGTGTATATAACAAATATTAAAAATATAATTCAATAAATAATGTAATTCCCTATAATAAAAAGTGAAAATTCAAGACATTGTGAACTAAGCCCCAGATAGTCTTGAATGACCTGATGTACCAGAATGATGAAATCCAGAATTTTCTAGTGGAGTCATTCCAATGATATCATGTCCAACTCTATATCCTGACATCAGGCAGACAAGTCCTAACACTAACATCTCTTCACTGAGTGCCAAGCAAGGCAGCTGCTACTTGCATTTTCAATCTTTGTTATGACTTGGCTGGGGTTTGAACCCATGACCTCCCACATTCAAGGTGGATGCTCTTACCACTTGTACTACAGGAGCAGTTCTCGCTAACTTTTAAATATGCTACTAATTCAGAGGTAATGAAATGGAAAATATTTTGATACAAGTTTAATGTGTATCATCAGCTTTTGTGTTTATTTCTTTTCAATCCAGTGGAATGAATTGATTCGCACCTTTAGGGCAGATATTCCTTTAGCACGACACCGGCGTTATATGAAGACATATGATAACTGCTTTGTTGCTTCTGAGGCCATTAATTGGCTTCATCAATACCTGAGGGAGAATCCCAACTTTGGCAGTGCTGTTACAAGGTAAATTGAAAGTATTTATGTGACTTTGACACAATAGAAAGTTATTGAAATTAGTGACAAGCTGTTAGTCTTTCCTGACTTTTATTAGTGGTTATATATATGTTCACAGTAAGCCAATACTTCAGGCTTCACCTTTCCAAGATAGTATAAAACTTTTAATTGTTTTAACAGCACCTGTTCTGATGTGAAAACCCATTATAACAAAATGCCTAAATGCATCATTGCCTGAAACCAGTAGTAGCTTGCCATAATCTTTGTTATTTTGCAGACCATTTCACACTCAATAATTAATGGTAATAAATATATGCCTCAAATGAATCAATTTAAATCCAAAATGTGAACATTTAGTTCATCTTTTTGATCCTACAGGTTAATATTCAGAAATTCCACTTGTATTCACATATTTGCGCCAGGCAGGTGGGACTGTGCAATTTACCCTTTCCAAATACCTATGATTGCATGGATGTAAATAGTAATTTAATAACAGGTTTTCCTGCATATGTGATCATTGTGAAGCCTAATTTAATACATAACCATTTGGACTTGACTGCATGGCATAAAATAAAGGAAAACAAACATGTCTCACTGTAAAGGCGTTCATTATGTCATAGTTATAAGGTATGATTATACCTACCTTATTGTCATGCAGTGGAACATCTGTACTAGTCAATCTCACAAGAAGACTTGTATTATAACTATAACATTGTACATATCCTGACCTAGGCTAGTGGACATTGAAAATACCTAGATTAAGGCTATTGGAAAAGCCTGAATTTTACCAGTGAAATTGAAAATAGCCTGATGTTTGATTCATAATAGTATGCTGTCAAATTGCAGAAAAAGTAAATTAAAGACTATACATAAGCATTGTGCTATTAAAATCTCTGATTACCAATGTTGTCATTTGCAATTGACTCGCCATCATCATACAGTTATGATAAAGAATTTCAGCGACAATCATTAGGATCATTTGAACCAGTCTCTATGGATTTAGTACAGACAGTCGCAATGAAGATTGCACGAAGGCTTGTGAAGCTGATCCAATTCCAACATCACTACTGCTTCGATGCTTAGACCCAATATTGCCCTCACTAACTGATGTTATTAATATCTCTATGTCTCATCTGGGGAATTCCCATAATTTTTCAAATCTGCCATCATAAAGCTTCTGCTGAAGAAAGCAACACTTGACCATAACGAATGAAAGAACTACCATGTAGTTTCTAATCTCTTGTTCATATAAAAAAGAAAATCTTAGAAAAAATTTTTCTAACCCAACTTATTTCTCATTTAAATTGAAACAGTCTTATAAGCAATGTACAATCTGCATATCACCCTTGCCACAGTACTGAAACTACTCTTCTGAAAGTAGTTAATGACAGTCTCTCTGCTTTGGATAGCAGAAAGATTACAGTCCTCGCCCTCTTTGATATGTCTGCAGCATTTGACACAATAGATCATGATATATTACTTCACTGTTTCCAGCATGTATCTGGCATTCACAATACAGCCTTACTGTTTTTCAAATCCTACTTAGTTAACATGGCACAAATTGTATAGAACTGCAATTGGAATACACTCCAGCCCAATTGATATCAGTTCAATCAATTTGGTCCCGTAGTTTCTATCCAATCAGCGTGGTCGCAGTTGATAGGAAACTGTGGGTGCTGCTCGAAAATTGCCCGTGCAGATGAATTCAATTATTTCCTTCCACCATTTTTGGTCCCGCGTGGCATTTTCTTTGGCATGTGCCGAGGTGATGCCATAGTTCGCTAGGTCTTTTTCCACTTGTTTGATCCAGGTTTTCTTTGGTGTATTTCTTGAGACCTTCCAGGTTTCCGGTCTGGTGCGCCACAGGGCTTGATACGGTAGACGCCTCTCTTCCATTCGGCAGACATGACCAAACCAGCGAAGCCTTGCACGTCTAATCAGTGATTCCACTGTCGGTTGGTGAGAACATCGGGCCCGGATTTCCACGTTTGGGATTCTGTCCAGAAGGTTTACTCCCAGTATTTGTCTGAGGCAGCGCATTTGAAATACCTCCAGCTTCTTGAGGTCCGCGTCTAGGAGGACCCACGTCTCTGCTCCATATAGGAGTATTGGGAGGATGAGAGTGCGGTATAGACGCACTTTGGTCACCACCGAAAGGGCCTTTTTTCTCCATATGCACCAAGCTAGTGACCCGAATGCAGACGTTGCCAGTCCCAGGCGATGCGAGATGTCGGTGGAGGCCGCTATTGATCTGCTTCGGATTATGGACCCCAGGTATTTAAATTCCTCTACTTGCTGAAGATGGACTCCGTTAAGGCAGACGGTTGCTGGGGTGTTGTCCGATGTCATGACAACTGTTTTTGGCAGTGTTGATCTTTAACCCAAATCTAGCGGCTTCATCGGCGATTTCTTGCAGAATTTCTGTTGCTTCGGCTTCCGCGAACATTAGATCTGTGGCATGTTCATCAAACCCTGCCCCAAAAGTGATCCCTCTACGTCCCAGGAATACCTTGCGCATGACACAATCGACCACGATGTTAAAGAGGCTAGGTGAGAGCACGCATCCCTGATGGACACCCGTTTTCACCGAGAAATCCTTCGTGTTTGCTCCTTGGACTCGAACTTGACTGGTTGTCCCGTCATAGGTGTTGGTAAGTAGCCGTATGAATTTTGGTGGGTACCCTTCCGCTTCCAGGGCTTTCCACAAGGCCGGGCGATGGATGCTGTCGAACGCTGCAGAGAAATCAATGAACACCATGATTGTGCGTTTTCCACACCGAATTCTTTCCTCGAGGATTTGACGAAGCGTGAAGATCTGGTCACAGCAGCTTCTTCCAGGTCGAAAACCGGCCTGTTCCTCTCATGCCGCTTCCTCCCGTCGTTTGAGTACCCTTCTATGGATGATCTTCATAAATACTTTGCCAAGTATGGAGAGCAGGCTGATGCCCCGATAGTTCTTACAGTCCGTTTTGATATATATATTGTGGTGTTCCACAGGGATCCGTTATTGGACCTGTTCTCTTCATTCTAAACGCTCAGCCGCTCTCTAATGTCATAGAACATCAGCCAATGTCTCACAAATTGTATGCTCATGGCACCCAAATATACAAGTCTAGCCACCCAACTGAAGTTGATGCTACCATCCAAGGAGTAGAGAGGTACATTTCTGAAGTGAAATCATGGATGACATGTAACACTCCAGGTGAATGGTGATAAAACTGAGGCCTTTCTGATCAGAACACAAAGACTTTCTCATTCACATCCTTTACCTCAAACAATAAATATCAGCAACACCAACAATAAATTTTCACAGCCAGTACAAAACCTAGGTGTTGCTCTAGACGGTACTCTCACATTGCACCAACAAATCATGAACATGTGCAAGGCTGCATATCGAGTTGAGACATGTCATCTCAATCCATACATCCTCCTAGGCTCCCGAACATTTGATTCATCATGAATAGTTACCCTGTCATGGTGCACATACATCCCTCTCACCTCCCCCCCAGTTATTTTTATTCATGAATAATTACTTGTCATAGTGCACATGAATCCTCCTAGCCTCCCCCTATCCCCAGTTATGTCCATTTAGAGATTGCGCCTTCTGCTCCATTTGTAACTGATGATTTTGTGAGATTTGGTGTCAATGCAGCTATCAAAGGGAGTTCACTAACTGCAACCTTGGTGGGCAGAACAAATTTTGCATTTGCTAAATCTGTTTTAATCTGACAGGGTTGGATTTGTGAGATAGTAGTATTTCTTTAAAATATTAAGATTGGGTAAGTATAATCAAAGAAACATTTAGTAGTAGAAACAAAATAGTATTTATTGGGTACCATATACATGGTGCTCAGTCATTACTCTAAATAAGAATTTATTAAAATTGGTCAATTTTTAACTAATTGCCTTTTATTTTAAATTTCAGTGAATTTTGTTGTAAACATAAAAGTCCAAAGCTTATGATACTGTAATGAATCTTAACAATAACACTCATGCTTTGGAGAATGTGGCAAACTTAGTGTCAAATTGTTTATGGGCGTGTTCACATCCAGAGCTCCATTTATGTGACCATTCTCACAATGATCAAGAACTATCATTTCAATCTTGTATAGACGGTCTAGAACCTGTCCTGCTAGCATGGTTTATATAGAATGAAATTAATTTGCAGTCTTTGTGGTAGGAGCTATATGCTAACTGGGCTGCTTAACAAATTAAATTAGTGTACACAGTTTTAAATGCATATAAACATTTCTTTACATAATTATACTTAATTTTTCTTGCATATTTAGAGCAATGTCTGTGCTGTTAAGTTTCACATCAAATATTTGAAACAGACAGTATGGACTGGCATGTCTTGATCAACAGTTTACCTAAATTAACATCATCTTTGAAATATCTATAGATTCCAGTCAATACAGTTACTTCAGAAGCTACATCGAGCCAGAGTGTTTGAAGATGTACGAGGAGCAAAACATAACTATGGGGATTTTACTGATAGTGGACGGCTGTTCAGGTGATTATTTTAGCGCCAAAATAAGAAAAAAAAATTCCATAGATACTCAGATCTGATTAGAATTGAGATCTACTTTCTGGTACTGATAAAGGCTGTTGTTCTAGTTACTAGGGTGCAACAATTGTAAAATGATATTTAACCTATACAGGTTGAAAATTCATCTAAGTCAGCTACCCTAACCCATTTAATAACCCCTTTGTGTTACCCTAACCATAACCCATTTAATAACCCCTTTGTGTTACCATAACCCATTTAATAACCCCTTTGTGTTACCATAACCATAACCCATTTAATAACCGCTTTTGTGACAAGCTTCTCTGTTACTTTGTATCTTTTCTACTTGGATTGAATTTAATGGCGTTACTTATGATGTCTCTCTGCTAAAAATGCTACAGTTTTATTGGTGATTATTGCATACAGGGATGGTCCTGGCTTTTAAAAATCTGTTGCCAAAAAAATCCCGAACCTCATTATTTTGTCGCCAATTTTCAAAAAGTATTGCCAGAACAAGTAGTGTACATTTTTCCAAGTGCTAATTTAGTCTATTAATGTAACAGGCAATGAAAATTACAAAAGATGGGTTAGTTAATACTTTAATTACAACAAGCATTAACAAAATGTTAGAAAGTGTTACATGAAGATCTGTCGCGATTTTATGGCTGCCCACTTGTTGAATGTGGTTTCAAAGTCTAATTTTTCACATCTGTACATGCTGATTCTCGTTAAATTCTCGAGAGATGAGATGCAGAGTTTATTTCTGATGTCAGCATCCCGTTTGTGCACATGTATGACTGTTGTTACCCAGTAGCGTAGCGAGGGGGGGCAGGTGGGGCATTCACCCCGGTGGCTAGGGGGCTCCAAATGAGCGCCCAAATCGGCCCAAAGTATCAACAATTAAGGGGCAGCTGGGGGCGTAGATAAGACAGAGTGGTTCCAATATTAAATTTTGTCAATATTTGTGGCAGCATCGCTGTTGAAAAGGCATTTTCCAACTTGATAAACGATGTTGATGTAGTTTGAAAATTGATGCTGATTATGAAGCGTTTGCCATATTTTGTCCACCACCTATCGAGTGGCTATTGCGGTCAGCTGACCACCTGCCACGTGATAAAAATTCCGAGCAAATTACGAAATTTGCCAAAATTAAATGCTCTATTGCTTCCTAAATCCCAATAGAATGATCACTGAATGCTGTATAAATTTTCTCAACAAGCAAAATAGGATCTCCATTCCCATGAATGAAACTTACACAAGTCAACACCTGGAAATATTGGACCGTTTATATTAGCATAAGTTATCACCCAATTTAGGGATTCTTTCAATCCTGTATTTTGAGAAATAAATAATTAGTTTTAATTATGCAAAACTTGTTTATTTGTTGTTTGCTATTTGTTGTTTGCTATTTCTTTTTGCGGAGATTAAGTCTCTGTAACCGTAACACAGGATTGATGACAAAAGGAAAAGATCAATGAGTAAAATGCACAAATATTATTTACACCGCCTGGATTCATGTTTGGTGACACACTCCTTCTTCAAAATATCACAGCCAGTTGTAAATGAATTGATGAATTTTGCCTTGATACATACATCAGAGAACATCTGTTTTAACTTTTTATCATATCTGAGCCACGGATGCCCAAGTTTCCAACTGTCCTGACATTTTTGGGAAGTTTTGCCCTGTTCATCATTATGTGGTGTTGCACTTGAAGCACTACATGTAGATGATGTTGGACTGAAAGGTTTATCATCGGGTTCAGTGACTGTATTGTCTGATGAATTTGCACTAAATCCAAACGCCGTTAATTTTGTTAACTTAGGAGGAGATGATGAACACGCAATGTCTAACTTCGGTTTGTTCATGATAATGTTGCACTGGCGACAAATATAATTGTGATTGAGATTTTTTCCATTTGCTTTGTATGTATACACAGTAGTCGGTATTTCAAAGGTTATCAGTTTTCTGTGAAGGTTCAGCAAAACAATTGTATTGGTATATGTAAAAAAATACCAAAAAAAACAAAAATAAACAACAACAGAAGGATTAGCCATTGAATTAATTTTATATGTACTATTCGCGTCTTCAGAGATCGGTCAGTTGTAGGTATAGTACGGTAGCATGATTGACTGTATCACAGCATACAGTACTCAGCCCAGATGTCAGCATAAGCAGATTATGATGTAACAATGCACTGCTAAGATGTGGTTGTCGATACAAACAAAGGATCATTTGTGTACAGATTGATTCCAATGCATTGCTTAGTCAGGTTTGTGGCTTCCTTTCGTTCTCCCTTTTAATTTATCCAGTCCAAATCCATGATTGTTTGTACAAATTAAATAACCAAAAAGTCTGTCGCCAAAAAAATCGCCAGATGGAACATTTTTATCGCCAATAAGGGGAAAAAAATCGCAATTTGCGACATTGGCAAAGCCCAGGACGATCCCTGGCATACCTGCTAAGTGTCCCATTTTCCCGTATTTGTATCACATTTTGGACCTGAATATGTGTGTATGTAACAATGAGATATTGGGAATGGATTTTAAAGGTGTCACTGGTGTATGAACAGGGTATAACCTGTCATGGTCTATACACTTTATATATTTTAGCCTAGATCTGTTATCTTAGATGTTTCCAGATGTTACAAACATTACTAGTAGAGCCATATTTTATGCTAAATCTGTTATCTTAGATGTTACCAGATGTTACAAGCATTACTAGAAGAACCTGTTTTTACCAGTTTACTCTGTAAAGTACAAAATTTACTACATGAAAAATTGAATACTTAGACATTGTATTGGCAGCATATAATATATGTCACTCAAGGTTTTCATTTGCTTTGGGGTGCGTGTGTGGAGTAGTTGATTTTAACTTGGATAGTTGTATTTATGTACTGTTATTGTACAATTTTAAAACTATTTGATTTATGTGCGTAAATGTTACAGCTGTCAAGAAGTGTTTGGTCAATTCACAGTTTTTTCACACCGGGTATTTGTAGCTTCATGGTCTTTGATTTTAAATGGTCAAAGCCTGTATCGTATGGTGTCTTTACTATTGGCTTATTTGACATGAAGTCATTATTGGAATTGCAGTATCACCCGTATAGGTGAAAAATATTTCGTATTTTAATGTGGACTGATCTCTTGTATATTATGTTTTCATTGAATCCTAATGTGTAGAAAGTAATCATTACACTAAACAGTGTACCATATTTTCGCGCATATAACGTGCATTATACGCGTTTTTACAATCAGCGCAACACCAAAAAAAACCTTCTCGATATATGTGTAAGCGCGTTATCCCATGTTTTTTTTTTTTTTACAGCCAAAAGCGCATTGATGAATTTCAAGCAACCACCCTATTAAACTGGTGCCAATTAATAAAAGATTTCTTTGATACACATAGAGTATAAATGATGTTTATTCAAATCTTTTAGTAGAAAATAAACAATTCGAAGTTGACACTTTATTGCGTGTCTGTACGTTATGGTATGTAATGAATATCTTTTATTCGCACGAGGCATACACTAACTTGCATTATAAAAATATATTTCTTGTAATTTCTATGTAGGATAAAAACCAATAATCAGTTTTAAATCGGATTTCTACAAACAATAATCGGTTTTGAAAAAAACGATATTAATATTCCTATACCGGCATGCTTGCATTCCAGCCAGAAATTAGCGGAAACCAGTAAATACACATAGTTTTATAGCAGTTGCTATTTTGCTTCTGTTTACGTGAAAAATATTACAACATGGCATTTACGACTTTACTGGTATTTATTACGAGCAGAAAGGGATGAAGGTGCTGGCGTTAAATCTCTGGATGGTGAGTAAGAGACGATAAACAGCCTCGTAACACATATCAGATGAGGCGCCTCGGGTGGGCCTGTTTTGGTTACAGCACGGTATATGCATGGGTGTGCAATCCAAGATATTTTTTTTTACACAAAGACAGAATTTCTGCGCGTTATCTGCATGTGCGCATTCTACATGTAGGCGCGTTATATGCACAAAAATACGGTATTTAATTTATCCACTATTCACATTGTATTTAATGAGTCCACTAAACACAGTGTATTTAATTTATCCACTATTCACATTGTATTTAATGAGTCCACTAAACACAGTATATTTAATTTATCCACTATTCACATTGTATTTAATGAATCCACTAAACACAGTGTATTTAATTTATCCACTATTCACATTGTATTTAATGAGTCCACTAAACAGTGTATTTAATGCATCCACTATTCACATTGTATTTAATGAGTCCACTATGCACAGCGTAATATGTTGTTAGTTGGTTCTTTTATAACGCTCTTTATTTTTGAAAAAATCTGACCACATTGTTAGTCTATGATTACAATTTGAAGGAAATAACAATGTTTTTTGTTATTACAAGTATTAGTATCAATGAATTCTTTTTTGTAGTCTCACACATGGCTCTCCACTTAAAAATTTGCGGACACCCCTGGTCTTGCGGACAAAATTTAACCTGACCAACTCAAAGAAGTCAGATTCTACTGACCACTTAAATCAGCAGCCAGTAAAATTGGACACAGACCATATGATGTCAATGCCCAGCCTGCCAACTAGTCAACTGGCGGAATGTCAGTTTATTGCCAAGCCCCTCACAGCTCACGAGATTGAAGAGGAATGGAAAAATAGTATTTTAATGAGGTACAGATTGCACAGATCCTTTTGACATTTCCTCTTTTATAGATTTTACTCCCTTAAAAGACCAGTTCACCTGCACAACTGTCGCAAAAGTGACAGCAGATCGATTCTGTGCATTTTATTAGAAGTAATCAGTAGAACAAACAATACAGACCCTAATCTATGGGTGCATTATGGTACAGCAAATCAGGATCTTCATTGATTCCGGTTTGATTCATCTACAATAGGTGTTCGGTGGACAGTAGGTTATCCTTTCTTTTGAGATGATCTCGTGAATTTTTAGGTCAAGTTAGCATGATGATGCACTAGTCAGTCAAGATAAATTCAAACACGATGTTTGTCTGCGTAACCATCACTAATTTTTGCAGGTTTTGAATAGAGCTGTACTGATGTCAATTTTTGCTGATTATGCCGATACCGCATATAGCTGATTATCAAAATTGCTGATACCGATTATGAGACCGATTATTTGATTGACTGCATTTACTTTGAAGTAATTCCAGACTAAACTTGATAGTTTCAAGTTCGACATTATGCAGAGCCGATATTAATAATCCAATCTATTTGGGCTCTTGAAACAATGTGTCCAAATAAATTACTACTCTGTTGTCCACAGACCATGGGGGTGGGCGATTTTTTTTTTTTTTTGCAAACAGGAAAGTTTCGCGGCACAATAAATATGTTCTAATCGCTATGTAAATTGAGGCAATGCTTTTGAGTTTATTGCCGACTTTCTATGAGCAAAGGTCGTTGGCATGCTTTGACAACAACAAATACTCGTTATTGCTGCGGCAATATCAGATAATTGTAAAACATTGATATAGAATTGTTTTATTTGTTTAGTATATGTCGGTGATTCAAAGCTACAATAAAACCTGTTATGACTTATGAGAGACCGCCCCTTCTGCCAAATGGTGGCTTGGTGAAACACAAAAAAAGAAATAAAAAATAATTTTAAAAAATCCGGAAATGATTCTCACTTACTAGTATTAAAGACGATGAGTTTGTTCACCCTCCAGGCATTACGGATTAACTGAAAGACAGACGATGTACTCAAACCTACACTGAAGCCCTTTCAAACAATTTCTCACTGGGACATAAGGACTATCGGTGTTTTGTGAGTTTTCATAAAGATAAAGAAAAAACACAAACCTCAAAATTGACTGTGTATATATCCATCATTACTCCCTTTGATGTTAATCTTACTGGCTATTCACATGACTTTGGCACTACAATGACGGTTAGCGACATGTACTTTAGTCTGGTTTACTGCAGTTTACAAATGTTACCGGACGCTGGAGTTGAAAATTTCGCACAACTGGCAGCAAGATAAATTCTTTTTAAATACTTTATTAGAGCAATCTCTTTGTTACAAAAGATTAATTGATGGTTTGATGTGTTTATCTCGATATATGGTTATTCGACTATACAGTACTGTTAGTTAATGAGCAACTTGTTTGCATACTGCATTTATCCCGAGCTCTAGTGTTACAAAAGATTAAGTTACAGTCAGTCAAAACGCGACTGTATATACAACTTTTATCAGGAAAAATTGGTTATTTAAAAAAAATTATTTGCATCGGCACCGATTATTTTTGCCGATACCCGATTATACCGATTGTGCTAATAATCTGCCCGATTACGCGTACGGGCGATTAATCAGTACAGCTCTAGTTTTGAAAAGTGGGGAAAAAGCTTATAAAATCTGACTAATAATAAGAAGTCATGTACTAAGTCAAAATTTCTTTATAAATAAATTATCAGTACACTGTAAATAACAATATACAAATATATTTTGATCCTGTTAAAATGTTAACACATTAATTCCTGGCATCGTGTTTACGGGGCAGGAGGTAGTAGTCTCTGTCAAGCTCTATAGTGTCAAGGTCATGTTACATGCACTAAAGTGGGTGGTATTGTAGAAAGGTAGACAAATTTAGCTCAACAATGATACCAAATAATCTGAACAATTTTTTTAGCTAAAATACAGAGGAAAAAAACCTAATTGTTTGGACCCGTTTTTATTTTCTTCACCCAAAATTCTCCCGTGGTCGGAATCTGATAATGTATCCAGAGTTTAGACTTTTTGGCCTCAGATCTAAGGCAGACAAGTCTTTGAACTGCACATGGACAGGTAAACCAGTGAAAAAAGTAGGATAATGTGGGCATTTTTAATAAAGAGTGGTATCCATACAAATATTATGGGTCTGTTTAGCAAACAAAGAAGAATTCACCTTCTGGTCAAGCGCAAGCGAAATAACCAATAGAAAACAATAGTTTTAACAAAACTAGGCAATATGCTCATGGAAAATTGCCTGGAAGTCTATGTATTAGGATGTATTCAGAAATAGTCCCCAACATGTGTTTCCTACTCACATTTCATGTGAAAACTGCAAAAACCTCCAGGGGTTAATGTATTAATAATATTACTGTCTAGTGAAACTTGTTTTTGTTATTTTTGTTATTATTTCAATTTTGGGTTTAGTCTGATCATCCTAAATGAGATATGCCCTGTTGTATTTGAACATTAAAGGTATCAGTCAGGTATTATAACTTTGTCCACAAATATTTCTATGAGAACCTAATTAAAGGCTGTGTTTTTATCTTGGACATGTAGAAGTATTTGTTACAATCAATTAAAAGTTGGCCTGCTATGTGTTATCACTTTTATTATGTTTTTTGTATCCAATGTTGTAAAGGAGGTGGACTAAACAATTAAAGGAATGCAGATGCTATCTGTTTAAGAGCTAGCAGTCTTGGTTGTGTTATTGACAATTATGCTCTATGTGATTATAGAGTCTGTATTCATCCATTTAGCATGTGTTACATATATTTGATATAAGTCATTTATATTTATTTTTATTGTTTGTTAGATTCAAATTTGTCATTTTAAGTTGAAGATTTGTTCGGGGGGGGGGGGACATTGACCTGTACTTTACAGAATAAACACCAGGTGTTGACCTCATTTCTGACATGGCTTCAGAGTTGTAAACAAGCTTTTAAAATGATTGGTTGGTTCCAAGGACATTATGGAGCTTTATATAAACATCTTTCTATTTTAGTTGGGTCATATGGTGGGTACGTGAGTTTCTGAACGTAAATTTGTTCTGAGAGATTTTAGAAGATCATGTGACCCCTTTCTTGTTTACGTAAAAACAGTTATATCAACTATGTTTTGGAGCGAGCTATTCAGTAGAAATTGGGCTGTATAAATCCATTCCATCTGTAGTGAAACAATTAACTTGTAAAGGAAACTTTCTCGTGTATGGAGTGTACTGGTACAATTCCCTACTTCGTTATACGATGAGTTGGTCAGATACTAATCTCTCTTCATAATGGTTTCACAATAGTGAATTAGTGTATAGAGGCATGAGAATATAGGCATTCACATACATGATTTTTCTCATTAAGGTAGAATTCCACTTTTCTCCTGACTTGAATCAGATTTTTCTTGATTTAGTCCGGTTTTTATATTATCAATGATCCGTTTTTATTATGAAAAAACTCTGTTTGGCGCCATTCTGCAATGATCCTTGTTAAGTATTCATTCCATAAATTAACTCACCACTCTTGTAAAGAGTAATCTGATTGGTCCAAGGCTTAAATTCATTCATTTAATGGAAACTGATGTCAATGGAAAGAAGAATGGTTGCAAAACATATTGCCCTGAGTTTTTGAGAGAGAGCATGACAGAAAAGGTTTAGATAAAGGTTTATAAAAGTTATGGAAATGGGGAAAAGCTGGAGCGAAAATTTGACTGAAATGTAGTTTATTAGTTTATTAGAAAACTGGCCACTAGGGGACTAGTATTTTGTGACCTGCAAAAAGTATTTGAATTATAGTAATCGCTGTTGGAAGTGTTTGGAATAGCACATACAAACAACATCGCTGTTGGAAGTGTTTGGAGCACCTACAAACAAAGCTTCATATGAAAAAATTAAAGTTCAGAAGGCTTTTGGAAAAAGTTCAGCTAATTACATGTACTATAAGAAGAAAGGTTTCTTGCATGAGAGAACATGTAACCCTAAACCCTCTGTCAGAATATGCTCGCTGCATGTCACCAATACACCAGATTGAAAGGAAAAATGCTCTCAATGAAAAGGAAAAGAAACAATTGCACATTGAGCCAAAAAAGTCAGTAGTGCCAAAAAGAAAGGCTAAAGAAGTCATTGCAAAAAGAGCTCAACTGGCATATCAACAGTTTGTGTCCATTGGAGAAAAAGACAATGAATATATGAAAATATTTGTATATAGTTGATCTACTTGGGTGTTTATTTTACAGATATGTAATGAGAAGAGAGAAATATAATATATTTACTACAAAACGATACAAATTACTGTGACTTAATTATAATGTTAACACTGACATGTTCATGAAATAACTTCATCACCAATAGTATTGGAGAAAAAATTACTGTGACTTAATTATAATGTTAACACTTGACATGTTTGTGAATTAACTTCAGCATCAATAGTATTGGAGAACAGATTCATGAGACAATAAATCATGTGAAATCATTGAGTCAAGTTGAACATTTTTGGTAAGTTTTTTAGTTTTCCAAATGATTATTTTGGTTTATTTTATGATCATAAGTTGCACCAGGAGCAGTTTGTTATGTATGTAAAATGAGTTTATGGTCAGGGGCCAAAGGCCCTAGGACCTCTGGATCAGGGGCACTGTCCCTTGAGATCCAGTTGAAGGACTACCCCCCACCCCCTAAACATGTTTTAGCTTTTTTTTTAAAATTGAAGACCACAATCATGTCTGCATTCAGTCTTGAATCAAAACTTGTCTTTATTAGAAAATTCATTTGCCTAAATTGCTTTTATTCATATGTTTTACAGTTTACGGAAGGTGTTGGGAGTTACCAGTCTGGATGATATAATGGATAGTCAATTGGTCAGCGGCAAGAACATCATGCACAACTGTCTTTATGTCAACAAGAGTGGAGTGGTCACCAATATTGACCCTAATGGTAGGCTCTGAACGTGTTTCTTGACCTCAATACCACAGCAGTAGCATCCTTACTATGCACTTTTCAATCCTGGTTCTGTTTGCAGTTTATGAAATTGTACAGTACACACAAGGTCTATTTGAGTATGTTATACTATGCTTAACCATATATAGTTGCTTACGAGTCCAACTGCAACCTACACAACAAGATTTGCTGTTTCATAATGCGCAGCCAGATCAGGGTCTATGCGCTTTGTTAAGACAGTGTATCCTTTAATGGTACAAAAATGATGTGGATTTTTAACTGTGTAACAGGTATATGTTTGGCCTCGTGGATTTTTAACTGTGTAACTGTTATATGTTTTGGCCTCGTGTGGATTTTTAACTGTGTAACTGTTATATGTTTGGCCTCGTGTGGATTTTTAACTGTGTAACTGTTATATGTTTGGCCTCGTGTGGATTTTTAACTGTGTAACAGGTATATGTTTGGCCTCATGTGGATTTTTAACTGTGTAACAGGTATATATTTGGCCTCATGTGGATTTGTAACTGTGTTACAGGTATATATTTGGCCTCATGTGGATTTGTAACTGTGTTACAGGTATATATGCATTGGTGGATATGGTCAATTTGTGTGTACTGTACAGTCATTTATCAGGTGTTTTCAAAATCTCTTGCATCCACTTGTCCACCAACTAAGGCCAACATCTGAGTTGTTAAGAATTGCAAAACCTGTGCGTTTTATATAGAAAAGTTTAAAATTCAGAATTCTACATTTTACAACTTATTCATTAAACTGGATTAATGTTAATACAATTTAAGAAAATGTGAGTCTTTATCCATTTGCAATCAGAAGACAGGATTTGTAAAAGCAATTTGTTGTAAAATGTTCATCTACCTGTACTTGTTGTAAAATGTTCATCTACCTGTACTTGCAATGCTGCATTTTTTGTTTACAGCAATAAATGTGATTTATATAAAAAATAATATTTATGTTAGCCCCTGGATTAGGCTTAGAAGGTTAAATATATTTATGTTAGCCCCTGGGTAAAAGATTGAAGGTTGATTATCCAGGGAGTCATTTAGAAGAGTTCTTGCAAGAAAGATAGAATTATTAGATTGCTGGGGAAAACTGTATTTAAATTTAGCTAATATGTTAACATTCATATCTTTTTCACTTTCCATAGCCTTATTGTCAAATAATCCAACCATTCTTATAGTTGTTTGTCCCTCATCTTTTTCATCTCTGTATATTAGTAGTATGCATTAGTAGTATGCAAATAAATGAATGAACATTGTGTAAATATTGTTAGATAGTTAGTTGACTCATAGTCTGTGAAGAAAAATATTGTTTTTGTCACTAAAGTTAAAGAAATTTTTTGCTGTCACAAACTTTACATGTAATGTATATTTTTGTCTTTCAGAGCAGCTGCCACACTGGGCTTTCTCAGCTATGAAGTGTCTTGCCTATTGTAAGCATACTGCTTCTTGCAACAGTTAAATGACCTATTTAGGGAAAAGGCTTGCGAATCTAAATCAAATTCACATTTCCAGTCTGACAAGTATAAGGCATGGAAATCTTTTAAAATCACTTGCCTAGTCAGGCAGAGAGAGCTTGACAATCTATTTTGTTTTTAAAATCACTTGCCTAGTCAGGCAGAGAGAGCTTGACAATCTATTTTGTTTTCAAAATCACTTGTTCAGTCAGACGAGGATAGTACTTGAAAATCATTTGCCTAGTCAGGCAGAGAGCGGGCTTGAAATCTTTTTAAAAAAATTAAATTACTTGCCCAGTCAGACTAAGAGCTAGAAAATCTCTTTTAAAAATCTACTAACCCAACAAGACAAGTACTCAAATCTGTATTTGTCCATCATTAACATTTTGGCCAGCTGTTATAACATTAAAACATTGAAAATGCTAATGGCCTGGGAGAGGGGGGGGGTGGAAACATTATATTATGATTCTTTTCCTTATAAAAATATATTCACTATCAGCTTAAATTAATTGGAATCAGTTTGCTTTCTGTTTTTGTTTCATCAATTTATACTGTGCCTGTCAAAATAATGTTGAAACTGTTAATTGCATCAGATGATGCCAGGATTCAGCAAGTGGACTGTAAAAGAAGTTTATGTGGGCATGGTTGGATCAGCATGTTGATATGCTAATGAATCAGGAATTGAAGTGATTCCACATGTGGAAGTTTGTAACCAATGTGGACATATAAGGATAGGCATGCTTAAGTTTTGCATGCCTCATTAATTGCAAAGGCAACAGTGTCAGGGTACTTTTTGCATGCCTCAT
This sequence comes from Unio pictorum, assembly GCA_030141615.1. Lineage (NCBI taxonomy): Eukaryota > Metazoa > Mollusca > Bivalvia > Unionida > Unionidae > Unio > Unio pictorum. Next base: position 497,439 of record JARLTB010000252.1, read on the forward strand.
TAATTGCAACGGCAACAGTGTCAGGGTACTTTTTGCATGCATCATTCATACATGCCAACAATTATGCTTTTGGCGTAATCATTATGCTTTTTTCCCACTAAATTACGCTTAACCATATATGGATTACGCTTTTTCTGTATATCCACCTTCCAGAAAAATCAATTATTTGTTTGCTTTTTCTGCCTGGTTTCTGCTTTTTGATGACTTGGATTATTCTTTTTTGTCATCAGGGGTTGGCATGTATGCTCATTAGTTGCAAAAGCAATGGTGTTAGTGTACTTTTTGCATGCCACATTAGTTGCAAAGGCAACGGTGTGAGGGTACTAATAGAACACTGCAGACTCAAAAAGGCATAAGGAAAAGGTGCTTATGATATTGATATGATGTTATTGGTCATAATGCTGGTGATTACATTTATCTAGATTGATACAAATAGTATCAGAGGATTTGACATTCTTGTGTTGTTATAGTGCTTGTGTTGCTGATAAGATTTTATAAACCTTTCACCAGAGTTGCCTGGAGAAGTCACAGTTCTGTTTTTTTTTCTTCAAATTCTGAATTGTACATGTATTCCAAATGCATAAGCTTCATGGAGCTGTGCCACCTTACAAGGGTTTTACTCCTGTACTCTGATTTGGGGCCAAAGTGATCCCTCAACCCCCATCAAAGTTTCATGTATTTTCAAAAAAGTTTATTCTTATCCCTGCTTTTCACGCACCAAGTACACATACTATTAAATTTGTTTCTTTTACTTCAGCATACTGGGAATTTTGAAAGATTTTTTCTTAAGCAGTGTTTATGGTAGAATGATAAAACAAGAATGTTGGAGTTTGTAGTCCAAAGCTGGCAACAAAAGGGTTAGGGTTATGTTACAATTTGGAGTTGGTATATTTATGTTTGGAGTTTTTAGTCCCTCTAGTCAAGTATGAACCAACTTTTAAAGCTGGCAACAAAAGCAAAGGAATCGACATTTCTTAATATTATATTTTGTCTTGAAAAATAGATTTTGCTGTATGTTTTTGGCAGTCTTATATGCTCTAGCCATTCTAATTTCTGGAATTAAAATTTCATGCAGGGCCAGAAAAGATTGACCAGAGCCTGCCCAGCTACTCTGGTTTTGAGAAGGATGTTTTCCATGTTGTAAGAGACTACTTTTGTGGACTTCCAGAGCCTCTTATGACCTTTGAAATGTACGAGGTCATTACTAATGTATTTGGTAAGTAGTTCAGTTCAGTTTTTACTAACATTTATCATTCCACTGTTATCTGAAATAAACATAAAAGCAATAATTATCCCAAGAATTTTTTACTGATTCACAGTATCATTTACTGAGTTGTTGACTGCCAGTTTCGCTTTTGTTTTCATAGAAGCTAGACTATCTATTTTACAGATTCACAATGTCGTTTACTGAGTTGTTGACTGATTCAGTTTCGCTTTAGTTTTCATGGTAGCTAGATTATCTATTTTACAGATTCACAATACTGTTTACTGAGTTGTTGACTGATTCAGTTCGCATTAGTTTTCATAGAGGCTAGAATATCTATTTTACAGATTCACAATGTTGTTGACTGCTACAGTTTTTGCTTTAGTTGTCATGCAGGGTAGATTATCTATTTTACTAATTCACAATGTCGTTTATTGAGTTGTTGACTGATTCAGGATCCATACATGCCAACCATTACGTTTTTGGCGTAATCATTACGCTTTTTGTCACTAAATTACGCATTACGCTTAAACGTATATGGATTACGCTTTTTCTTTATATCCACCACCCAAAAAAAATCAATTATTTGTTTTCTCATTATTAAAATTCCATTAATCCCACAGACTGTATTTTAGAAAAGATGGCTTTTACGTTACTACAATATAAGAGTACGCTTAACTGTGGGCTTTCGTAACAGTATCATGGTCTATTTATAGCTAACCTGGTTCTACTGTTGACCTCGAATTCTATTTATAGAATGTGCATGCTTAGTAAGGAGAGAGCAGACTGGTTTTCCAACTTAATCTTTACTTGCAGATTCCATGTTCTAATTCATATTTCTTGCAGAACCAGTCTAAAAATATTTTAGCGCTTAAAAAGTATATTTTATTTTACTCTATGCATTTATGTGAGCAAAAATATCCCCTTTCAAAAATTTCCCAGATAAATTAGAAAAAGGCAACCGAAAACCCCTCCGAAACAATATATAACACAATCCTCTAAATATTAAGAAAAGAGTACATCATCACGTGACATCTATTTTCCGGCTGTGTCGAAAGAATTTTAAAATTTAGCGCTAAACGTCTTAAGATGATTTCTTGTCGATGTGTGTAAAGCTGAAAGTGCTACATATGAAAACTTGAAACAGTAAAGGATGTTAAAAGACGAGAAGGGCAAATAATCGTTGTTTATTGAAATTTTAGCATGTTATATGTGGATTACGCTTTTTCTGCCTAGATTCCGCTTTTTGACCACTTGGATTATGCCATTTCCTCGTCAGGGGTTGGCATGTATGAGGATCACTTTAGTTTTCTTGGCGGCTAAATTATCTATTTTACAGTCATGCAGAGTTCCATTTATTTATTAGGCACTGTCACTAGTTGAATAATGGGTGAGGTCAAGGTTTAATAATGACTTACATGAATGAGAAATTAATTATAAATACATGCATGTACATGTAATGCAAATATTGGACTAACTAATATAGGAACACACAAATGTAATGAAAAATACAAATAAATTACTTTACAAAATAAAATGACAATGTGAATGATTCACATTGATTTCACAATAATAGGTGAATATAGTTTATTCAGCTAGTAAACAATATAAAATTTTACTTATGTAGTACAATGAATTCCCTCAGATAGTGAAATTATGCAAACAAAAAGGGACAGATATACAACTTATATCTGTACAGTCCCGAAAGATACAAGGGTTTGACGAACCCCAAAATTAGCCTACGGCTACACAATTATATGTAAGGAGATAAACTCCATCATCAGCACACTTTATTTCATCTCCACAGCTGTTATGGTTAATTCCTGTGGTTGGTTTTACAGCTTGCACCACCTCGACCTCAATCACTCCGATAACTTGGAAAGCTCGGGTCACTGCAGACACTCCAAGCCCTGGATGCTCCAGATACTCTGGACAGCTCTACACACTCCAGACAGCTAAAAACATCCTACACTATGTACAATACATGACACGGGCATAAAAACATAATAACGTTGTTCACTGTAAATTATACAGATTGCATTACCTGCACAATAATTATGAAACAAGTTTTTGGGGGCCCCGAGTGGTCTAAAGCACTCTCCGTTATGGACCACTGCCATCTCACCTCTGTCTGTGTGTGTTCGAGTCTATGATTCGGCTAATGTAGTTATGTGAGAAAGGTTGCCAGTAGCTTCTCGTGGGTCGGTGGTTCTTTCCGGGGGTTGTCCGGGTTCTTCCTCCACCATTAATACTGGCCGCCATGTATAGCCTATATTGTGCTGAAAAATGGTGTTAAATCATATGAAGAAAAAAAGTTCAGAAGTGAAAATAACCCAGCTCGATAAGAAGCCTACTGTACTAAACATTTCTTTAAAATGTAGCTTTATATTACTAATATAAATCCTTTGATAAGTCACAAACAAGAATCATATAAATGTGTATTATACTGCGTAAACCAAAGCTACATATCAAACACACAAATAGACGTAGAACAATACAGTGGAACCCCGCTAAAAAACGATAATTGGGGTCCAAGAAATTAGATCACGTTAATAGCGGGGTCGCGTTAAAGCTGGGGTTTTCAGCAAACAACGCATTGGCAGATATGTGTACTTGTGTCGAATGTAAAAAAAAAAAGAGTATTATTGGACGAATATTGAATGGAATGCAGTAATAAGACTTATTCAAAATAATTGACGGATAATATATCTAAGGTTATTACTTTGCGTTAAATAGTTTTACTAATTTTAATTTTTTTTTCCGTAAATACACGATCGATAATACCCTGACTGATGTTATATCATGAATATGGTATAAACATCGTTTACTGTCGTGCCATCATGGCACTCAGTTCATCTATAATGCATGTAATTCCATTGGAAAATTGCACAGATTTAAAATATTGAATAATTTTGTCCCAGATCGTTGTGTCCAATATATAGCATGAACAGAGTATTAACACTGTTTACTTACCATCTGATATGTACCATTGTGGCATGCAGCTAATTCATCATACCTGTGATTCCATTCCAAAAGTTACAAACATATGCAAACTGTTCAGTATTTTGTCACAAAGCATTATGTGTCTGAATTCAAAGGGAAAAATTCAAAGAAAATTAGGTTAAGAAAGACGAAGCAAGTTTACGTTTCCTTACATTCCAGGGTCTATGAACGTTGTCTATACTTGATTTTCCATAACAGTAAAATATTTTGGAAATTAATGATGAGTTCATAAACAAACATCATGCACATATAATCCGAGAACTAAATGCAGTTAGTCTATAATGGTTATGCGCCAATGAAGTTCTTTTTAAAAAAAAAAGCTGTACACATATACAATTTCAGACCCTTTCAGTTTCCAGCTAAAAAAGCCGACACTGTTTACCAAGTCAAATGATTCCCTCTGATAACATTGCCAAGCCCAGAAAACATGTTGGCAGCTTTAGTTTTTTTATGTTTATTTAATTGTGAAAATCTTGTATCAACCACCGCATTTTCTGCTTCTTGGTTGTGTATAAGGCTGTCAAAAACCACGGAAAACTTACCTGGTACCCGTTGTGCCATTTAACGGGTACCCTGGTACTCGTTAGAACATGAAAAACATGTAAAACCCTTGAGCAACAAAGTTTTGTTTCCCACTAAGTTACACGTAAACGTATGTGGTTTACGCTTTTTCGTTATATCCATTTTCCAAAAATCTTGTTTATATTAACATTCCATTAATCCCACAGACCATATTTTAGAAAAGACCACTTTACATAACTACAATATACGAGTATGCTTGTCCGTGGACTTTTACTTTCCTACAGTAACATGTTCTATTTATAGCAAACCTTGTTCTACTTTCCCCTGAATTCTATTTATAGCATCTGTGTGGCTTAGTGAGGAGAGAACAGACTATATTTATTTATGAGGCTACTATATAATATGTCCAAATTATATGTGCAACAACCTTTGGAAATTTGCTTATTGTCGATATCACGTGACTGTATGATCTAGGTTGCGAGATTTGTGTAGTCACATGATTAGGAATGCAAATAGCCAGATACGGGACAAATTTCAGGAATGATGTACTTTCATTTCGTCTGTCAGCAGATTAAAGGCATAACAAATGCTATGCTCACGATTTTTGAGAAAATAAATCGTATTCCTATCGATTTCATGCTGGTAAATCTGGATGCTGGGCCGGCATGTAAGCTGCTACTCATGCGGTCATCAAATGGTGTCAGAAAATTCCATTATTTTGATAGGAAATGCGCTCTGACCCTACACCCCAACATGAATGTCCAACTATCAAAAAATGGAGTGGCAAGTGTCAGAGGAAACTCGGACTACTCAGACCAGTGAGCTGCTGATGATATATGATATTTTGATAGTGTTGTTGACAACTTATTTCTTTGAACAGGCACTCATTATTATGTTTTCAATACACGGGTTTTTCGCTACGGTCAGGTACCCGTTGACAGCCCTAGCTGTGTATGCAGTTAAAGAACATGTGTCTTTATTCTTCAATAATAAGTAATAATTCTGATAATGTTTATTTAGGCATGATAATTCAAAAACCTAGTGAAATTAATATATTTCAGAAGCTGTGTTTTACACACTATTTCTTGTACTTTATCGTATTATTGTATTTATTAGAATTCATACACGATCTCTTCCCAAAAATATATAAAAACACTTTTTTGCGCAAAGAGCAATGAACGAATTCCATTTGTGAACTTGCTCTTCCGTAATGATAAATATTTTTTTTAAATAAAATATAACAGGGAAATTAATAACGATTTCATAAGCAAACCCCATACACATGTAAAACCTGAGAACTAAGTGCAGTAGGCCTGCAATGGTCACAAGTCACTTTTATAATTGTTTTTAAGCTGAATGCATGTACAATTGTATACCCTCTCAATTCCAGCTAGCAAAGCGGACATTATTTACTGTCATCTGATTGTATCTAACAACAGCGCCAAGCCTAGAAAACATGTTGGTGGCTTTCGTTTTTTTATGTTTTTAAACCGTGAGAAGCTTTTATCAACTACCGCATTGTCTGCTGCTTGGTTGTATGTGCAGTTAAAGAAGAACCACACATTCATAGCTGCCAACTGTCCCATTTTTTCCGTATTTGTCCCGTATTTTGGACCTGAATACGGGTGTACGTTTTTTTTTGGCAAAAAATACGTTTTCTAATTTTAAGAAAATAATAATAAAATTTCTTTGGAATTGTCAGTTTAGAACGGGCATTTGGTTCTATTTTGATATATTATCACTTGTGTATACGAATAAAGTTCTACAATACGATTGGTTCTATCGAAATCGAGGCTACCATGCCTGTCGTTTTCCGCCATATTGGATTTCGCAATAGTTACCGCTGTTGCTGTATCTCGTTTTCGTAATATTCAGCTTCTAACCATGTTAAATAGAAAAGCGGAATATTCAGAATTTTCTCCAGGAAAAATAGAAGGAAACAACTGGAAAGACATTTGTGCTGTCTTTTAGATTTGTGAAAACATAACAGAAAAGGAGAAAACTTGACGTTTTGCAAAGTGTGTAACGTGATTTCGCTATTGGGCACGCCCATGAAATGCAAGAGCACGAAAAAGCTAATAAACATCTGCTTCCTGTTTCATCACACACAGCTCAGCCTGAACTTACAACGTAGATAAATGCCAGAGAGAACCTTAATGTACATCGATCAAAATTTGATTTATTCAATTTCGTTTAGAAATAAACCTTCCTTTTTCAGTTACTATTGTTGCTGGTGATTTATTTTTCACACATTTTCCAGACATTAAAATCGCAAGGATCACTCTTATGCTTGAACGAAAACAGATCAATAGATAAATCTCAGAATTGAGGTAATCAATGAAAGTTGGTACATTTGGAATCAGTGATTGAAAAAGAAACAAGGTGTGGAAAGGGCTCCTATAAACAGTTTGTATTTGAGTGTGTCACACTCTTTGCACCTTCTGAATGGGCACCCGAATAGAACATGGTGCAACTCTAAATCGTACAAGTGTGCAACACGTGCATCTTTGACATTAAATAATTATGTAAGGCACAGTTACTGATGGTTGTATACGTAAAATTACATATGTATTAAAATTTTAAAAAATCAGTATTTCTTCCTGAAAATCAGTATTTTTGTCACAAGTAATCAGTATTTATGTGCTCGGGGGTTGGCAGCTATGCACATTGGCTATTGTTTGAGCAACAGTTGTATACAGAATTAATTGAAGACAACCACAAAGACCACATGTTTATTTTGGCATAACACTTCAAGAACCTGGTGAAATTGTTAAAGCTATGCCACGATCGTATTATATTAAAATTTATATGCGAACTCTTCCCCAAAATGATAACAGACGTTTTACACACTATTTCTTGTTCTTATAATTTAGGAAATGTCTCTCTGAGAAAAATACACGTACATATATTTAAAATTTCAGGGACCACGCCACGATCATATTTTAATCAAATTCATATGTGATCTCTTCACCATACGCGACCTCTTCCAGAAAATGACAATTCTTATTATACTATTTCATGTACTTTGAAAAAGAAAAAAAAATCACGTACTAATAAATATATATAAAAAAATTGGGGTGCCACACCGCAACCGCGTTATATCTAAATTTGCGTTAACTCGGGGTTCATTTTTTGCGAGGTTCCACTGTAGTTATATCTTATATACAAGAAATTAGTAAACCTACATAGCTCTGCAGCTGTAGATGTGCAAGTCCTTATAGTAAACCCACTCACTGACAAGACATTCCACAATGTAAAGAGCTTTACGTACAGTGAGGTATTTATGCACAGATGTTGTATTTCTACTGAATGCATTCAGTTATTCCCATGGAAAGCACTTTGCATGCACGACATAGGATGGACCAAACTAAGTATTTTGAAATGTGACACAATATACATTAATCACTCTGGAGTATAGTTGTATGCCAAAATGAAACTTAAGTACAATTTTTTAATAAATAAAAGGGTTTATACAATTCCATGACACTGGTAAATACATTAATCCTAGTGTAGTTGTATATTACAATATGGAGTTGTATGTTACAATATGGAGTTGGTATATTACAGTATAGAGTTTCATATGATAATATAGGGTTAGTATTTTACAATATTGAAATATTTAATATTACAGTATATATGTATACTAATATTGGTGCACTGTATACACTCACATTGACAGTATATTAATACTATTACACTATACACTCACATTGACAGCATATTAATACTGATACACTATACATTCACATTGACAGCATATTAATAAGGGTGCACTGTATACACTCACATGGACAGCATATTAATAAGGGTGCACTGTATACACTCACATGGACAGCATATTAATACTGGTACACTGTATACACACATATTAACACTGGTACACTGTATACACTCACATTAACAGTATATTAACACTGGTACACTGTATACACTCAGATTGATAGTATATTAACACTGGTACACTGTATGCACTCAAATTGACAGTATATTAACACTGGTACACTGTATACACTCAAATTGACAATATATTAACACTGGTACACTATACACTCAGATTGACAGTATATTAACACTGGTACACTGTATACACTCAAATTGACAATATATTAACACTGGTACACTATACACTCAAATTGACAGTATATTAACACTGGTACACTGTATACACTCACATTGATAGTACATTAACACTGGTACAGTGTACGCACTCACATTGACAGTATCTTAATGGTACACTGTATACACTCACATTGACAGTATATTAATAATGGTATACTATACACTCACATTGACAGCATATTAATAATGGTACACTATACATTCACACTGACAGCATATTAATACTGGTACACTATACACTCACATCAACAGTGCATTAATACTGGTACACTATATACACTCATATCGACAGTATATTAATAATGGTACAATGTATACACTCACACTGACAGTACATTAATACTGGTACACTATATACACTCATATTGATAGCATATTAATAATGGTACTGTATACATTCACATTGACAGTACATTAATACTGGTACACTATACATTCACATTGACAGTACATTAATACTGGTACACTATACACTCACACTGACAGTACATTAATACTGGTACACTATACACTCACATTGACAGTACATTAATACTGGTACACTATACACTCACATTGACAGTACATTAATACTGGTACACTATACACTCACATTGACAGTACATTAATACTGATACACTATACACTCACATTGACAGTACATTAATACTGGCACACTGTATACATTCACATTGACAGTATATTAATACTGGTACACTATACACTCACATTGGCAGTACATTAATACTGGTACACTATACACTCACATTGACAGTACATTAATACTGGTACACTATACACTCACATTAACAGTATATTAATACTGGTACACTATATACACTCACATTGGTATAAAGTTATGTTGCTACTACTGTTTAAATTACCGTAATTTTTTAACAGTCTTTCAACCAATTTTTGACATGTTACTAAAATGTTTATTTTCTAACAGTTTTCATTTTCCTCCTAATTATGCACTTTTACTCCCATTAGTGATGCTGATTACTAACAGTTTACATCTAAACAACTTACCTTGCATGTGTTACAGTTCAAGCCCAGCATAGAGACAAAGTTAAATACAAATCTGACGATGTCTGCAATAACTCAACTCCCAAAGCACTTTCTTCCTTCAAGTCAGTTGAGAATCTTTTGCTAAACCTAACCAAGTTAAAGCTGTCAGGCTCACCTGAATACAACAGCATGCTCGGGAGAGTTCCTAGTTCCCATATTCTCAATTTGTCTCCTATAGAACCAGTGCCAGACATAACGTTTGGACTTTCAAGCCATAGCTCACGATCTAGTCTTCAGCCAGTGACTCGGTATGAAACTGCATTCGGGCCAGACAATCGGACAGTCACACGAGTGTATTATGGAGATGGAATTTCAACAGATTTTCGACATTCTACTGAAGAAGAAAATGGATTGCTACATACACCTCTTGAAACTCACTTTGAAATTTCACCATCAGAAGAGGACGCTTTCTCAAAGAAAAATATGCTTGTTAATTGTAATTATTCTCCAAACTTTCAACGAGCTCATTCCACTAGAGAGAAGAAAAATAAAAAATGTCAGAGTCGGAGAATGAGTGCAGGTCACTCTATTGACAAGCATATCTATGGTTGTACAATAGGACTGTATGCAAGAGGAAATTCCATGATGAGAAGATTAGGAAGTCAACAGTCATTAAATGCACAGATCCGTAATGATATTGCATCACAGGGTAACATTCCACCTCCCACATATGATTCCTTGTTTCCAGATGCTCTCTACCCAACAGAGCATCAGCCAGTCCTAGACGGCTCACTACGACGGCAGAAATCAGTGTCTAGTGCTTCATTACATAAATTAAAGGCTGAGAAGTCAGCAACCTACTTGGGCAATGTCAAGATGGAACATAAGATGGTCATTCCAAACAATTGTAAAGAAGACATACCTGGTAGAAGTCTCAGTTTATCTGATCTGGCAACAGCTTCCTCTCCTGTAGAGAACGGACTTCGAGAGCACAGCAAGAAGTCTCCTTATGACAGCCAAGACAGTAAGTATTTTCATTGGGTGTGGTTCATTGTCAATACTATAAACACAAGACAGTAAGTATATTCAGTGGGTGGGGTTCATTGTCAAATCTATAAACACTAGACAGTAAGTATATTCAGTGGGTGGGGTTAATTGTCAAATCTATAAACACTAGACAGTAAGTATATTCGGTGGCTGTGGTTCATTGTCAAATCTATAAACACTAGACAGTAAGTATATTCGGTGGGTGGGTTTCATTTTCAAATCTATAAACACTAGACAGTAAGTATATTCAGTGGGTGGGGTTCATTGTCAAATCTATAAACACTAGACAGTAAGTATATTCAGTGGGTGGGGTTCATTGTCAATAATATAAGCACTACGGCATAGATAGTATCCAAAGTATTACAAACTAAAGGTAAACAAGAGGCCCAATTTTGGACTGAAATCACTTACCTGGCTGACATTTACCTAAAATCCATGAGTCATTTAATCGGATTAGAAATCTGGATTGCCGTGATGATTTCTGACATGGGTGTGGGGTGTTGCTCTTAATTTGTTAAAATATAATTGCTGCATTATTGGATGTCAGAGTGGAATCCTTTGATGCTTTCTGATTTTTTGGTAATCTTTTGTTGAACAGATTTAAATAAGATATTGTTAAAAAGTCTTCTTTTTCCAATAATGGCTACAACATTTAACAGTGTATCATTGGAATACAAAATGTCACAAGCTGGCATATCAGAATTTTATTAGCAAAATGATATGTGAACCTAGAAATACTTAATTTTATCCTGGAAAAATCCTAGAAATGACCTGGAAATGTATCTTTAAAAAGCATGGGAACCATGAATTTAGTAGCAGCATTTTGGCTAGTACTTTACATTTCGTGGCAAGATAATTTGGACATACTTTATTTTTCACATTATTTGCAAAAGTTGTAGTAAATATGTTTGTCATTCTTTTGAAGTAAAAATTACATCATTTTCAGATAATTTCTTTAATCTTATATATTGATGCTTTAGAGTTTGTGTAAGAGAATTATAGTCTTTCACTTCGGACTATCTAACTTTATTTAAAATTATATGAAATACTTGGATTCTAGTATCATATTTACTTGATGAATACACATTTTATTTCTCCAAAGTTCATCTAAGGTACCAAAGGTATATTTATAATAATTTAACATTGAATACACTCATTGGGCAACAGGCCTGTCCGTGGATGACACTTCTCAGAGAATAAAGAGAGCCCTTCAGTTGGTCTGCCTTCTACTCCCTCCAGATAAAAGAAGGAAACTTCATCTGCTTCTGCGTCTGATGAACAAGATCTGTAATAACAGAAAGCTGCAGCTAGATGACACACAACCTGTACAAAGCCTGGTAAGGTAGCATCTTATGTGTTGCTTGTTCTGCCCTCTGCGTGATGTTCGGTTAGGGTTAGTTTTTTAGTCGTCTCTCCGTCCTAACAAAATGAAATTGTTAACAGGATTACCGCAAAGAAATTTATGTAGACAAATCAGATATGTCTTTCATGCTTCTATACATATGTAAATGAATTTATTAGTTTTCTCTGCAGAAATTTGTTAAAGTATCTAGAACTGAAATGAATGAGCATTTAAATGTGAATATTTTGTGTGACTATTCTTATATTATATACTAGAATATTTTGTGTGACTATTCTTATATTATATACTAGAATATTTTTTGTGATTATTCTTATATACTAGAATATTTTTTTGTTTATCTACCACATTTTACAGTATTTTATACAAGAAGCAAACAAGGTGAATTGTAAACCGTGCAACATTGAATCAGTTTATAAGGGAACAAGTTTATGCATGCTGGTCACTTGAAATTCAAATTTTGACCCATAAGGTAATCATGTCAGAATTCTGACCCATAAGGTAATCATGTCAAAATTCTGACCCATAAAGTAATCATGTCAAAATTCTGACCCATAAGGTAGTCATGTCAAAATTCTGACCCATAAGGTAATCATGTCAAAATTCTGAAAGAGTCATCATGCTGACAACATTGCCATTTTTGGTCATTTTAATTCAGCGGCTCTTGAAATAATTATTTCTGTAACATAACAAGTTACTAAAGGTCATGGAATAGAATTGAGGTCATATCACATCAACGAAACCTTCAAATGTCAGTCAGTTATAAATGTAAATAAATTTAACTGTCCATTTTTTCTTTAGATTTTGATTTACGATCAAATCATGTCCAGTTAGGCTTTACATTTAACTCTACTTGTAATTGAGAGTTTGTCATTTTTATATGTTGTCCAGCTTCATTAGAAAATGAACATTTTCAGTCATACTGAATTTGAATAAAAATGGGAAATTACACTTTAGTTTTTAGTCTGACCTACGCCCACTCACCCCTAAATATGTCAAGAATTCTAAAATATTTAATTAGATTTTAATCATTAAGTTTTCAGTGTTTTTAATGTGGTTTATTGAATGATACAGGGTAGGTGGAGTGTAACGATAAATAGCAAAGTAGAATTAGTTTTTAAAAAATCTAGGTGATAGTGGTACTAACATAGATTAAATTTTTTTATTCATTTTGACTCTTTTTTTTTTACAAAATCATATTTTCTAGTATGTGTATTTTTCATCATTTGAGAATGTAATAAATAAGTAATAAATAAGTAAATACATATATTTAGCATGGTTTTTTACTTACCTAATTTATAACATATTTTTAAGTCATAATTCTTTACATTCTTTGAATTTAGTTAATTACATTATATTCTAATCTTCAGAACTCTCTTGACTCATGAAAATGTAATTTTGCTGTATGAGAAAAGATGGAGTACAAAGTTTCTCAATTAACATATATATAATGCAAATCTACCTAATATGTATACCTGGTATATTTTTAAGGAGCAAAGTGCCTGTTAATTGTGAGGGGTAATATTTATTTCACTTGCAAACTAATTGCTTACTCAAATGTAAATGAATAAGTAATCAATTTCACACAATATTTCTTTGAATGAAGTTGTTGAAAAGGATGAAATGTTAAATTTGAAAAGACAGAAAATTCTTATGTAGCATTGACTTGATCAAATGGAAATCTTCCCATTTTGTGTCCGATCCAGAATTTTATTTCTCTAGACCTTTTGTTTACTTCATGGGAGGAACTGTTACCAGAATCTAAATTGGCAAACTGCAGCTGATCTCAACATGGGGCTTCCTGGGCATTAATATTTTAAGTTGTTTTTATCCAAATCATGCATTGTGATTTAACAAACTTGAAAAATAACACATATTACACATTAACTAATAGTAATGTCTTTTGAATGTATAGCAAAAGTTACAAGTCATATTTTGAAAATTTGCATTTTTAAGCAGAAAAAAAAGGAGACTTGTAGTGAGTTAACTTGTGACTCCTCTTGTAAAATACTGAATTTTCTTGATCCCATCCTTGCGGAAACTCGAATCATGGCAAACACTTTGGTGTTTGTCCATGTGTACAACCTAGATTAAGCTTGATTTTAAAGTGTTTTACTTTGAGTGCTGTGTCTGGTTTTAATTTCAAATTTTATTGCTTAATTGACACACACACATATATTTCATTTGTTACTTCAGATAATAGATACATTCCACAGGGCAATATTATGTTGTCATGAGGTAATCATGTATTTGTATTCATGTTTGTCATGTGATATTTTTCTTTTATTTGTTACTTCAGATAATAGATACATTCCACAGGGCAATATTATGTTGTCATGAGGTAATCATGTATTTGTATTCATGTTTGTCATGTGATATTTTTCTTTTATTTGTTACTTCAGATAATAGATACATTCCACAGGGCAATATTATGTTGTCAGGAGGAGGTAGACATGGATGAATTATTGGTAATCCAAGTTGTAACTTTTCTTATGAATCATTACGCTGACATCATGGCTGTACCTAATGATCTGAAGAAAGAAGTTGAGGATCGCTTGGCCAATCTGCAGAAAACGAAGGTAAAAATAGTGATTTGTGTATGTAACATAAACTCATCTTTATAAATTTTGTTCAATGGGAGCCTAAATAACCAATATCCTGTGAACATATTGAAATGTTTACATATTGAATTTTTAAACTAATTTTATAGCAGTTATTCTTTTAAGTTTCAAATATTGAATCTAGATTCATTTGTATTGGTTTTGTTGCTACCTGAATTTAGTGTCATTGCATCACCATTGTTGCATAAGTTTACAACATAAACTTTCATTCGGCTGTCAAGGAGCTTGTACAATGTATATGACTGATACATAATTTGATGTTATGAAATAATTGGGGTTTTTTTTCCTGTGAAAAATGTCAATTATTCCAGAAATAGAGTGATAACACTGATATATAATTGAAGATGAAAGGAATTTAAAAGTTAAACAATTCAAGTTCCCATTGTAAAAAGAGAGCAGTCATTGATGTTTAGGTTACTTAGTAATCATAAAAACTCACATCTCATTATCATAAAAATAAAGTAATTGGAATTATTACTCAGAATGAATTTATGCCATAATTTTCAGCTACAAGCCATGTGACACCTTGAGCAGAAATGATGCATGTATTGTAACTGATGCTACAAGCCATAAAATATATCACTAATTGATTTTTCTCAACCATTTTCCTAATTTATGTAAATCAGAACATTACCTTACTCTGCTATAAGTTTAGTCAAACTGTAAACAGCCATAGAATAATGTTTCTGCAATTCAGGGTATATGTTTGTTTTACTGATTAATTCTAACGGCTCAGACCTAGATCTACCAGTGCATTATGCAACCACTGATCTGGGTCTGTGCAATTGGACTTGTCTGATAAGTGAGTCCATGTAGTATGTCACATAATCTGATAAAATATTGATAGCAACTGTTGTTTGTTCTACTAATTAATTTTTGTACCACAATTGCCAAGAAGAGGAAAAGCTGTGTCTAGATTATACAGTTTCCACTTTTATATGAACTTGAGCTTTTTATGTCACCAAGTATGCTTAGAGATGCATTAAGAGAAGTATAAAATAACAGCTTTCACATCATTATCACCATTAATATTCCCTGATGCATTGCAGTATTTTAAAAGAATTTTGTTTTATGGTGCATTTCTTATGTTCAAAATGGAAGGATATTACCAGTTAATATTACCAGGAAACAGTCAAAATGCACTTCATTTAAATTTGTGATGTTTTAAAAAAAATTCACTTGCATAAAAATAATGTGCATCAATATTCAATAGTTTTCCATGGTTACCTACTGGCACAATAATTTGCATTTTTTATACTATACATTATTGCATTTTCAGGTAGCAAAAACATACCTAAATTTAAAACGTTCATGTTTATTTTATATTGTTTTTTTAACAAATGTGTTTGAGCTTAACTGTACCTACATCTAGTATATAGAAACTTCACTGCATTGATGCATACATTTTCCCTATAGGCTCAATGTTAGCATTCAGTTTTTACCATGGAAAGCCATCTTGAACAAAGCTGAAGTTCTTGCTAGTCGTTCAAAATAAAATTGTAAAGTATATATAGCAATTTTCCAAATGCCTTTGATTTGGAAAGCCATACACTCCAATTCTCAATTTTCCTGTTAATATCTTCTTCTTTTTACTGACAGGGAGTTTAATAAAAACAAATATATCAGTAGAAATTTAAAGTAAAGAGTTTTGATAAAATAAAAGTGAACAAAACTTTCTTGAAGCATATCATTAACTAAGTTTACTGTTTTTGCATTTTCTATTTTATTTTTATCTACATACTGAATCAAGATCGGAATATATGAATCAACACTTTTCCAGCTGAGAAAGAGAAATGAGTTTTTGGATTGGTTCAATAATCTTTTTTACCATGCGACAACAACTCCAAGTAACATGAACCAGTCTGTTAACGTATATGTGGATGGCAGCCATTTGCTTAAAAAGTAGGGACTAAACTAAATGTATTTAAAAAGATGTCAACAACAAATATTTATGACGATTATTTTCAATAAACTTCATTTCTGCTATTTCATGCCATCAATTTTTCATGTGTTCAGTATTATGTTCTATATTTTGAGCAAATAAGTTGATATCTGTATCATTGATCACTCACCTGTCATGTGTTCAAGGGTATACAATATAACAACATAGCAAACAGCGTTTGGTGTCTTTTGTGTTTATTTATACACACAGCAGACAATGTTTGGGTTTCTTTTGCATAGATTTTGCAACATGGCAGACACTGGGTATCTGATTTGTAGATTTAAATAACAAAAGACTTTGCAGTCAGTGATTGTGTTTCTTTTGTGTGGATTTACACAGAATAAAGACATAGCAGACGGTAATTGGGTTTCTTTATTTTTCAAAATCATAATTGATCAGTTGTGCTTAAAATGTTAATACATAACAGAGACATGAACTATCAGAAAAACTCTTTATCCAGCATCAACTGAAAATATAAATTTCTTGTAAACCCTTTGTATTGCACAGACTCTTTCCAAAATTATTTCAAGCAGAATGATATGTAATTCCGATTCTTCACAAATTTAATAAAAATGCTATTTTCCATCTGTCTTGAGCAATATATGATACAGAAACAGTTATTTACACTGAATTCTATTCATTTTGTGTTTGAATTTTAGACTTCAGACCATTGTAAGTTGGGTTTTACATCTAGGTCGTAAAATTAACGCAGCTAAAGCATGTGCCAGTCTCTATCCAGTTGCTATCAATATTTTATCAGATTTTAAGCAATGCCATATGTACCAGCTTATGAGTCCATCTGCAAACTGCACAGACCCAGATCTGTCTTTGCATAATGTGATAACAGATCAGGGTCTGTGTGGTTTGTTAGGACTAATCAGTAGAACAAACAAAATAGACCTGATCTGCAGGTGCATTTATAATATGGCAGATCAGGATCCTTGTTGTTTTCAGTTTGATTTGACTTGCGAGTATACATGGTGCATATTCCATGCATTAAATATAGGCTACTCACTTCTTATGTACCTATTAAGACCCAGGGTTCCTAATCCACACATTCATTAGTCCACGAATAATAATTTTCCTCACGGAATAAATAAATAAATATGTTATGTTGCAATACAAGTCCACCTAACTAAAAGAAAATGAATGCATGTAATTATTTTAAAGTTTGCTTTCCTTGTATTTTTTAATGAATTTCATAACAGAAATGTAGGCAAATATCTTGCTATTTTTAGTTATTGAATTGGTTGTAGCTCCCATATGTAAATCCAGATCACCTAGGCACTTTATGTTAAGCATTACCAATGATGTGCAAAGCATTATTGTTGCACTGATCAGGATCATAGTTAAACAAAGAAAGCAAAGAGAACAATATGGCAATTTGTACAAGGTGTAGAAAATCCGGCCAAAAGGCAGAAAGACTGACAATAATGAGGACAAAAGGGAATGCAACAAACAGTATGATAAAGAAAGTAGGAACCGAACTTTTCTAGAGAAATGGAAATGCGGTCGGGCATGGCTTAACTTTAACCCTGAAGCAAGCATCAATATTTTGTCGCCAATTTTCTAAAATTGTCGCCAGAACAAGTAGTGTACATTTTTCCAAGTGTTAATTTAGTCTATTAATGTAAAAGGCAATGAAAATTACAAAAGATGGATTAATTAAATGAATACTTTAATTACAACAAGCATTAACAAAATGTTACAAAGTGTTACATGAAGATCCGTCGCGATTTTAGGGCTGCCCACTTGCTGAATGCAGTTTCAGAGTCAAAATTTTCACATCTGTACATGCTGATTCTCATTAAATTCTCGAGAGATGGGATGCATACTTTATTTCTGATGTCAGTTTTTATGAGGTTCATCTTACTGAATCCACGTTCACAGTCAACAGTGCTGGCAGGTGACACCAGTAGTCTCTCAGCAGCCGCAGATGCGCAATGGTATATTGTCCTGGATCTCACTGCCAACTGAATCTTTAACACCTCTATACACCTTACCATTCCTGAGAACTTGAACCCTAGCATAAGCCACAAAGCCAGCCAAGTCCTGACTAACCTCTGACTGATTACCTAACCCACAAGTAGACAAGTAATCTGAAACAATGCCTGAAACCTCTGAAAGAATGGAACTGTTAGCCTGTGAACCATATAAATAGGGATCAAACAACATGGTTAGAGCACTCAAAACTATCGAATCACCCTCCTCCGTGAACCTTGCTTTTAGATTATCTATAACAATATCTATAAATTTGGCACAAGACAATGCAGCCTCTGACCTTTGCTTAGCATTATCACTAATTGTATGGCCTTTGTACTCAAAAGTACATAAACCTGATGAATCTAAACTTGGTTCTGCTGGAATCTCAGAAAGAAACCTAGAAATGTTACTACCAGGCTCAAATCTTAGATTTTCGAGAAGCTCAACAGTGGAGTGGAGAAGGGGATTAACCTCGGTAAAGTCAATATCAGATCTCTGATAAGCTTGACACAGAACTGCCAAAGGCCTGAGAATATCAGCCATATAGTGTGCTGTATAAACAAATTTAAAACAAGCAATGGGCTTATACATTGCAAGAGCCTTTGCAGAGTTGTCTTCCAAGAAGACACTAACTAGAGCTTGAAAATTATCAACAACTGCCTGTACACTACCTTTAAAACTCAGCCACCTTGTGTGGAATACCTGATGCAAGTGAGTATGAGAAGACTCTAACACTGACTGAATTGCCTCAAGCCCACACACATTATGGGGGGAATAGGCAAAATACTTGTACATATTATTCAGTATATCTTGAAACTTAACCAAGTATCTAACCTCGTCAGCTGCAGCGCCTGTACTCAGAGCTAACCGATGTGCAATGCAGTGAGTTGCAAGCAAACCTTTAGTAGACTTTTTCGACCTGGTAACAACACCACTCTTGCAACCCAACATGACTGCAGCACCATCCGTTGATACACCATTCAGATTGTCCAGACTAAAACCAAATGACTGAATTAAACCTAACAACTCTGAATATATAGATTCTGCATTTGCGGTTTGAAGCTGACAAATACCTAGAAATTGAGTCACTGGTTGAACACTGCCAGCCAAACTGTGCTCTCGTCAAGCATGACGCTGTAAACACGAGATTCCTTGACCTCGGTAGCCATCTCATCAACTATTACATTAGGCAGCGACTGCCTAAACTGGCATTACTGGTGCAGCTGTGGGACAATTGTATTAGTCAGGTTGTAGTAAGCCGCAAAGAAAGTGTTCCGCATAGCACTAATAATAGCATTTTTGCTTTTACTAATGGCACTGATCTTCGCTGCTTCCATGGTGCTGGCATCTATCACCATTTGTGCACATGTATGACTGTTGTTACCTGAAGAAGAAAAAAATGCATTATCAACTTTAGTTGACATTGAAATAGTAATAAAACCCTATGATCGTACATTGCAATATAAGATAAGTGATGTATAATGTGGCCGTCTATTGCATGCATTCCGTAATTAAATGCCGCCCGCCCCTCCTCCCCCCCCCCCCCCCCCCCCCCCCCCGGCCCTTTCTTAATGCCTAGCTTCCCAAAGCTTGTAGTGAATTGCTTCCTAAATCCCAAAAATGATCACTGAATGTTGTATAAATGTTTGCGACAAGCATAATAGGATCTTCATTCCCACGAATGAAACTTACACAAGTCAACACCTGCCAATATTGGACCATATATATAAGCATAAATTCACACCAAATTTAGGGATTCTTTCACTCCTGCATTTTGAGAAATAAATAATTATTTTTAATTATGCAAACTTGATTTTTTTTTTTTTTTTTTTTGCTATTCCTTGTTGTGGAGTTTGTCTCTGTAACCGTAACACGGGATTGATGGCAAAAGGAAAATATCAATGAGTAAAATGCAAAAATATTAATTACCCCACCTGGATTCATATTTGGTGACACACTCCTTCTTCAAAATATCACAGCCAGTTGTAAATGAATTTACAAACTTTGCCTTGATACATACATCACAGAACATCTGTTTTAACTTTGGATCATATCTGAGCCACGGACGCCCAAGTTTCCAACTGTCTTGAAATTTTCGGGACTTGTTGCCCCATTCATCGTAATGTGGTGTTGCACTTGAAGCGCTACATGTATATGATGTTGGACTGCAAGGTTTATCATCGGGTTCAGTGACTGTTTTGACTGATGAATTTGCACTAAATCCAAACGCAGTTAATTTTTGTAACTTAGGATGAGATGATGAAATCGCAATGTCTAACTTACGTTTGCTCATGATAATGTTGCACTGGCGAGAGATATAATTATAATTTAGATTTTTTTTCTCCATTTGCTTTCTATTTATACACCGTAGTCGGTACTTCAAAGGTTATCAGTTTTCTATGAAGGTTCAGCAAAACTATTGTATTGGTATATGTAGAAAAAAACAACAGAAGGGTTAGCCATTCAGTTAAATTTATCTGTTTTATTTGCATCTTCAGAAGTTGGTCAGTTGTAGGTATAGTACGGTAGCATGATTGACTGTATCACAGCATACAGTACTCGGCCCAGATGTCAGCATAAGCAGATTACGATGTAACAATGCACTGTAAAGATGGGATGATCAATACGAACAAAGGATCGTTTGTGTAACAAATTAATTCCAATGCATTGCTTAGTCAAGTTTGTGGCTTCCTTTCGTTCTCCCATTTAATTTATCCAGTCCAAATCCATGATTATATGTACAAATTAAATAACCAAAAAGTCTGTCGCCCAAAAAATCACCAGATGGGATATTTTTTTCGCCAATAAGGGGAAAAAATCGCAATTTGTGACATTGGCGAAGCCCAGGAAGATCCCTGCTGAAGTAAATACCATGTTTTGCAGCATTTGCAGAGAGCATTAAAAAAATGGAGGATGAAAAAAAAAGTTCGGTTGTACTGTAGTTGGAAACAATAGTATATCATGGATCTAAATCACAAATCCATCAAAAATGTGTGATCACGAGTTGAGAGTTATCAAAACCAAAAGGACAGTCATCTGCAAGTAAAAGTGTCATGATGCTAAACAATAAAGTTATTGGAAGAATGTCAGTTTAGTTTATGACTGAACACGCCTTAGTAAAAATGAGAAGGCCATTTACTGATTATATGTGGATGGTCCAATTGGATGCCAAAAAAGGAATCGATGTTGGCCAAACATATCTCAGTGACAAAGAGGTACAAGTGTTTTCAGAATTTATTGCACAGTGTGCAAGAAATAAACTTGAACAAAATATTAAATCAGCGCCATTTATTAGTATTATTATTAGTAGTATTATTATTATTATTATTATTATTAGTGTTATTATTAGTATTATTATTAGTATTATTACTGATGGTTCAAAATCATAAAGGATTCCGTGAACAAGAAGGTGTTTATGTGAGAACTGCCAGGGGTGGGCAAATATGCACTTCATTTTTGGGTATGACAAGTTTCACGAACTAATGCTGATGGGATTTTAGGCGCTATTGATGATGAATCTGATTACAAGAGTAAACTTGTAGGATTTGGTTATGATGGAGCTGCTACTGGAAAAAACAATGGTGTAATTGGTAGATTTAGAGAATTGCAGAAATGTCTTGTAGGAATCCATTGCCATGCACATCGTTTGAAATTGGTTTACAAAGCTGCCATTGCAATAAAGCCTATCCATGCAAAAGTTGAGGAGCTGTTAACAGAACTTGACTAATTTATCGGAATACCCCTTTAAATAGAAGTGATTTGTAGGTGCATGTGAGGAACTGGGAATAACCAAGATAGACCAAACTCATGTTGGTGGATCTAGTAGAGAAATTGTGGAAATCATAGCCAGCAATAGTCAGCCACCTCCAGACTTTGACTAAAATTGATCAGCCTTCACCTAGAAGACCTGAACCTACTGGGAAAGCAGCTGGCTATCTGAAAATGTTACTAAATCTGCATCTTCATAATTATGCCCACTTTTTGACTTTGACTAAAATTGATCAGCCTTCACCTAGAAGACCTGAACCTACTGGGAAAGCAGCTGGCTATCTGAAAATGTTACTAAATCTGCATCTTCATAATTATGCCCACTTTTTGACTTTGACTAAAATTGATCAGCCTTCACCTAGAAGACCTGAACCTACTGGGAAAGCAGCTGGCTATCTGAAAATGTTACTAAATCTGCATCTTCTTAATTATGCCCACTTTTTGACAGGTGTTATAAATTTACTGTCCAAGTTGTCATTGTTATTTCGAAATGAGTCTTGTTTGGTATCTGAAGTGTACCTGAGAGTTCTTGCAGCTATTGATGTCATGGAACAGTTGAAATGAAGAGACGGACCTAGGTTACAAAGTTTCTGCAGGATATTTGTAATGGACCTATAAAAGAATTTCATGGTTTTGCACTAAAAGAACAATGTCCCCCAACATCAGTGCAGTTATCACATGCTAGAGAAGACATGATCAACAGTTTAACACTTGGATGTCCGATTTGACAAACAGCAGTGTGATATATTGAAAGCCACACATTTTGCAGATTTTCATTCTTGGCCAAAAGACTCAAATCATATTGGATTTAGTGATGAGGATGTTACTACTCTGCTGGAACATTTTTCCCCAGTCAGAACAATGGCAGGCATCTATCCAGACAAGGTTGAAGAGGAGTGGCAACTCTTCAAAGTTAATTTGTACTTGTGGATGTCAGGTAGAGAACTTACAATAGTCTCATGTTAACACTAGATTCAAGAAGGTCACACTAACAGTCTTGCAGAGTGGGTATTCATTGAATTGAAAATGACGAACTCTGGAGATGCAGATAGCGCAGCAGTTTATTGAGTGACTTGTTAACTATTCATTTCTTAAGTGAATATATTGCCGATTATGATCCAATGCCAGCTATATATTTATGGAACTCTTGTGGACCGAGACAAAGAAGACCACTGTACTTTTTAGAATCAGATGGAGAAGATTTTTATTTGGGACAAACTGATGACAAATCAATATAATTTATACTGTGTATAATGTGAATCTTTATTGTTGTGTTATGTAGAATGGATTTTGAGGACTAATGGATTTTGCTGCAGACTAATATGTCTTTTGTCCTGTTAGTCTGCTTGACTAGTTAATAAAAAAAAATTAGTTTTGAACCCTGAAGACCTGCTGTACATAGGGGGGCCCCAAGTGGCTAAGTGCCATCCATTATGAATCACTGCCATCTTGCCTCTATCTGCGTGGGTTCAAATCTAAGATTTGGCCAATGTGGGTATGTGAGAAAGCTTGTCAGTAGCTTTTCATGGGTTGATGGTTCTTTCCCGGGTTTTCCCAGGTTCTTCCTCCACCATTAATACTGGCCATCATGTATATAGCCTATCGTTTGCTGAAAAATGGAGTTAAGTACATCATCAACAACAACAACATCATTATAGTAGAGATTTAAAAAGCATAAATAGATCTAAAATTGTATCTGAAACTGTATGTGCAGTCATTAGACGTATGCAAAAACAGAAAATGATTTTACAAATTAACCCATTTACATTAGTAGAAGATAGGTGATGACTATTGAGATAACATCAGATGACCAAAAAGGAATGACAGAACCTGGTCTTTGATGGACGTGTTAGCACAGAAATACTGCCTTCCCAGTTTAATAATATAACAATAAGGACACTACAATTTTTACCACTTTCAACTGGTGATCATTTACTTAGTGGCAGCCTTTTGCAGCTAACTGTGATAAAGCAAAAATAGTCCTGTTACAATGGCAACTTGATAATGAATGCAATTTATTTGTGTATGTGTGTGTGTGTATATGTGTGTGTGTGTGTGTGTGTGTGTGTGTTAAATATAAAGATTTTTTTTCTTCTTCACATTCTCCATAATCACATCATTTTGATATTTTCAGCATTCCCTATAATTACACAATTAAGATATCATTTGGATATTTTCAGTAATGATGTTGAAATAGTTCTTGTTGTTGTCTTACATTACATTTTGTATTTAACCCAACAAATATTGTTTTGGACATAATACATCTAAGTATCTCTCCCCTTTGATACAGTAATCAGTATCCCATATTGCTTTCAAATTAAATTATATAATAACTGATTTTAACTCTGAAATTAACTTTATGACATCAGGTTCTGTACCGTATGCATGAATTGTTTTGTCAACACTACAGATAATTTATCTCTTGCATACATATATTTATATAATCTTTTTCTCCAGCTCTCAAATATACCTCAATGGCTGATATTATAGTAATTCTCTTGGTTCAGTTTTCTTCATATATATTCATACATATATGCATGTATTAATCCCTTATATTCCAGCTGTGCTTCCTAGGAAACTATATTCCAGCAGGCTTAAAAATTAATAATTAATCATTTAATCTGCATAAATTGGATTGGTGTTGGTGTTTTATCGCACTGCACATATGAAGAGTTTTTTCATGCAGAGCCAAGTAAATTGCCTTCAACGACACATTCAAGTTCTTAGCCCAAGCTGATCTGGTTGGGAATCAAACCCTAGCCCATCTGGTCACGAGGTCAACAAAGAGTTACTGTGTACCATATGTACTCACTTATAAGTTGAGTCAAGTTCCAAAACAAGGCAATATCTTGAACTGTCACAGCTTAATGCGTTTACAGATCATGGTCTATGTTTGTACTGATTACTCCCTACAGACTGATTACTCCTTACAAACTGATTACTCCCTACAGACTGCACATACCCAGATCGGGATCTGCAATAGAGCAATTGTAGTAAATTGTAATATTTGTTGTTTTTGTTTAATTTTAGTCAGATTAAATAAATAATTATTTGTGTTTTACATGGTTTTATATATGCTCTCTCAAGGATGAGAATCAAAAAAATGGGCATTTTTAACAAATGTTTATTTTGATAACCAGATATAATTAAAGATACGCTTTCACATTTTCAGTTTATTTCATATGATATCTGATTGATGTCAAATTTATCCAAAAAAACTTTTGGTCTAATCTACTGCCATTCAATTAGTTTCTCTTTTTGAAAATTGACTTGCATATCATATACACTACATTAAGTTACATTACATTACAGGGTTATTCCATATAAAATCACCTTGAGATCCCCTAAATATGGTGCTCAAATGTTAATTGTATAAACATTTAAACTTGCATCGACATTTTAAATATTTTTTAAAAATGTTTATTTTAAGCAGGAAGGTAATCAGATGTTATATTATGTACCATATAAACTAGCAGGGTCCTGGTTTACCATAATGCACTCATCAATCAGATCTCAGGTCTGTTTACATGGCTTTGAATCTTGGCTTGGCCATTGTAGGTATGTAAAAAGCTTACCTGGAGCTTCCCGTGGGTTGGTGGTTCTTCATTCCCCAAATACAATGGCTGCCATGTATAGCCAATCATGTGCTGAGAAGTTGCTATAAGCCTATACCCCACCCCACCCCAAGAAAAAAATAAACCCATAGCAGTATAGGGATGTGGGTGTGTATGTATGGTGGAATTTGCAGTAAACAAAATATGGTGATATGCAGTTGTAAACTATACTCTAGTTTAATGTGAGCATTCATCATAAAGTTGAACTTGTTTTTCATTTTTGAAAAGAAGTGAAATCAGACTTTTCTGATTTGAATCTCCCTCTTTCTTTAATCAGCCAAACAGATTTTTTTGGGACATGTGATTAGTTTACATTTTTTTTTTATCTTGACACATACAAAATAATCAAAACTTTGTTTCATATTGCTTTATCACATTTCTTTTAAATTCCTTTATTCATACAAAATAATCAAAACTTTGTTTCATATTGCTTTATCATATTTCTTTTAAATTCCTTTATTCATATAAAATAATCAAAACTTTGTTTCATATTGCTTTATCAGATTTCTTTTAAAATTCCTTTATTCATACAAAATAATCAAAACTTTGTTTCATAATGCTTTGTCATATTTCTTTAAATTCTTGTATTGTTGTGTAAATATTAATGCATGCATTTATTGATTTATTGGGAGTTGCCCCAATTGACATTAACAAAGTGCTCACTGCTATTCTAATTGTATATCAAGATCTTCCCACTTTTCATATTTTGGGGATGCATAAATTAATAGATATTTTAATATGATTTCATGGTGTGTACTATGCTACTAATACAAAATGTAAATGGTTAGTTATAAATTATTTATTGAGTACATGTTTCTTTTTAATGTGATGTGCAAACTATAACATTTTTTAAATAAGAATATGTTCATCTTCAAATATGTTACCTTACCTTGTTACCTAACTACTGCTACCTTGTAAATCCATCTATCACAGGTTACAGCTCTTTAGCTAAATTACTAGAAGTTATCTTCCCAAATAGGTGGCAATTATTGACCTCTGAATCCCATGAATTTGTCAATTACCACTTTGCTTGTGCTGAATAGCACTCTCTACAGAGTGGCCTCAGAAAATCCATATCAGCAGTTTGAAAGTTTTCTACCTCATATTGGAAGAGTTTTATCCTCGAAGAGAAGTATACTCCATCTATTAATTTACAGCTTTTGTTCTGTTTTTTTCTATTGCCAATGCAAAGTTTCCTAACTTTCAATATGTTATCACCTTGTCATTCTACACATTCTTTGGCACCTTTCGTACATACCTCCATAGGTCACATTGGCATCCCCACACATTTCTGTAGCCGTATTGATACATGAATGTCTGGTGTGTGATATGGAAAACTTATGTGATATTGCTAAATAATTTCTGCTGAATAATGATACATACAGTTATGTTTGTATACCATCTTGTCTTCGATTAAATTTCATAGTTGTTTACTTGAAGCTTTATTGATTGTATCTCACAATGGGTATTATTGTAGTGCCTTATTTGTAAGTATCAATAATTGTGCTTCAGTTCCTTTTGTTCCTACAGACTTTGTGTGTGATATGGAAAATTCATTTATTTAACTGTTCATCTGCTGAGTAGTAACTGCTGAATTCACAGGATTTGGAGCCAGTTCCACTATCAAAGGGAGATAACTCACTGCAACCTAGTTGGGCAGATAGCTTTAGCTATGTAGTTAATAGTTTTAACCCTGGAGTACTGGACTTGCCAGGTAGTAATAGTTCTCCACAGGTATTTTAATTGGTGAAATATTGAAGGAACATAATTTGCTAGAAAAGAATTAGCTTTCAGTTTTAGTTTTAAAGAACCCAGTGACAGATTGGTATTTTGCATCAGTAAAACATGAAAAGTGGGATAAATATACTTGCAGATAATGAACCATCTTAGAATTAACACCATTTAAAGATAAGACTCAAATTTCTCTTGAAACCAGAACCAATAATTTGTCAATCAGAAATTTTATGGTAAATGAAAATAAAATATTTATTGTAAGTAATGAATCATTTGTTAATAAATGCGATTAAATTCTAGTGACAAATGATGCATGGTGGATAGCAGGTAACAAGTTTTTTTTTTTACAAGCTCACTGTCTTGTGGTTAGCATGCCATAGAGGTTTATACCAATTAATCAATTGTAAAAAGTACCTGCTACAGGATCATTTCAGGGAATCATTATGGTCATCTGTATTTTTCTTTGTCATGTTTAATTTGGCAATTTTTTTTATCTGCTGAACACTGGTGTTGTTAAAGATGGTTCATTTTCTGTGTTGCATGCAAAAGCAAGAAGACAGAAATCACTTTATTAGCAGAATGATTATCAACCATATAAATTTCCTTTGATTTAAAATTTTTGAATGTTGCCTTGTTGCTTTTGCTGAAAAGAAGCATGATTTTGCCTAACATTTGTGCTAATTATTTAAAATGGGCTGTATGCTTTTGGCTTTAATCAAGTATTGCTTGTTTTAAAATGAATTTATTTTGCCTTTCCATCCATAATGATTATCTTCACAAGTGTTGAATATAAACAAAGTATTGATAATAATAAGTTTTTAGGTCAGTTCCTGAAAATCATGATTGTTTGACTTTAGAAATGGTTTAGGACCATTAATGCAATTTCACAAAGTTTATTTTTTTGAACCAGGGAAGTAACTGGTTATTTAAGTGAAAGATGAGATCATTTTTCATTATGCTTTTTAAATATAACATGTTACCATGACAACAATCGGCTTTTAAAAATTTTGCTTACAGCCCTGCCCACACTTATTTATGTAAGAAATTGTATATGGTACATAAGCAAATATGGAAATTTTCACATGTATTACAAAAAGAAGTAGGTAAGAAATTGAGCAAAATACAAACAGAAGTTTCAGATTGAAGTTACTTCAGGTTTCCTATATTTTATTTTGTTATATGAATGTTTCCCAGATGTGTATCCATATTAATCAATATGCTATGAATCTTGTGCTTTTTTAATCTATGTAACAAAGAGAAGCAAAAGCAGCAGCTTTAGTAAATTCAACAAATCATTTATTTGCATAGAATACAAAGTGAAAATTCAAAAGACACCTATAGAATTGCAAATGATATCCCAAATAAATCTAAATGTTCTATCACAAATCCAGAAGTATAGAATGTTCCAAATGAAATCTAGTAGTAAGTCATGAATGTCACGATAAATCATGATATAATTCAGAAAGAATGAGTTATCAATAATCCCAAAGTAGTCCAAAACGTCATTGATCACTTTGTTATTCCAATGAATAATTTAGATAAATAATTCCCCTCAGATTAGTAATTTAGATAAATAATTCCCCTCTGATTAGTAATTTAGATAAATAATTTAGATAAATAATTTAGATAAATAACTCCCCTCTGATTAGTAATTTAGATAAATAATTTAGATAAATAATTTAGATAAATAATTCCCCTCTGATTAGTAATTTAGATAAATAATTTAGATAAATAATTCCCCTCTGATTAGTAATTTAGATAAATAATTCCCCTCATAGTATATCTGAACACATCCTCAAACTCTAATCATATACTTTTAAACATTTATATCAAGCATCAATGAAAACTCTAATCATATACTTTCAAACATTTATATCAAGCATCAATGAAAACTCTAATCATATACTTTCAAACATTTATATCAAGCATCAATGAAAACTCTAATCATATACTTTCAAACATTTATATCAAGCATCAATGAAAACTCTATCAAAACTAAAAAGCCTCTATTTATATACAAACTGGTGGCTGACATATGATGCAGCAGAATTCAGTATTTAGAATGATGCAGCAGAATACAGTATTTAGAAACATCACATTTAAGTTTTGGCTAATAAAAGTGATTCAAGATTGTGTGCAAGTCTTAATGACTCTAAAATGACCAGAGAGTAGACTTTTTTGGACTAGACTAAGATTTCTTTGTCAATTTGACTTTGGATCAACAATTTACTAAGCTCACTGACCGCTCGTCATCAATGGGTACCTCAGGCAATCTCCATTTATTTCATTTTTTTTTTTTTCATAATCAATTTACTGATGCCTGTGAATTAAACATCAAGTTAAATTTTTGTATCAATTAATAAAGTATAATCATTATACACTATTTTGTAATATATTTATTATTGATAGGATTAGAGATAATCCAAATGATAAAGACTGAAGTTTCTGTGTTGTGCCATTTAAGCAGGGGATAAAGCAGTTAAGTTTTTTGGCAGACTAAGGAGATTAATTGGACAGAACTGTGATATAACTGAGAAATCAAGTTAATTGGCTAACTGATGATGTCAGATTAATTAGACAAAACTGGTCATTGCACACTTAAGTCCTTTGGCACACTAAAGAGGTCAGATTATTGACACAAAACTGAATTTTGACAGTATAAATTTTCATGGTTGCACCGTAAAGTTACTGCTTTTTTTTTTTTCTGTACTGAAATTTATTGGTATGTCTTGTAATGGGTTCTTAATTTCTTCATTGTTTTGGGGTCATTAAGGTTGTAGCCTTGAACTTTGATGCTCCACAAATAAAAAGGGCACTATGTGAAGTTGATTTTTGTAACTATATAACATGTCAAGATATATATATATATATATATATATATATATATATATATATATATATATATATATAGGATATTAAGAAATGGTAGTAGCAGCATTGATTTTGTGTTTGGCTCTTTTTAACACCATAATGGTTATATCATGCCAAGGAAATATGAGCTTTGTGTCTTTCCCAAGGACACATTCAGGCAACCAACCCAGGATTTAGATATGATAACAGAATTCAAGAAACAGTAACATCAATAATGAAGTATATAAGATAGTACCAAACAGTAATTCCAGTAATGAATTACTATATAGGAAATCAAGAAACAGTAATTCCAGTAATTAAATATGTAATAAGATAGTACCAAACAGTAATTACATTAATGAATTACCATGTAATAAGTCAAGAAATAGTAATACCAGTAATGAATTACCATATATGAAATCAAGAAACAGTAATTCCAATAATGTATTACCCAGTAGTAAATCAAGAAACAGTAATAACAGTAATCAATTATTAACATGAAGGAAATCAAGAAACAGTAATACCAGTAAGGAATTATTACCATGTAGGAAATCAAGAAATAGTAATACCAATAAGGAATTATTACCATGTAGGACAGGGGTGCGCAACCTGCGGCCGTACGGCCGCATGCGGCCGTGGGCACGAAAATGTGCGGTCGTGGAAATCTGTTTAAATTATAATAACCTGCGGCCGTGAAATATTTGCAATTTGACAATATATTATGTAAAGTTGTAAACGAAATATCGAATATTCATTTACACTCTTAAGCACTTGTTATTGCGAAAGAAATTACGACTCCGGCAGCTGTAGCGTTAGCTGCAGTGTTTAGCGCTCATAGACATTGAAATAGCTCTTGCCACGCTGGTGTTAGGCTGCAGTTGTAGCTAATGAGGGCAGGCCATGAAGTTTAGCAGCCTAATATTGAAGCGCGCCGAAACCGTTTGATGCGCACATTCGCTGTATCGTGCTTGCTCTCTGTAACCCGTCGGTCAACTTCAGTAGCTGCTACAGTACACGCAAATACCCAGAGGCCTGTGTACAAGTATCACTTTTAGCTGGCAGCTGCACCAGAAATCCAGACAGATTCTCGACATAGCGGTGAATAAACATAACAGTGAAAAAGCGTTTAATGAAAACGATTAATTGTATCATAGTTATACAGCTTGTACGCTTAGTTACCGTATAATATTATCCGTGCCGCCTTAGTACTCATCATGTCGATAAAAAGGAAAAGAACATTGGAAGAAGAGAAGCGGAGCTTTAATGTAAAATGGGAGTTAGATTTCTTTATGGCAGAGACAGAGAACCATTTCATGCAGTGTCTAATCTGCGGCGATGTTGTGAAAACTGTCAAAGGGGACAATGCCAAGCAACATTTTCGCCGACACGCATCACACAACTATGCACAGTTACAAGGTGATTCAAGGAAGATCTGCGTGGAAAATCTAAAGAGGAATGTTCGACAACAGACCTAGGTCATATCTGCTTTTGTTAAGACTACGAATAAGCGCAGTGAAGCTTCTTATCGAGTGGCCTATCGTCTCGGTGTCGCTGGAAAGCCTTATTCCGATGGGGAACTCGTGAAAAGTTGTATCATGGATGTTGTTAAGTGCATTCATCCGGGTAAGGAAACGGATTATTCTTTGATTCCTCTGTCGTGCGATACCGTGCAACGCCGTCAAAGTAATATTGCCGAGCAGCTGAAGCTCTCCATGCAGGCAAAGATTAACAAGGAGGACAGCCTGTTTGCACTGGCTGTTGATGAATCTATGGACATTTCAGATTCAGCGCAGCTATTCATATTCATTCGCTCCCTATCCCCAACATTTGAATTGTGCGAGGATCTGCTCTCCATGGAGACACTCGTTACTCAAACTCGAGAAGACATATTTTTGGCAGTTAAAAAAGCTTGCATCGACTCGCACGTTGATCTGAAGAACCTGCGAGGCATCTGTACAGACGGCGCGCCTGCCATGGTTGGTAAGCAAAATGGCTTAGTGGCTAGATTTTCCGATTATGTGTTGAAGGATCACGGTAATGACCAGCTCATAAATCTGCACTGCATTATTCACCAGGAGGCGCTGTGTTCTAAATCTGTTGATTTGGATAACATTCTGAAGGATGTGAATCGCATTATCCTTTTCATTCGCGCGAATGCTCTTCACCAGCGCCAATTCATACAAATTCTTCACACAAATGATTCGTCAGCTGAAGATATTCTGTACCACACCAGCGTTCGTTGGTTGTCTCAGGGAGAAACATCGCGCCGTGTTCTGCTGCTACGAAAAGAAATACTGGAATTTTATGCCACGAAAAACAAGGACTGCCCACTGCAGAACCAGGCCTTCTTAACATCTCTAGCCTTCCTTGTAGATTTGTTAATTTATATCAACTGCCTCAACGAGTCTCTGCAAGGCAAAGGAACAACAGTTTGCCTCATGCACAGAAGAGTACAGGATTTCTGTGACAAATGTCGTCTGCTACAAAGTCATATCCAACAGCTCAATCTCTATCATTTCCCGCAACTCACCGCTCTAATCGAGAGCCATGAAATAAGAAAAGATGAAATTCCGGCTACGTCCTTTTCAGGCGTCCTCGAAGCGCTGTTGCTGGAATTCGCAGAACGTTTTCAGGATTTCGACAAGATCTCAGAAAATATGAGACTCGTTGCTTCTCCACAATTGGTTGAGACAGAGTGCGCCGTTGGATGTCCAAATGGAACTGATCGAACTAAAAAATAACGCGCAGGTTGTGAAGAAATTCGAGGACAAAAACGATCTACTGGAGACATGGAAAGTAGCTGTGGAGTATCCCAAGCTTCGCAAAATAGCAAGAAACACTCTAGTGCTGTTTGAAAGCACTTACATGTGCGAAGCGTCATTTTCACGAATGAAATATTTCAAGAACAAATATCAAACCCGACTAGTGGACACCAATCTGGCGTCAGGAATACGACTGATGATCTCCAGTGAGTGCCCGGACTTTGCGCGACTCTCGGCAAACATCCAAGAGCAAGGCAGCCACTAATTTCTGGACTCTGGACTGCTAAGTTACATGGACAGTGTTAGTGAAGCAGCTTATCACTTATTCAATTATTGTGTTCTCAGTGTACTAATGCCACTTAAAAATATACTCATGCTGTACGTGTGTGACATGATGTTAGGTTTACATGACAATGTTCAATAAAGTAGAAATATAAGAGAATATCGATGGAAATGTTTTTGTTTGTAATTAAGCACTGTGTTTGCCTACAATACATTATGATTATGTCATTATTATCTCGCGTTGACTATTACGAGAGGTAAATTTTGATAGTGACCGTTTCGTTTTTCAGGGAAAATTTTTTGGCGGCCGTTGCAAAAGTAATTTTTTTTTATGCGGCCGGCAATAGACCAAAGGTTGCGCACCCCTGATGTAGGAGATCAAGAAACAGTAATACCAGTAATGAATTATCATTAAGAAATTAAGAAACATTAATTCTAAGAAACGGTAATACCAGTTATGAATTGCCATGTAGGAAATCAATAAACAGTAATGCCAGTAATGAATTACCATATAGGAAATCAAGAAACGGTAATACCAGTAATGAATTACCATATAGGAAATTAAGAAACGATAATTCCATTAATGAATTACCATATAGGAAATCAAGAAACGATAATACCAGTAATGAATTACCATATAGGAAATCAAGAAGCAGTAATCCCAGTT
The DNA here is from genome assembly GCA_030141615.1 of Unio pictorum. Taxonomy (NCBI): domain Eukaryota; kingdom Metazoa; phylum Mollusca; class Bivalvia; order Unionida; family Unionidae; genus Unio; species Unio pictorum. The sequence continues at coordinate 531,904 of JARLTB010000252.1, forward strand.
ATGAATTACCATATAGGAAATCAAGAAACAGTAATACCAGTAATGAATTACCATATAGGAAATCAAGAAACAAAAATACCAGTAATGAATTACCATATAGGAAATTAAAACATAGTAATACCAGTAATGAATTACCATGTAGTAAATCAAGAAACAGTAATTCCAGTAATGAATTACCATATAGGAAATCAAGAAGCGGTAATCCTAGTTATGAATTACCATGTAGGAAATCAAGAAGCGGTAATCCCAGTAATGAATTACCATGTAGGAAATCAAGAAACATTAATACCAGTAATGAATTACCATATAGGAAATTAAGAAACTAATACCAGTAATGAATTACCATATAGGAAATCAAAAAAAGTCATACAAGTAATGAATTATTACCAGGTAGGAAATCAAGAAACAGTAATACCAGTAAGGAATTACCATATATGATTACCATGCTCTGGTGGCCTAGTGGTTAGAGTGTCCGCCGCAGAAAAAGTAGGTCATGGGTTTGATCCCCTGCCAAGTCATACCAGACTTACAAAAATGGTACTAACAGCTGCCTCGCTTGGTGCTCAGCATTAAGAAGTGAGTGTTCGCACTGGTTGGCCTGGTGTCAGGGTAACGTGACTGGGTGACACATCATGCTACATGTCTGCGGCATGATAACCCAGTGCTAGACATCACTATAAACTGTCACATTGCAGACATAATAGGGATATGAATGAAAATTTTTTAAACCTACGTTAAAAATCCTAATCAAACAAAACCATGTAGGAAATTAAAAAAACAGTAATACCAGTAATGAATTACCATATAGGAAATTAAGAAACAGTAATCCAGTAATGAATTACCATATAGGAAATTAAGAAACAGTAATCCAGTAATGAATTACCATATAGGAAATCAAGAAATGGTAAAAACCCCAGTAATGTAGTATGACATAGGATTTTTTTTTAAAAATGGAACCACTCTGGTGGCCCAGTGGTTAGAGCGTCCGCCACGGAAGCGGGAGGTCGTGGGTTTCATCCTCGGCCAAGTCATACCAAAGAGTTACAAAAATGGGACTAACAGCTGCCTTGCTTGCCTGGTGTCAGGATAACGTGACAGGGTGCCACATCATGCTACATGTCTACAGCATGATGCCTCAGTGCTAGACATCACTATAAACTGCCTCACTGCAGACATCATAGTGATATGACTGAAACATTGTTAAAACTACGTTAAAAATCAAAATAATAAAGAAAATAAGAAATGATAATGCCCGTAATGTATGATAATGAAAATCAAGAAATGGTAATACCAGTAATCTTGTATGACATATGATACATGTATTAAGAAATGGTAATACAAGTAATGTAGTATGACAGGATATCAAGAAATAATAAGACCAGTAATGTAGTCTGACAGTATATCAAGAAATGGTAAGACCAGTAATGTAGTATGACATATGATATTAAGAAATGGTAAGACCAGTAATGTAGTATGACAGGATATCAAGAAATGGTAATACCAGTAATGTAGTATGATAATGAAAATCAAGAAATGGTAATACAAGTAATGTAGTATGACAAGATATCAAGAAATGGTAAAACCAGTAATGTAGTATTTAGGATATTAAGAAATGGTAATACCAGTAATGTAGTATGACAGGATATCAAGAAATGGTAATACCAATAATGTAGTGTGACAGGATATCAAGAAATGGTAATACCAATAATGTAGTATGATATATGATATCAAGAAATGGTAAAACCAATAATGTAGTATTTAGGATATTAAGAAATGGTAATACCAATAATGTAGTATGATATATGATATCAAGAAATGGTAATACCAATAATGTAGTATGATATATGATATCAAGAAATGACAATACCAATAATGTAGTATGACAGGATATTAAGAAATGGTAATACCAATAATGTAGTATGACAGGATATCAAGAAATGGTAATACAAGTAACAGTAATGAAATAAATCCCAGAGAGTTGCTATATGCACTTGGCAAGTCCAACTGCAAACAAGACTGGCCTAGTCATATAATGTGCCAGCAGACCAGTTTCTATGTTTTCTTCTGATTATTTCTTACAAATCTAACAGACCCAGTCGTATAATGTGCGAGCAGACCAGGGTCTATGTTTTTTTACATATAATTCCTTACAAATCTAACAGACCCAGATCTGCCAGCATGATATGCAATGGCCAATCTATATCTGTGCATTTGCATTTCAGTTCAACACATGAGCAAGTACATGCTCAATACATTTCATGAATTAAAAGAATTGACACATAATTTTTAAGGGATGCCTTTTTTATACTAGATATGTCGATTTTTGCTTATTCTTTGTATAAGTTTTAGCAGAAATATTTTGGTAAAATATAGCTGAATTTTATGGGAAGGTGATGGTACGATTTCTTTTTATTTATTTTGTAAATTTTTTTTTATTTTTTTGGGCAGAGTGGTGTTGATCGTGGATGTTTTTTTTTTTTATCAAAATGTGTCTCATCTGGCCCAATGGACAGCTCAACTTGAACAACAGGCTAAATTTCTGAGAGAAAAAAAAAACAATATGTTTACACATTTCGGAATAAACTTTTTCTTTTAGGAAATCAGCTTCCAAAATATGAATTTTCTACATTTTTAAAGTGGAAATCCAGAGGCCTGTTTCCTGAAGAACAGAGTCCATTATATTGAAAACTGGACTGAATTATGAAATGTGTCCTGACCAAAATTGTAGATCCTGAAAGTACATTTGTAAATACCAGTTTGCAGTTCTCACAATGAAATGAGACAGTTGACATCTCTATCTCATTCAGCCAAAACAGTTTTCACTGTACTACAGTGAATGTATCAATAGTACACACAATGTATCATTAGTACACACAATGTTGCAATCACCTGTGTGCTTAATATATCTTAATATAATGTGACATAGGGTGTAACATTGTTCAGTTCAAAGTCATATTGGACAGACTCTGAATTAAATATTTTTTTTTTACCACTAAGCTCAAATGTAAAACTTGCAAATTTACCCTTTGAAGCAGAGACTTTTAAAACAGGGAACTGTTTAGATTGACAATAAATATATCCATATGAAATTATATTTTGTATTATGTAATCAAAAGTTGTTTATGAAAATTGGGCCGGGCTGACTCTTAGAGGTACATTTTTACTAGATGTGTGCATGCTTTAGTCGTGGCTTTCTGCTTTCCTTTATGGGGCAACTCTTCCAAATTTCAGATCCGATTTACTTCCAATGATCCTTCATCAGTACATTACTGTAAACAGGTGACTGTCAACGAATATGAAAATCTTCGATTAAGCCATTCGCAGAAGGCACTGGTTGATCTGCTTGATGAAATTATTGCTGATAATTCTATGTCTAGCAAAGACAAGAAGAAAAGACTAAAACAGGTTTGTTCATGTTAACTCAAATAGAGATCATCCAGTTTTGATTTTGCATTAGGGGCCATCCGTTAGTAGATAAGCAAAACAATCAGCCATTTTTCAACCCCCTTCCCCCCTTTATTACCTGGTGTACTTAGTTTAAACTAACCCATATATGTGTGCATACACTTTTGCTTAGTACCTCTGCATACACACAAATATTCACAAACCTTGCCATGTACCCCCTACCACTTTTAGGTATAGGACATGAAAATTGAAATACCAGTTTTTGTAAGTAAATCAAGCTATTTTTCAATTGAGATGCATCAAAGAATGAAAAAACTTCAGTCTCAACTGTCTCTGTGATGCAGCGTGGGGTACTTTTGTGACATGAAAGGAGTGAGGGGTTGACAATCCTCAAAATGCAGTTTTGTAAATTTTAGGAAAAACCTGGTCCTACTTAATTTCATGAAAATGAACAGAGTCTACAACTCTGGATTGTGCCAGAAAACATGTGAATAGCTTCAGTTTTAATTAGGACAAACAATGAAAGCTATACCAAATCACACGTGTCGTCAGCCTGCTGAGGAATGTATGTACTCATTTTGAATAGAGCTTTCTAGGACTAAATTCATACAGATATAATCTTGCCTTGACACCATTTATTTAAACAAGTTTGATACATACATTTTAAGAGAAGACATAAACACTATTTTTGCTTATCTGAATGAAAATCAATATACATATATATATATATATATATATATATATATATATATATATTAAATAACTTCTAGAAGTTATTAAATCTAGTTTTGTACACTAATGCTGTTGACCGACAATGGGGTCAATGCGCTAAATATTTGAGGGATAATTTGGCCTGCACACCAGTTAATGCATATATGGCTGAAACCACCAGATAGGATTCCTGATTTGAGACTTCGTACGGTAAATAGAGGTTACTCAGAATTATGAAATATACATGGATATATTCCAAATTGTTGGAATCTTAAGACCTACCATGTTTATTGGCATTACCTCCTCTAAATGTATGAAAATAAAACTTTCAAAATTTTCAACACTTCGAAAAATACTATTTTTTCTTCCATGGGCCGCTTAGTTCAATAAACAAGTATCCGGATATGTATTCTTTTGGGTTCCAATGATTTTACATTCAAACGATCCAATTTTATCTCACAATATGCCGTAACAGCAGACCACTGTTCTGGAACCTAAGTGGCATCAAAAAACGGGAAGCCAGAAGTGGGTTATTTCCCCTGTCAGTCCTATACCTACCACTTTTAAAAACTAATTTACATCAATGATGTGATATATTAATGCACCAAACTTAATAATTCATCAATTAATAATTTCTGTCTAATTGTGTCATCAGAGTGTTTGAAGTGGGACTTTATTTGACACCACAGACCATATTTGCATGCTTGAGACAATATATTCAAGGAATCTAATATAAAATAAACTAAAATTGAATCATTCACCATCTTTGATAATCTCAACAATTCTGTACATTTTAAAAATACATCTTTTTGTACAAATGTACAGGAATTCCATGTTATTGTTCATTTGGTGTTTTTTAAATAGAAATAATAAAACTAGACATTACAAATTTGGATACAGATCTTGATTGCAATGGACTGTCTTGTAATCAGGAAAGGACAGTGTGCAGCCTGTATGCTTGTGTACATTAAGAGCTTGTGTTTCCTTGGAAAAACTAATAATTTGATTGTGTTAGGAACCCTCTTGTAACAGTCAGGTTAGAAATTGTACATTGATGATTGAATTGATAAAGTTTTATTCATTTTTTTTTTTTTTTTTTTTTTTTAAATTGGTAGTTGGTGCAAACAGTCTATTGGTGGCTAAGGCACACAGCTTTACTCATAGTAGCTGTAATATAGTTTGTATTGTTATGTGCATATGTACTACATGGTCTTGCTCCCCCTCTTCCCCCTCCCCATATGCACAGATTTGCAAATGTACCTGCCCCATGTACTCAATGGATGACCTCTATTGTGGAAAAACATGTTTCCAGTCTGCTGTTATCCCTTGTGTTTCGTTGCTGACCATAGCACATTTTTCTCCCTAGAGTAAAAACAAATTCAAGCTTTTAAAATAAAAACATTTTTTTTTACCCCAGTGTAAATGTATATATATACTTTTTCTGCCATAGCTCCATGACTTAGTTACCTGTTGGCTTTAGCAACAAAAATTCTTTTAATTGAGGCAAATGATTTTTTATTTGCAAGTATCCTTTTAAGAAGGTATCCACAAATGTACATTTCACTGTTGACCGCTCCAGTGTCTCAGTGTTTAGAGCATATGTTGTGGATATTGAAGGTTACAGGTTCAATCCCTGGCCAGGTCATACAAAAGACTTTTGAAAAAAAGTATTAACAGCTGCCTCCATAGTGCTCAGCATTTTAAGAGGTTAACGTTTGGACTGGTTGACCTGGTGTCAGGATAATGTGACTGAGTGGGACATCATGCTACATGACTGTGGCATGATGCCCCAGTGCTAGACATCACTGTAAACTGTCACTCTGCTGACACCATAGCGATATGACTGAAACTGTTAAAGCTATGTTCAAAATCCATATCACATGCACACATTTTATGTAGAAATTTAATATGGATGAAAAAGTTAACAAAATGTCTCAATTTAAGATATGCAATTTTGAGAAATTTGGTTAATTTAATACTTTATATAAATCTATCAAATTTTAAAAAGATGCCGCATGAAGAATAAGAACCAACTAAATTTGACCAGATCAGCTTTCTTTAACTTGAAGATTTCTATCATTGATCATCATTTGGTAGCTATTTATAGTTTACCTACCATTTATGTTTTGGTCCCTTACCGTTATGTCACACTAGTTATTAATTATTATATGAACATTTACATACTAAATTTACATTATATTTTGAGCTTCATTTTTCTCATTAAGTTCCAGAAAACCTATCCGGATATCTATGCCAAACGATTCCCCAGTATTCAGAGTGAAGCAGATTGTGATATCAAGGAGACCAAGCCCAAAATAAAGCCCCCTCTCTTTGTGAAACCACTGTTGAGGCTTAGAGGGCTTAGAATCTAAGCCCAAGGGAGATTACTCAATTATATCAAGGGAGCCTACTCAAAGAAACCAGGAGATATTAACTATGGAGAACTTATGTACAGGTGTATTGGTGTAATACTCATTATGGAATGCCAGCACAATGTAATAGTCATAAACAGCAATACTTTATAGTATGTAAAAATGGCTTGACTTGCAATTATATGATAATTTATCATTGAATTATTTTAGCATGATGTGTATATATGTTGATATTTGTGTTATCTTCTGCTTTGTACTGTTTGTTTATCTTTTTAGTAGATATTACTATATATCATCACTTCCCTGATATTTCCATATGGCTATATTTTCCCTGCCACATTGATCTTAACCACGATAGACCAAGATAGGTTACAGAGAGGTATTTTCAGTTTAACCTTCTGAAGTGTTTGTAAGCAATCATACAACCCTTATCTATCACCTTATCTATCATACAACCCTGATCTATCATACAACCCTTATCTATCATCTTATCTATCATTCAACCCTTATCTATCATACAACCCTCATTTATCATACAACCCTCATTTATCATACAACCCTCATCTATCATACAACCCTTATCTATATCCTTATCTATCATACAACCCTTATCTATCATACAACCCTAATCTATCATACAACCCTTATCTATCATGCAATCCTCATCTATCATACAACCCTTATCTATCATACAACCCTTATCTATCATACAACCCTTATCTATCATACAACCTTATCTATCATACAACCCTTATCTATATCCTTATCTATCATACAACCCTTATCTATCATACAACCCTTATCTATATCCTTATCTATCATACAACCCTTATCTATCATACAATCCTTATCTATCATACAACCTTATCTATCATACAACCCTTATCTATATCCTTATCTATCATACAATCCTTATCTATCATACAACCCTTATCTATCATACAATCCTTATCTATCATACAACCCTTATCTATCATACAACCCTTATCTATATCCTTATCTATCATACAACCCTTATCTATCATACAATCCTTATCTATCATACAACCTTATCTATCATACAACCCTTATCTATCATACAACCCTGATCTATCATACAACCCTTATCTATATCCTTATCTATCATACAACCCTTATCTATCATACAACCCTTATCTATCATACAACCCTCATCAATCATACAACCCTTATCTATCATACAACCCTCATCTATCATACAACCCTTATCTATCATACAATCCTCATCTATCATACAACCCTTATCTATCATACAACCCTTATCTATATCCTTATCTATCATACAACCCTTATCTATCATACAACCCTTATCTATCATTCAACCCTAATCTATCATACAACCCTTATCTATCATACAACCACAACCCTTATCTATCATACAACCCTTATCTATATCCTTATCTATCATACAACCCTTATCTATCATACAACCCTTATCTATCATACAACCCTGATCTATCATACAACCCTTATCTATATCCTTATCTATCATACAACCCTTATCTATCATACAACCCTTATCTATCATACAACCCTCATCTATCATACAACCCTTATCTATCATACAACCCTCATCTATCATACAACCCTTATCTATCATACAATCCTCATCTATCATACAACCCTTATATATCATACAACCCTTATCTATATCCTTATCTATCATACAACCCTTATCTATCATACAACCCTTATCTATCATTCAACCCTAATCTATCATACAACCCTTAGCTATCATACAACCACAACCCTTATCTATCATACAACCCTTATCTATATCCTTATCTATCATACAACCCTTATCTATCATACAACCCTTATCTATCATACAAACCTAATCTATCATACAACCCTTATCATCGGCTTCTTGGTCTCCATTGATATCCACACAAATAAAAGCATATACATATTAACACTTAACACTGAATATCAACCATTTGATCTTCCTATGTCTAAGGCAAAAAAGGATTTGTTTTTTTTTTTTCATAGCACTTAACCCTTGGGGAAAAGTGGTTGAGGATGCTAAATTAGTACACATATTTACATAAGTTGTACAACACAGTTAATTTTTAGTATTTAGCTTTTTGTGCACAATAATATACCATTAGTAGCTACACAGCAATAGATACACAATAGTAGCTACACAATAATAGCTACACAAATTAGCTAAATAGCAATAGATACACAATAATAGCTACACAATAACAGATAGACAATAATAGATACACAATAGTAGCTAAACAGCAATAGATACACAATAGCAGCTACACAATAATAGATAGACTAATAGTTACACAATAACAGATACACAATAATAGATACACAATAGTAGCTGAATAGCAATAGTTACACAATAGTAGCTACACAATAACAGATACATAATAGTAGCCACACAATAGTAGATGCACAATAGTAGATACATAATAATGGATTCATATTAGTAGCTACACAATAATAGATGCACAATAATAGCTACACATAGTTGATGCACATTAATAGCTACACAATAATTGATACACAATTATCTATACAAATTAGTAGCTACACAGTGAAAATTTCAAGTTCAAAGTTTAAAATGAATAGAAAAGTTCTAATGTAAAGATAACAACAAAATCTATTGTTTGAAAAGGGTCCAAGATCTTTGTATCCTGAGTTAATTTTCTGCATGATAGTGTTTACAATGGCTACAGAAGTTTAGTGAAAATAGAGGCAATCTATATTATTGTTTATTACGTTCTGCTTTACGCAAGACTGATTTAATTAGATGAAAAGACTACATTTTTGTGACTGCAGCTAAATGTATTTGAACCATTGCATTTTCAGTTTTATTACTGAGTTTTTATGTTACTAGAGAAATTTAATAAAACAGTCAGAATAAGCAAATTAATTTCGCACAAATTTTAATGAATTTAAATATTTGATGTATGTTCTACCAGATGCATTAATTATTGACTTCAGTTATATCATTAGTCATCCATTCAACTGTTATGACACAACTTGTAATGATATAAAAATTTCTCAGGACACAAACACAGTTGTAAATAGTAGAGACAGATTTGCCTGTCTATAATATGCCAGCAGGTCAAATTCTAATCAGTTTATTCTTTTTGTGATTTCTGGCAAACATCACAAAACCAAGTCTTGAGGAGGGGTCAGAGTTGAGCTCATTTGCTAACTGTGTGGTATATAGCAAACATCATCAGCATAAGACCTGATGATCTCAAAATTCTAAGTTGGACATTGATCTTCCATGATCAGCCAATCAAAAACAACTTGCCATATGTAATACTGACTGCAACACAAAATTTCAAATTCAGTACATTGATGATTTCCTGGCCAGATCTTTCAGTGTGTTCTGTGATGGCAGATCTGTCTACCTTGATATCTGAATGGTGCACTTGGTATATGGGGAAGTATGTTACTATAGCTCAAGAAAGAGGAAAAAGTCTCTTGCGCTTAATGTTCTAGTCTAATTTCTTGCTTTCTGTTTATTGTAATATAGCATATACATTTATTCTATTTGTCCATGTAGCAAGATAAAGGTATCACATTTCTGACTGTTAGTGTCTTTGGTTTAGGTGTCAGCATTAAGTTTTTCTATGCTGCTTAGTTTCTCTGAAGGGTCGTCATTTGTATATCCTCTTGGGAAGATACTACTCGACATGGGTAAATGTGGGTCACTGTGACCTGCTTCTAACAACTTTACAGCGTTTTTTAATTTTGCCACATATTTGCATATCTTATTGACTATTTTAAGAATTTGATGTGAATTAGAACAGAATGCCGTATATTCAGGATTTTGCAAAACTGACTTTATTTATATATAAATTCCACATTTTGGTTTATACTGTCAAAATTCCAGACAATCTAAATTGTATGGGATCAAATTTTGAACAGGCATTTTCTTTATTAACACAGGTAGGGACATGATAAAAATAGTTCTGCACCAATTTCATACACTGGTACATAGAATGTAATTTCACAATGTAACAAAGAGGGCCCCGAGTGGTCTAAAGCGCTGTCCGTTACGGACCACTGCCATCTCACCTCTGCGTGTGTTTGAGTCTAAGATTCGGCAAATGTAGTTATGTGAGAAAGCTTGCCAGTAGCTTCTCGTGGGTCGGTGGTTCTTTCCGGGGGTTGTCCGGGTTCTTCCTCCACCATTGATACTGGCCGCCATGTATAGCCTATATTGTGCTGAAAAATGGCGTTAAACCATAAAAAACAAAAACAATGTAACAAAGCATCATGTACACAAAATGAAACCAGTCATTGTGACTAATTAATGTACACAAAATGAAACCAGTCATTGTGACTAATTAATGTACACAAAATGAAACCAGTCATTGTGACTTATTAATGTACTCAAAATGAAACCAGTCATTGTGACTAATTAATGTACTCAAAATGAAACCAGTCATTGTGACTTATTAATGTACTCAAAATGAAACCAGTCATTGTGACTAATTAATGTACACAAAATAAAACCAGTCATTGTGACTAATTAATGTACACAAAATGAAACCAGTCATTGTGATGAATTAATGTATATATTTTATCCTGAGACAACTTGTCTATAAATCAAGTCTTCATCCCTCTTCCCCCACCCCCACCCCTACACACATACACACACACACAATTTCTGTTGAATCAAGGGTGTACTTTCATCAGACATCAGATCTGTCCTTAAATGTGACATGAATTATTGAGTCTGTTTAGCATTTGGGAAAAATCTAGAAATCAAATTCACATTCTGTGGCACTCTTGTTTTTCTGCAAAGTCTATAAATTTTAACTTCTTCATGCCATCATAAATTTTAACTTCTTTGTGCCATCATAAAAGTCAATAAATTTTTAACTTCTTCGTGCCATCATAAATTTTAACTTCTTCGTGCCATCATAAAAGCATTGCATTTACTTTTCCCCATGTTGATGAAACTACTGAAGTTGAGCAACTCATAATGTACTAACTCAAGTAAAATGACACTCGGTAACTGATAATGCTGATGACTCAGAAACATTTGGCATTACTCATACAAATTAAAACTATGCTAATACTGATAGAAAATCTATATGGCAGATATAGTACTTTATAGGATTCGTGATATTTTAAAATTTGCAGAAAATGCTAACATAGCTAAAATTATTGCACAAAAATTATTCTTGCCAGTATCGAAATTGAGAAAACTTACAAAATGTGGCAATGCAGACATTGATCCCCATGCTGTATTTAGTCATCAGGCTCAAAGGCTTTCCTTAAATGCATCGATTAAATCTACTTAAGTATGCAGGGTAATGCATTGTACGAATTTGACTACAATAGAACCTGTCTTGTAAGATCACTTCTTTTGCCAAATAAATATGGTCTCTGATAACATGTCACAATGCTACATAATGAATGAAGTTGTGCATTAAGAATGTGGTCTCTCAAGACAGGTGCTCTCACAAAGCAGTGGTCTTTCAAGACTGGTTTTACTGTACTAAAATAAATGAATGGTGTTTTAATTCATTATTTACTGAGTTATGTTTCTTGCATTGCAAAACTGAAGAATAAAGCTGTGTTATTTTGTCTACATCCCAACCTTTCTCACACCCACTTCATTAGTTTTATCTTGTCTATCCATCCATGTTCTCAGCCCATCACACTTTCATGCAAGCAGGGAAGCTCAGAAACAACTTAAAACAGATCAAAGTTTACATTTTGATAATGGACTTTAGTGGGTAAAGAATTCAATTAGATTCTGGAATTGAGTGGGTCCATAAGCCGTTTAGGTTCAAGTTATAGTAACCTTAGTTTTTAATCGATACACTGTTTATATTTTTTTAATATATTTTATTTTTGCAAATACCCTGTAAACTGTTTTAATAAAAAAAAATTACTTGATGTAAATGAATGCTACTTAGTTCATTGGATTATATTTTCATCATGGTTTTCAATATTTTTTCTCAGAATTTTGTTTATTTAAGCATCATTCTGGGGGGGGGGAATGTTGGATATATATATATTTATCATCATCAGTCTCTTGACCTAGTGTGGTCGTCGATGCACTATGCTGCTGAACATCTGACCAGTTCCCTCCACTTGTCTCGATCATGTGCCAATACATGTGTCTCTGCAAAACGTTTCCTGGACAATTCTGTGATATTGTCAGTCCACTTTGTTCTGTCTACCTCTCCTTCTGCCAACCTGAATGCTGCCCTCCAGTGCTGTTGTGAATAGACTGTTGCCTCTAGTGACATGGCTATACCTTATCAGCTTTCTCTTTTTGACAGTGTCAAGAGGTCTTCATATTGGCCTATGTTGTGTCTGACGGTGATACATTCCTTTTTAATTTTTTAGTTAGCACAAGTATCTGCATAATAACACAGACAAATATTGACTTTTTTATTAAATCTGGTTATAATCAAAGATTAGCTTGAATGAGTGCTTTTCAGAATGAATGCTTTTCAGACATGATCCATCAGCATGACAGACTAAGAAAAATGCTGTCAAGTACTTTGTAATTGTGGCCCCAAGTGCTTTCAATACAGCTTTCGGATTGTCTTTTCAGACGTGTACAACATGTCCCGCCCAGCATAGCTGGCACTGCATCAGGATGGTGTGGATGCTGGGGAGACCTACTTTGGCTAGTAACTCAGTGTCTGGAACCTTGTCCTGCCACTTTATTTTGAGGATTTTCCCGAGACTTATATGAAAGTGGTTCAGCTTCCTGGTGTTGGTATACCATCCACATTTCACATGCATAAAGTAGTGTGGGGAGCACAGCTGCCCTGTATACCTTTCTTTTTGTATGGATGCTGATACCATTTCTATTCTAGACACTGGCATAAAATCTACCAAAAGTTGCTTTGACTCTGGCAATGCAATGGTTCACCTCATCGTCTATAATGACTCTTTGTGACAATGTGTGAAGTGGTTCACGACATTGAGTTTTCTTCATCATTAATGGATGAAGGGTGATTCACTATGATGTCAGAGTGTTCAGCCCATCATTGAAGAATCTTCTCTTTGTCAGTATTTAGTGTGTTCCAGTCTGAGCTAAGAAGGGGGATGATCCAGAGGATGTAGGTCAATGCACTTCTTTTGGGGCTTTGTAGAAGTTCTTGTCATGTTGGTCTGCGTAGCACTCAATCTCATCAGTTTTGTTGCTCATTCATGTGTGAGCAAAATCCTGTTCATTTATGTGTATTTAGTTGTATGCATCTTTCCTAGAGGAGGACTTGGGGTTGTTATGGCAGGTTTGAAGGAGGTTGTGTTTTTCATCCATTAATTGTTCTCATCAAACCAGTCTTAATGCTTTCTGGTTGAGGGTTGTAGGATTTCCGAAGCTGTGCTGTAGACCAGCTCTCTGAATGCCTCCCAGACTGTCTTCACATTCTGATTGTTAAGAGGGGTGCATTTCAGACGTTCTTCCAAGGCATCCATAGAGACTGTTTGGTACTGGTGCATTTCAGCTTGGTTATAATGAGGCAGTGGTCTGTCTAGCAGTCAGCACCGCACATGGAATTGGTCACATGCATGTCCCTTTTCCTGACAGTGATGTAGTCGATGAGGTACCAGTGCTTAGAGCGTGGTGCATCCATAACATCCGGTTACGGGTAGGGAGGCAGAAGGCTGTATTGCTGATCAGCAGTTCATGCTCGATGCAAGTCTGAAGCAAAAGGAGACCGTTACTGTGAAAGTGACCCACTCTGTGCTTTCCTAGCACTCTATCCCAGGCAAAGAAGTACACAATATTTACACAATACCCACATAATAAATTTACATGCCTGATGCTGACAATATCAATCCACAGTCAGGTTCAAAGTACATATCTTTTTTACCTAATACCCGTATCATCAGTCCCCCATCAAGTACATCGTACCTAGACAATTGACCTAATACAACATGATTAATCCTCAGGTACAAGGAATATAGATTGGTCACCTAATACTCTCATTATCAGTCAACATGCATTACATACATAGGATGTTTACCAAATACCAACATGATCAATCCACATCAAGTAAGTAGTACATGGCCTGTTCCCAAAAATAACCTCAAGATAATGAACCTGAATAAAATCCTGTACTGAAACTTTATTTGATATCCAAACGAGTTCAGCAAACATGCCAAAACCGCCCAAAAATAACCTCAAGATAAGGAACCTGAATAAAATCCTGTACTGAAACTTTATTTGAAATCCAAACGAGTTCAGCAAACATGCTAAAACAGCCCAAAAATAACCTCAAGATAAGGAACCTGAATAAAATCCTGTACTGAAACTTTATTTGAAATCCAAACGAGTTCAGCAAACATGCCAAAACAGCCAACTTCAAACAAACCTGATTATATAAGAATTATACGTAACAGCTTGCCAGCATGAGTAGTCTTTGGGTCTGTTTTTGCAATACATTTATTATTTGCATAGTACCTGTAAAATTGGACATTAAGGCTTAAATGTTGTGAGAAGACAGTTCCATTTTCTTTTTTTAATCTTAATTTACATAACTGCAGGGTTCTCACAAAGTATGGGGGGCGGGATTTTCACTTTTTGTGAAAGTCAGTCGATCACAACCAAACAACAATATTTGAACACCAGTTGGTTTCTGTTGATTAGCATGTCAACAAATAAAAAAAATGTTGGACCAAACTATTGATGGAGGAGGAGAGCGAAACTGGTGGAAACAAATGAAAAATCTTCCACAGTTGATGCCTCGAAGGTAGAATCTCATATTGTCCGTGAGATATAGCAATCAACTTGTGAGCATGCTTTGTCATGTGTAGATGAAAGTGGCAATGGTGATGTCTCTTGTGCAGTCTGAGATGAAACTTGAGAAGATTGTCTAATGGAGTGGCCCACTATACTTGCAGAACATCCTGATTGAGATTTGATCACTGAGCAAGTATTCCCATTGAGTGACAAAGGCATGAGAATATCATGACTCCATATCATGTGTGTACCTGGTCACTAATATGATCTGTAGTGGATCTATGAAAGTGACATGTGGTGATGAGTAGGCAAACTGCACAATGACCTGTCTTTTGACTTGAATGGTAAGATTGACCGTGGTAGTAACCTGTTGAGATCTGAGATATATGATAGTGTCTGATTTTTGTGGAATGTTGGCATTTAATCCTGTATGACATTGTTTCGCTATCTGAGATGGACCAAGTGATACTTGAGCTATAAAAACAATCCATGCTGCCATATAACATATCTGAGCATTAATTTTAGATTGGTTCATGTGAAGTCCATAATGGCCTACCATTTTGGGCCTACAGTGTATCGCTGAATGGTGGAGGGATAGGGTTTAGTCAAAAAGGTAAGTAAAGGATCCCATTGAGTGGTAAAGGCGTAAGAACAAAGACTCCCTTAGATAATCAGTACGCAAAGGAAATAATTCAGAAAAATATAAGATCTTGTAAATGGGTTGCAAGATTACCAAGTGTGACAGCTTCATTAAATAATGAAATTACTCTAATAACTTCTATGAAACCTACCAATGCAACCACAAAAATAATAGATACCAATACAATGAGATTTTTTTTAAAAAAAAAAAACATCCAGTATTAGAATGTGTTACTGTAAGATATAAACATGGTGAACTTGAAGGTGGTTTTTAAAAAAAGAGTGACTGATCCTATCTGGAGTATTACAATTTCCAGCATAGACATGTGATCGTTTTTACTCATAACATGAATAAAATCAAACGTTCTGGGTATAAAATCTTACGGTTCGATCTCGTGGAAATATTGTTACTCTGTAAGTCCATGCATGGGTAGTATGCTCAATGATATCTATTGGAGCTCATCCTTTTTATAATGTTTTGAATCCTATAAAATCTCTCCTGTTATAGTTTTTACTGTTTTTGTAATTTTTAGTATCTTTTCTTTGATACATCGTTAATTGTAGCTCCGGTATTTTTTACTAGTTCAGCCCACTCATTGATTATTTTAAGCCTTCGATCCACGTATCGCATTTGTAAAATGTTTGACTATTTGTTCTGCCACACATTTTATCCTTGACAATTTCATTGATTAATGTTATCAACACTGGGTTTTTCATTTAACAGATAAATTCCATAAATAACAGTGGTTACAGGATATGCTCTTTCATAATACGGTTTGTCAGTACCAGTCAACATTCACGGTTTGGCATTTTTACTAAGTATTACAGTTTTTACGTTACCAAGGATAGGATCATATTGATCACCAATAATCCAATTATCTGTTTCAGCTAGTACAATGAATTTTACTCTGAAAAAAAACTTCCGCCCATCAAAATGGGTAGTGATATTTGCCACTCGTTTTTCGTTCATTGTAGCTTTGACACCGTTTTGACTGTTAGTTCTATTAATAACATTTTTATTCTTCATATCAACCAGAGATTTTATTGGTAAGTCAGGAGATATTCTATCGAGATTACATTTATATTTCCAAGGCTTGAATTCCGATAATCTCTCAAACTCCCCCATATTATAATTAAGACAAGTATTTAAACTAAAAAAATACATATACAATGACTCAAAAAAAGAATTAGTGTAGGTGGTTGATGATAGGGTCTATAACATATTGTAACAAATCTTGTATAAATGAATTCTGCATACATCATTTACAGCATGTACAACAAGGAAGCCTAGGTCTGAAACCATGTTACACGGTGGTGTTGGAGTTAAAGGAAAACACAATTGTGTTTGCAATGTTGTGGTAAAAGATACAGAGAGCTCAAATGGTATTATGATAAAAGAAATATAGACAGTGACAAAGCCATAAAAAATGTAGATTACTTGTCTAGATTCTCAAGTAACAATTTAGATAAATAACAATTTAAACAAATAATATTATTATATATATAATGAGCCAAGAATTTGTAAAGCATCCCATGATCAAGAATTATGTAGCATTTTGTGATGGTGCAATCAGAAACTGTTGGTTGAAAAGGCCAGTCGGCACTGTCAATAATAATGGTTATATATCTGATGTTTACTGTTGGAAAGAAACATACCATCATTTTATTCACAAGGTTTTTAAAGGAGAAGCCCAGCATGGTCTTGTGACTGACCACATTGACAGATATCCTAAAAACAATTCTTTAAATAACCTTCAAGCTCTCACAGAGAATACTTTACATGGTTTCATACGAAGATATCCAAAATTTGCCAGACCTATTAAATCCATCTGTATAAAGAATGGTGAAGAAAATATATTAAATCAATGAATGAAGCCTGGAAATATTTGGATATCTCTGCATACCCTCAGTACAAAGTGTAGTAAAATGTGTATATAAATCCGCATTTTTGAGAAAAAAATTGGTTTGCATATACAGACTGATTCGAAATACATGTATATATACATATTGTCAGAAGGGACATACTGTCAGGCATCGTTCTTTAGTAAGTCAGTGTTGTTACCTGTCAATGACCTGAAACATGATTGTGTTCGTCAGTAGATATCGCAGGTGGGGAAACAAGTAAAATTGTTAAAAATAATTACATGATTATCCATACCTAATAACATTTGCTTTTGGTATGAGGTCAAAATTAAAAACAATATGATCTTTCACTCCCACAACATATATTTATAGACAGAGCATAGTGTTTTTCCTCCCTCCAATACATACTGTAGGATATATTAAATTGTATGGTCATTTTTAGACAAATGTCACTGTGAGAATAATTATATATATATGAATAATAGTATAAAATTAAAAATTACTCTGAATAGTGGTTCCGGTACCTATATTATAATTTCTTTATACACACCTGTTGATTAGATCCAAAGCTCAAGTAGTAGAGGGAGTGAACCAACCATTTTTGTACAGCCGTTGTTTTGGCAAAATAACGGTTATTTTGTAATTCAACAATTTTGTTTTCCCTGGATTAATCACTGCGGTAAAAATTTTGTTTTCCCGGGATTATTCGCTGCAGTAAAAACCCACCTTCGCGGGTCGAGTATTTCATCGTGAGAAATCCTTCGGATTTCAGAGACAAAGTCTCGGAGACAGGATCTGCGGCTGCGATTTAATTAACCATATATTTTATCTAATCCGATTTAATATCGTGTTCTAGGGTCAGATAAATTATCATTATAAAACCGTGAGGAGTTGCCTGAGCAACACTAAAGAAATTTCTAAACTTGTTAATGTCATAATCACTGCAGCACCAAGTTTGATGAATATTTCGTAGCGTATGAGTGTCAACTCCATTAAACACTGCAAGAATATTACAATTATCTCTGATCACATTTGGAATTCGAGTGTATCATTGAGTAACATGTATCACATCGGTGTTTTTGTGTCGTCGGCGGGAAAATATCCTAGCCGTTTTTTTTTTGTTTATCTAGCATCGTATCGTTGTACACAACTAGATTGTTAACACTGGAAGCGATATCTTCAACAGAGGGTGCTTCATCAATATCGTCTTTGCTGCATTCTCATTGAAAACAGTGTTGATCGTCTACACTTGGTGCTACCAAATAAAGTATATCCCACTTCATTATCAAATTAAGTAGCAGTTGTGTTTTACCACTCCCCGATGGACCAATGATAATCATTCAAATTTAATTTGGTCACATTGGATGATGTTTGACATGTCCTTGTTTTTTTCAATGCGGAAAAAACAATAATTTTCATTAGATATAACATAAATATATTATGGATTTATATTATGTAAAATGTAAAACTTATATATCAATGATTGACCCAACTCCTAATACAACAAAAACAAATAGAGATGCGGTCACCGGCAAGTGTACACAATGTGGTATAGCAAAAAAAAACATTTGTCAGTTAAAAAGAAATTGAGGTGATATTTGCTGCCAGGTTAACAAAACTCCCAGGAGCACCGTGGGCAAAATACCCAGGAGAAAAACATCTTCCCAGATATAGTTAATGTGGACCGGCAACTCGATTAGATATTGGACTTGATGACCAAGATCAAGCCCATCTTGGCAAATATCTGATAAACGCTATCGATAGAGCTTGTCATGCTCATGATGTCGCATATTGAAGCAAAGATCTTGAACAATGTCATATCGCAGATATAAATTTGATCCATGCGCTGAATTCAATCCCGGATAAATCTTTCGAGGAAAAATTATCCTGGTTAACAAAAAGGTAA
Source organism: Unio pictorum (assembly GCA_030141615.1). NCBI lineage: Eukaryota > Metazoa > Mollusca > Bivalvia > Unionida > Unionidae > Unio > Unio pictorum. The sequence continues at coordinate 551,510 of JARLTB010000252.1, forward strand.
ACTTGTATTAGGTGCTAGTATTTAATATCATGGAGTCAATTTATTACTCTCCAACAGGATAATAGAAAGGTAAATCAGCAGTCGATAAACTCGCCAATGCAGCAAAAGTAAAAAATACAACAGCGGCGGATTGGTTATCCAAACAGGCAATATGGCAAATTTATCTACCACCACCAAGAAAGATTTAATATGCGTCATTCGATGTTAATGTTCCAAATGAAGTTCATCAGGCTGATATATTATTTCTACCGCATGATATTGTTAAAAAAAACGTGTTTATAAATACACGTTGACGGTAGTTGATATTGCTAGTAGATACAAGGAGGCCGAGCCATTAACAACAAAAACATCATCTGAAGTTGCTTCCGCGTTCAAGAAAATTTATCGTTGAGGTCTTCTGCGATGGCCAAATCTCCTACAGGTTGATCCTGGCAAGGAATTTCAAGGTGAAGTATCATCAACAATGATACAGCATAATACAGTGATATGACGAGGGCACACTGCAATACATCGCGATCAGGCAATTGTTGAATGATTTAACAAAACACGGATAAATTATTTCATTATCGATGATAAATGATCTCATGAATGGGTTAAACGATTACCAGAGGTAATTACTGCCCTCAACAATGAAATTACTCGGACATTAAACATGAAACCAGCTGTCGCGGTAACAAAAATATATATAAACATACCCGTGAATGACTCTTCAGCACAGATATTACCTGTGGTATCATCGACGTAAACTCGTCAAAGTTGATTTATTCATCGCACTTGCAATACTGAAAGATAAACTAAATTTGACCATTCGATGAAATCATCGATGATCCAAAAAGTAGTATCAGTGATAGTTAATCCTTGTGAACAATGTATCGTCATCGCATATCCTAATCGGCATGGAGAATTTTCTGCATTTATTGCATTTCTGACAACAGCGATATCAACCAGTACAATATCCTTTAACACAAGTTCTTGTCCCTCAGATTTTCCAGGAATATCAACTTCAATGTTTTGTCGTCGAGTATCCTTGGGTCTATAACATAACGGAATCTGCCACATTGGGATTTTTTCTTTGTGGAGATAAAATAATTTCATCTAAAGTAGATCTTATTTTTTTTTTCTGCTCGCAATTATCAAATCTGTTGGTTTCCATGTAGACCAGAAATCATTAATTGGAGTTTCAGGTATTGCTCTACGTGTTCACTCACATTTAATTTTATTTGATTGTAATCTTATCACAGATTTTAGCTCGGTTAACTCCGCGTCGAGTGACCGATGATCTGTGTTTTTCAACCAACAATGAGGAGATAATCCAGTAAATGGTGGTGGTTGACCATGATCACCACACATCACCGCGATGTTGTTTTTTTTAACAACCACCCCAGAAATGTTTTTAACTGAGTCAATGATACTGTACATATTTCATCTCACATAATTATCCCAGGGATATGTTTTGTTCCGATTCGATCAGGAGTCCTATCAGTGCCATTACATCGAATAGAGGCCGATCGAAATTCGGTTTCGGTTTCGGCGCCGAAAGTTGGCAAATGACCACTTTCAGCATAGTTTCGATTTTGGCCGAACCCAAAAAGTTCGCTTTCGGTTTGCTTTTGGTTTAGATGGTCGAAACTGATATTGACTTTCGGTCATCATCCGAAGATCTATTTTAACTATCAGAATGCTACGCTAGTGCTGCGTCTATTACTCTGTCGGTCGGTCAGTCGGCGCTAGGCAATTTGACATTTAGCGAAGTTCACTTAATGCATGCTCTGATTGATTACTTCTGTATTCGTTTTTAATTAGTGTGGCATTGCATCATCATACATGCCAACCATTATGCTTTTGGCGTAATCATTACGCTTTTTGTCACTAAATTACGTGTTACACTTAAACGTATATGGATTACGCTTTTTCGGTATATCCACCTCCCAAAAAAATCAATTAATTTTTTTTCTCGTTATTATTAAAATTTCATTAATCCCACAGACCGTATTTTAGAAAAGACGGCTTTTATGTAACTACAATATAAGAGTACGCTAGACCGTGGACTTTCGTAACAGTATCATGTTCTATTTATAGCTAACCTGGTTCTACTGTTGACCTCGATTCTATTTATAGAATCAACATGCGATGTGAGGAGATATCAGACTGGTTTTCCAAATTTAATCTTAACTCGCAGATTCCATATTCTAATTCATATTTCTTGCAGAATCAGTCTAATATATTTTAGCACTTAAAAAGTATATTTTATTTTACTCTATGCATTTATGTGAGCAAAAATATCCCCGTTCAAAAATTTCCCAGATAAATTAGAAAAAGGCAACCGAAAACCCCCGAAACAAAATATAACAGAATCCTCTAAATATTAAGGGGAAAAAAAATACAGCATCACGTGACATCTATTTCCGGCCGTGTCGAAAGAATTTTAAAATTTAGCGCTAAACGTCTTAAAAAGGTTTCTAGTCGATGTGTGTAAAGCTCAAAGTGCTACATATGAAAACTTGAAACAGTAAAGGATGAGAAGGGCAAATAATCGTTGTTTATTGAAATTTTAGCATGTTATATGTGGATTACGCTTTTTCTGCTTGGATTCCGCTTTTTGACCACTTGGATTACGCCATTTCCTCGTCAGGGGTTGGCATGTATGCATCATGAGCCAGGCCTGTTTAATAAATCTTGTGTTCGGCAACTTCGGTTTATCTTTCGCTTTCGGTTTCGGTTTCGGCCGCAGGTGTAGGTAAACTTTCGGTTTCGGCCGAAAGTCAATTTTTAACTTTCGGTCTGGTTTCGTTTTCGGCCGAAACCAGAAATTTAGTTTCGGTCGGCCTCTAATATCGAAAGAAACTATGATACGTGCACGCGTTAACCCCTCTGGATTTCATCTCCAAGGCAAGACGAGTTGGAGTCAACACGATCATGTCGGGATTTGTTTGCCAAATAAATCGATTACTCGTGTTGTCTTTCCACATCCTCCTGGACCGTTCAAATAAACGGTTTTATATCTGGTTATCGGATCATACACAGATGGATACTGTGTTACCTCATCGTTGGTATATTCACAGTAATTATCATCGATGGGAACGTCAACTGATTCACAGTATCCGTGTAACGTATCCTGTTTTATTCTCTAAGTTCCCCAATCGCCCTCATACGTAGTAAACACTTCAATGGATTTTCGGTATTTTCCATCGAAATAAATTGAGTCGGTGGCTACTCTAACAGCGATATCAGAGAATATTTTTATCATCGATAATAAATTTATCATTGTATAACCAAGCATCGATGATCTTAAATGAGTATACTGCGGTGACTTCCCTTTAAAGTATTTAACAATAGTTCCTAATTTTTCCTTGTAGGATTAATATGCGGTTTTCCTCGAGGTAAATATTTCATTTGTTGTTGTATCCGCGATTATAAAATCCAATTCAGCGTCATCGAAAACCAATCGAGTGCAGCGTCGTTTATGATCGGATGATCCACCTTAAGTAAATTTTTCCAATTATTCTTCTTCCTAGATCCTTTGCTTGTCGTTCTAGTTGTTTACTCATATCCCAATCATCGCATTTTTCAGGGGTTGGTAGCCAAACATCGGTTTGTTCCCAATATATTATCGCGGTGGAAACGGTCAACGTCGTTAATATTTTGTTATCATTCATGAAACATAGTAGCGCTATCGGAGCCCATCTTTTCGTTGAAAAATGTTTTCCCGTCCAGAGATAAAATATCGGGTGAAGATCCTCGGTGAATTTGAACTATGTCACTTTGGCAAATCCTGTTAAGTCGAAATCAGGTAATGTTCCGTTTATCGCCACTCTGGTCATCTCGTGTGTTGGATGTCCAAATTGTGTAAAGTATTCACTGCATTCACCATGCCCGAGGAAATTTCGAGGGTAACACGCTGCCATGTCAACGGCAATCATATCTTCGATGTTATATTGTGTATTATATATCATCGAGAAACTCATATCGGGATGGTTTCCACGAGTTTTTCTCTCTGGCAAAATGAGCTGCGAGTGGTCTAAAGCGCTGTCCGTTACAGACCACTGCCATCTCACCTCTGTATGCGTGTGATCGAGTCCAAGATTCGGCAAATGTAGTTATGTGAGAAAGCTTGCCAGTAGCTTCTCGTGGGTCGGTGGTTCTTTCCGAGGTTTGTCAGGTTTCTTCCTCCACCATTAATACTGGCCTCTATGTATAGCCTATATTGTGCTGAAAAATGGCGTTAAAACATAAAAAACAAACAAATGAGCTGCGACCGGTGGTACTTTAAAACAATTTTTTGTTATCTCGGATACATTGTCGGTATACTTCGCGGCTGAGGTTATTCATCTCCGTTTGAAATTCTGTTCGATATAATTCTCCATTAGTTCTCACAATTTGATCGTATCCTTCTTCCTCGTCGCTTTTAAATAACCATACGGAAACGGGATCGGTTTTATTTATCTCGTAGATGCAATCGAATATATATCCGTGATAGTATTTTATTGTTCGTGATACAGGGAATAATTGTACAGAACTACTCCATTCATGTGAATTATGATCGACGATTTCAATCGGAGCTCCGCCTTTTTTGTAATGACTGGAACAGTGTAATATTTCTCCAGCGATAGTTTTTACAGCTATCGGAAATTTTAATTTTTCTCCAACTCGGCAACATCACTTATTGAAGCTCCAGTTTGTTTAACCGATTCCTCCCACTTGGATAATTTTGATTTTCTCAGCTCGGTTAATCCATTTCCTCATCGAGCGTTTTTGAAGTGTTCTATGACTCGTTCAGCAACACAGTTTAACCGCGTTGAAATTTTCATCGGGTAAAGTTTTTAATATCGGGTATATTTCTCGGGTAATTCCATAGGTTAACGCTGTTGCAGGATACGCCCGATTATAATATCTGCTATCGATCCCGGTTAGCACACCTGGTTTTGTTCTATTGGTCATAATTTTAAAAAATTTCATTGAATTCAGTATCACGGTGATCAAATTATAGTTTTCTTATTATTTTTTTTCTCTTGTTTATAAATTTTACTGTAGTTTATCTGGATGAAGTATCTTCGTTGAGAGAAATTCATCATTGATAATATTTCAGCGGCGCGTTTATCTGTCATTGTGTTATCGATTTTTGATTTCCATCTTTGTGGTTTTATTTTATCATCGAAGTCAAAAACCTTCCTTCGTCGTCGTCGTTGATGTATTATTTCTATATCATCAAACTTGAAAATATGTTCCATATATATATATATATATATATATATATATATATATATATATATATATATATATATATATATATATATATATATAAAGCAAAATATATGTTCAATTAAATTGTACAATATATATAATAGCAATGGGGCAAAATTGCAAATGGATATGGAAGGCAAAGAATGGTTTATGTGGATGACGATGCGTAGGAGAGTACTGTGCATTTCATAATCAACAGATTAAGAACGGTTCTCGTGGGCTCATGAAATGCATCAATTGTGGATTCGGATTACGTGGTAATACTCGATTATTACTCAGTTGCGGTGGTAAAAGATTCAGGGAACTAGTTAGGTATTATTTAAAGAAATATAATATTGTAATCGATGATTTTGGTTATCTTACAGGGAATTATCGGAATAAACAATTAAATGGTTAATTTACATAAGAGATATATGGATCAAACTGAATTCATTTCTCACCCCATTTATACCGATTACAAGGTTTCTCGTTGTGGGATTGTCAGGCACCGTCTACGAAGAGAAAAAAATCGGTTCGATTATTAATAGGGGTTATATGATGGTTAAAATCAATGGGGGAAAAATATATCTAGCTCACAGATTTATTTGGGAGTGTTCAAATGGATTGATCCGTAGCGGATTAGTTGTTGATCATATCATAGAAATATTTTGGATAATCGCATAGAAAATTTGAGGGCAATTACTCAACAAGAAACTTGCCTTAATTAAGCTCGAAAAACTAAATCCCAGCAATGAAGACCTGTTAAAGCATTTATGGACAGCACGATAAGATATTCCCATTAATAAATTCTTCTGGTAGATACTATGATATTTATCCCCAAGCAATACAATATATTGCCGATGACATACCACTAGCATCGTTTTCAAAAAGATTTCACAGTTGGGTTTCATTTCTTTACGATGATTAATTACTTGATGGGCTATTTTGTTCAAAATTATTATCGATGAAATATACAAGTTGCCTGAGACATACTATCAATTAAACAAAAGATTTCCTATATGTATATGAACGACGAAAATATTGCCGAGTTCATAATTGAACTTGACCGAATTAAATATCTGGTTGGGGACAATAAAACATTCACTAGTGAGTTCATCACCGAGGAATACAGCGGTGTTAAATCAATGAGAAACAAAGACCTACCATCACATAAAAACGAATACAGGATAATACAAATAATGACAGAGGTCCGAGATAAGATCATTTATCGAAATTATGATAAATTGAAGTTGCTGGTACCTGTATAAAAACTCTTCAAAAAATATCTGGTGACAAAAAAAAAGATTTTCACGGAACAGCGACGACAAAAGGTTATCATTGACAAATTTGTAAAAATGTTGGATTGAAAATCTGAAAGATTTTATCGACGTAGTGTAGAAGGTTTTATCTCTGGTAGAATTCCAATTTTTGCTAACTCGGCATCGTTTTCAATGTCAACTTTGCCTTGTTGAATTTTATTTGCTAATTCACTGTTGCGCACGAAGTTTACTATGCTCGGCTAATGAAACGGCTTTATCTTGTTTTAATTGATCGATGAAAGCTATCCTTAATGATTTTTTTTTCTTCATTGGAGGTTCTAAGCGCCGTTATTTCCTGTTTGTAATCAGCTGTCATCTTCTCCGCGGTGATTCGCAGTTGATCCCGGTTTGCTTGCAAATCAATGATCTTTTTTTTTTTAGCTCGGAAATATCTTTGCGGAGTTTTCGTTTATTAACGCGATATTGTTGCTGAGCTTGTTTGAGTTCTTCAGCGGAACCTTTAGTCGTTATGGAAATCGGTTCTTTTGGCCATATCTTATACAATCGAGCTAGTCCTATTTTAAATTCATGGAATACATCGATGGGTCGTTTAACCCTCCTCAACGACATTTTTTTTCGTCCTCGACGGTAAGATATGTTGAAGTTCTCATATATATATATGTGTGAGGAAAATATCGCTGAAAAAAAAACAATGATGAAAACAATAACGTGCAAACAATAATGAAAATCATAAAAATAAAAAAAATAATCGAAAATCATAGTCAACAATTATGGACTTTTTTAAAATTTGCTGGATTTTTATCATCGAATTTTTTTTTTCATCAATGAAATTCTCAATGTTTGAGACATCATCGAAATTTTTGCGGTGCTCATCCGAAGGTGAATCCGCAGAGACTTTGTCTCCGGATAATATTTCATTGAGACGCTCCAAAGATATACAACACTGAGCATAATTCACTATCTGATCACGATTACAACTAATCAATTTTATAGGATCACGTTGAAGTTGTTCCAATTGATGATCCGTCAACAGAAACTTTTCATTACCGAATTTATTTATGACGAGTTCAAAATTTCCCACGATGGTTTCCTTGAATTATTTTCTAATCGCGGCTTTCAGTCTATCCTTGTCATAGATGAATACTCGTGCGTGCTGATACATTATTGAAAATCTACGATTTTAATTGTTGTAATATTTAATTACGATGAAAATCTCAAGATTTCACATCGAGGGTAATTTGTAGTTGTTCATTTAATAGATCTATCAGGTTATAATCCTGATCGACAAATTTGAAGTTTATTCTTGTTATCCAAGGATTATTACAAGCTAAGTACACAGGATTGATCGGTGTTTGTATGAACAAACTCCCGGTGGATACTTGCGGGGAGAACGTATATAAGATGTAACCTTGATCAGCCCGATTTGATGATGATGTATTAGCGCTATAACTCCCTACCACGACATCACATATAAGATATATCGCGATCACCGAGGTTATATCGACGTTGTGCGGTGAAACATGCCTACCTGTTCCGTCGGGAGAGTTGTTGTATCATAGGATGTTTGATATTTTTTTTCCGCGCTGCAATTATTCGATTGATATATTCAGCGGGGGTTCATCAGTGTCCTCAGATAGTTTTGTCCACGCGGTGTGTATCAACGGGAATTATTCATCGATGAGATCATTGAGCGATTTTTTAATTCAGGTACATTATATCCGGGAAATTTATAATTTGGTAGCGTAGCCTCTGTTAATGAATACGCTGTTATGAAACTTTCTTTGCTTTCTAAGTCACATCTATTTTTAACTATTGCGTGAACAAATCTCTCATTGAGATATTCCATATCGGATACAAGCTGGCTTAACATCTCAACCTGCTTGATGATTTTATTGCGTGGAGTTGTTATATCAATGAGATATTTTTGAAATGTTATCGTAATTGTTCTAATTGTTTTTTATATTCTTCGTTAATTCTTTTAAAATAATTAAGGAGAGTTGCAACTTCCCATGAATATTTGATAGGTTGCACACTAAGCTCAGGATGATCTGGAAAGAGACTTCTTGTAGGGTCTATATAACTAAAACCCCATATAATTATGTATGCATTATCTGGTATTGTACGCCAGTATACAAACTCTTCATCTACTGAATATTTGAAACGATGTAAACTATATGGAATATGAGGGGTGATGTCAAATTCAGGATACAGTGATTTATTATCTGTGGTGTAATCAAATCTTTTAGGCTAGGGATGTTTCGCCGTTGGTGGTTTTTCTCGCGAACGCGGGGTTGGTATTTCAAATGGGGGGTTCTCCAGGTGAGATCTCAGGCCATCCTAATACGGTTCTGATCGAACTGTTATATATATCTACGACGTATCCGGGTGAGTTTTTCTTGATGGCGGCTGACAACGAAGGTTCATGAACAGTTATCTAGATCTTAGATGCAACTGTGGTTATAGATTTTATTCTGCGTTGAATTTCTTCGTTAATGTCTTCGATGTCATAAGATCCCTTTGGAAGAAATATTGTTTGCCAATCTGGTGTTCCGTCGGGTTTATCCTTGTTGGCGAACACAAATGTGTTATTGGGTGGTTGTCGTGCGAATGATTCCGATCTGATATTAGGCCAGCTGTAGTACACTCGTAGTTGAGTTAACGCGATTTCCTTTGCTGGAATCGGAGTTGGACATTCAATACTGAACTCAGGAGTTTTTTTTATGTCGTTTATATCATTGTTGTTTTCACCGGTGTGGTATTCTCTGCTATTCGTTAAAGTAGTTCTTGCGGTGAATGCTGCGACATTGACGCCAATATCTTCTATGTGTTTTTCTAATTTTGACATCTCGGAATCATAAACGCATACCATCGCGGAGAACTCATCATTGGATATTAATGTGTCATCGAGACTCGACTATATCATCGCGGATAATTGTGAATACGCGGTTGATACAGTATGAAATTTAACAACATAGTCTTGCAATTTGCGTTGATCACACGATGCTACGTTTTTGTTATTATTGAAATTACCCCTGCGATAGTTGTCGCTGCGGATATACAAATTGGAACAGCTACCGGAGCGATCATTGTCACCGAAGATAGTGTTATACAGGTTCCGGTGATTACACCGGAAACCTAGTACACGATAACAATTCTTCGTCTATATTTTTTTTTATTTGATATTCTTCTGTGAGCGATTTGAGTTTACCTTGAAGTGTTCTGACTTTGTCATATCGATATTGATGCGATGTCATTTTATTTAATTAAGCTGTTTACTTAAATCGGCTACAAATTCTACGTACCATGTTATGGATACACTGGTTAGATTTCTATCTGTGGTAGTTATGGTAAATCGTTAATTTGATCCTTTATATATTACCGAGGATATCGTATTGTTGACCCAGGATGACGAACTCGATGATATATTAATTTGTGTCGGTGATACTAACGTTAATCTATATATTCCTTTGATCTCCGCGGTGATATCTAGCGTGTTAGTTTGTGGAGTCAAAGCAGAGGATCCATGTTGGATAGTGTATACCACGTTGATGGGTTTCGTATGGGGGATTTTGACTTTATCAAGTATGCTAGTGATCCTTGCAAAATCATATTTGATAGCCTCGTGAGTTTGTTTGATATCAATGGATTATTTTAATTTTTTATTTTAATTTCTAGGAGTTTTATATCGATGTTTTCTATTGGAGTAGCAAAGAATTTATTAACGATATTTCTACGAAAGTTTCCAAATTGTTTTACATGATCTTCATACGCGGATTGTAATTTTGTTAGTTCATCAACGGCGGTTTTCACATCGGAGAGTTTCAACGAAACCGTTCGTGGAACCCAAAAAAATTTATAAATAGGAAATTTAACCTTCTCAATACTTATTTGTAACCCAGTAAATATAATATTTCTTCTAACGATGTTAGTCTGTCGTCGATAGTTGAAAAAGCAGCTCCAGATTTGATTTCACCCTGAGCATTGAACAGCACGATAGAATCTTCAACGGCGTTATTTATTTCATTTAAAATATCATCGATGGAAATAATACTCGTTTTCAGTTTACGTTGGCGATCTTGGAATATAACTATCTCATCTTAAATTTTTCCGATATTGCATCATTGATAAGCTTTTTTTTACAACATCGAGTGAAGCACCGTCTGTTTTCTTTCCACGGTGTAGTGATCTTCCCCAAATACCTACCATTATATGTTTATGATCTCTTTAAAAAGTTATCACTGGTATATTCATGCACGGTTTTATGAGGCGACTTGAAAGATTTTGAGTTCGCGGTTAACACGTTAATGACCTCTCGGCCACATATCGGAGTATCAGTTAATGTCTGCGTGGGCGACGTTGAATACCAAACAGGGATCTTTAACCCGTTGACGTATTTGAGAAATTATACTAGCGGTGCTAGCCCATACGAATCAAAATAAATACCGGTAATTGATTTTGGATGTATCGCATACGCTACCCAATGAGTTCCAGGTCCAATGTTATCATCGAGATTATTATACCTGTTTCTGGATTTGACGGATATGTAGGTAATTGATTATTCGTGAAAACACCTCTGAAATGTTTTATCGGGAATTGTTTTACCGCGGAGATTAAATCGAAATTTGACAATGGATCTATGATCGAATACTGTCCGGGAGTCTCAATCCCGCTCCGTGTCGGGTGTATAGGTTGTCTGGTAGTCTGAGGCCCAATCCTACGGATCGTCTCTTTTGTTGTATACTTGTCCGGTTGCTTTTTTCAATGCCATACCAGCAGCTGTACCAACAGCACATAGCGCAGAAGCTTTAGCAACAGCGGGAGCGGCAGCGGTAAGTAGAGCTGGAATCGCGGCGAGAAAAGGAAATATTACACCAGATTTTATCATATTGGCAAGCGCGGAGGGTGAAAACTTCAACTGAACTCCTGTATTTGCCTTTAACGCCTTGTTGAAATGATTAAGCTGATTTTTCGTCAAAGTTTATTTCGTGCTCCGGTAGCTATCTGGTCACGTTTCAAAGTTATATTTGCACCACACCTAGTAGAGTTTTTCGACTGTAGTTTCTTTGATTGACCAGGAGTCAATGTGATATTAACATGATTGTACGGCGTTTTTATTTAAATAATAGATTGATCTAATTGCTAAATACTTTTGGAAAACATTACATGTTTTTGGAAAACATTACATGTTTTCTTCTGGTGCATCAACTACCAGAGGCGTAGCGGGGGGGGGGGGGGGGGGGGGGTCATATGTCCCCGGGCGCCAAGGCTTGCAACGTTACATTATAATAAGAAAACAAGGGTAATAAATCTTTCACAAGATCGCTGGGGCGCCAATTTTATAGTTTGTCCCCGGGCGCAAAATATCATCGCTACGCCTCTGTCAACTACTCTCACCTTTCCAACACCACTTTCAAGTGTCATCGACTTATCACTAAGAAAAACAGTGATTGCTCTATATGAACCCCCGAGAGGAAGTTCTCCTACACGAGCTTGAAATTTTATATCGACGACGGAGTGTCTAGATATATCAAGATGTTGCAATTAAAAGTAATAAATAGGATAACATTTTTGAAAATCCAACTGTGATATCTGTAACCCGGTATCAATATTTTTTGATCGCGTCCCATATAAGACCACAAACGATGATACACGCGAGCTATTTGATTATTAGAATTATTAGAATAATCAATCTAATATTTTCGGCGGGTTCTTGTTGATTGCTTATTCGTAATAATACCTCACTCTGCCAGTTTATCAAATATCATATGATAACGCTCTTGTTTACGATCTCCCTCTATTTATTGTTTATTTTTCAGCGCGATAAAATGTATCTAGGAGCAGAGATATTTTTTGTTAGCGCGACCTGCCAAGTAAACGTACCAAATGTGGTACTTGTCATGGTAGCTGTCGTAACATCCAACCATGACAACAATGATTACCAACCCTGATCCATAAATGATAACAACCGCTGTTCTACGGAGAGTGATGGAGTCATTATTGGATCCATAATGCGAGTTTTGATAGATTTACTCTGCCATCGCCAACAGTTGCACCACGCCAGATTGCATAATTTTCATTTGATTTTCTCATAAGAACTACATTATGACTAGCTCCAAAATAAATGTTTTAACATCTCTACAAACCCCAAATATATGAGAGAGAGGAATCACATATGAAAATCTTCCATCGGAATCTAACATCGACTCACGAGTTGCAAATCCCAGATTAAAATCGCTTATACCATTATCGCGAATAACACCGGTAGCTTTCGTTGATAATTCTTTGGCGATAGGAGTGATTTTCGGAGCAATTCTAGTGAATAATCCTCTGATGATATCACAGAGTCCATCTCCGTAGTATACTTTGTATACAGGCAACCGCGAGTGTACTACGTCAACAGTAGTTGGTCTATAATGACTGGGATATATGATCATTTTATTTAAATGCTATGTATATAATCGGGTGACATTAGTCACTGTGATAGTCATCAACTAATTCATCGATGAATTCGTGATATATACCAATATCCATAATACCACTTTGACATAATCGTCGGCAGATATCAGCGGCTTCATTAATTATCTCCCGGGAATTATTTCCAGCTCGTTTCCCCCCGATGAGAACTTCCAATCGTGATATGTCATCGATAACATGTATCGAACAAGGAACAAGACCACTACCGTGAACTCCAGATGGGATTATATTTTGAAAAAATCCTTTACTGGACATTTTAGTTACACCGGTTGCACCTTATGTTGGAGATACCATTCTAAAGGTTTTTATTTCCTCAGGTAGTTGAGAAGCCTCATACGACGGTAGACCTTTTTTATATCTTCTATTTTTTTATATATGCAATAAAATTAGGATCATCCTTTGAAGTTTTATTGCCGACATATTTTGCTAAATATACTTTTTTACGCCAAGACTCTGAATCTTTTACCGGTTTTTCATATCCCAAATTCAAATATATCGACTGCGTAGAAAATGTTTTATACGCAAAATCAGCTAACTCGTCCACTGTAGAAATTTCATTAATCATAACCATTGCATTTTTAGTAAATATTTCTTCCGGTGGATATATTTCGGATACTTTTACCACCGGAATATCAGCATCACCCCCCACCCCCGCCCCAGTTTAGGTTCAGGTTCAAACTGAGGTTGAGGTTGTGCGGCAATTATATTAGCTGAAAGAATTTTTATATAATTTTTTGTTTGCTTGGACCTGTTTGCTATGTTTTCAAGTACTGGTATTACAACCTTCTCAGTAACTAACCCAACCTTTTCAGTAGCTAACGCATCTTTTCAGTTGCTGTAGTTACCGGTTTAAATAATTGATCAGTATCAGCGGTAAAATCGACTCGAGCTTCTTCACGAGCTTGTAAATTATCTCTAAAAGAATCTCTCACCGGGAGAAATTTCTTAATTTCAGCCAATCGTTCTCTAGTTAAATCTAGTTATTTGTGCTTCTCCGATATTTGCCATTATATTATAAAATATATGGTTAATTAATCGCAGCCGGAGAACTTGTCAGAGACTTTGTCTCTGAAATCCGAAGGATTTCTCACGATGAAATACTCGACCCGCGAAGGTGGGTTTTTACTGCAGCGATTAATCCCGAGAAAACAAAATTGTTGAATTACAAAATAACCGTTATTTTGCCAAAACAACGGCTGTACAAAAATGGTGGGTTCACTCCCTCTAAGGTCTCCGGTTCGATCCCCCGTATCAGACATATTATCGACGGTTGTGCAATAGTTGTTTTTCTATATAAAGTGGGGGCGCCAGCCGAAAGTGTCATAGGGTGCCGAGAAAGAACGAAAAAGTCTCAGAAAAGGACCCTATGAAAGACCCAAAAGGCCGATAAAGGGACCCCGTGAATGATAACCGCTCAACATGCCACCGTTTATTTTACTAATTAAAGATATATTCAATATATAATTAATTATGAAAATATTAATATTATTTCTGCTATTACAAATTTGAAAAATATAGGAATCCAATTATCCGATAGACTGATAAAATTCTTTGATTTCGAATACTTACAAGAGCTGAAATCCACTGATAGATATACTCTACCATCAGAGTATAAATTTCTCAAACAAATTCAACAAGCTATCTTTGCTTTATTAGCGGATGATATAGAATTAGAGAGAATGGTGCCTCTCTTTAAAGCAGTAGAAAAATTTAGATTAGAATTATCAAATGAATACAAAACAAGAAAAACTATCAATGTACGTATACAGCAACTAAAAAGGATTATAGAAAGTGAAAGTAGTTTGAGTGAGTACAGAAATGAAAGTATTAAGTACAGAGTACAGAAATGAAAGTATTAAGTACAGAGTACAGAAATGAAAGTATTAAGTACAGAGTATAGAAATGAAAGTATTAAGTACAGAGTACAGAAATGAAAGTATTAAGTACGGAGTATAGAAATTAAAAGTAGTAGCACGAAAACCCTATATAAAAAATAGTATTCCTTACGAATTACACATTATGATAGGGTAAATCGTAAAAATCGTCCGATTTACATTCTGATAGGATAATCGTAGTAAAATTCATTAAAATCCTATCAGAAACATAATAATATTTAAAAAATTAAATTGTTTTTCGTCAGCGCAAAAACCCTATAAGAAATAATAATACTTTTTGAGAATATTATCTGATATCATTGACATAAGATTTTTTTGTATGTTTATGATTCGGCCAATGTGGGTATGTGAGAAAGCTTGGCAGTAGCTTCTCATGGAACTGTGGTTCTTTCAGAGGGTTTTCCCCAGATTCTTCCTTCACCATTAATACTTGCCGCCATGTAGATCTTATAATGTGCTGAAAATTCCGTTGAACCCAACAAAAACAACATCAAAGTGCCCATCTACAATTTGGACTAGGACACTACTTTGGGATTACTGAGAACTCATTCATGTACATTTTGGATTATATCATTATGATAAATCAAGACATTCAAGACTCCTGGACTTAATTCAGAACATTCTTAACCTTTGAACTTGTAATAGAAGTATTAGAACAACATCGAATTTAATTCAAAATATTTGGTGTTTTTTGAATTCTTGTTTTCTATGGAAATAAATTATTCTGAATTTGCTAAAGACTAAGACTCAACCCATGCACACAGGTGAGATTGCAATGATCCATAATGGTGAGAGCTTTAGACCACTCGGCTGCTAGGGGTCAGCCACTAGGGGCCCGACCTCTTGGCGTCACATACATGGAAGGGTTAAGCTTCATCTTAAAACCTGATTTTTTTAAACGTGCGATAATACTTCATGTAATGACAAATAGCTTTCTGAAAATACTGTCTTTACTAGTTTACATCACATGGATTATGATCTTGAACATTACTACGCATGCAGATCATGGTCTATGTTGTTTATTCTACTGATTACTCAATTGTCTGGTGCATTATGTGATAACATATCTGGGTCTGTGAAGTCTGCAGTTGGACTTGACTTATATGTGAGTACATACTGTATGCACATAAAATAGAAAACTAGAAAACAAATTTTTGTCCCCTTATTATTCTCACAGAAAGAAAATATGCACCAGCTCATTATACAATTACATGAAAGTCAAATAAATAACATCTTGAAATGGTTATTCATTTTAAACTAAAAATAAATGCAAATTTCAAGATTAAAAATCAAGGAATAACTCTAAAGATACCTTATGAATCAATAAATAGGTTTATTAACAATTTGTCCTGTACAAATCTATATTTCTTTGTATAAAGGAAATTTTTGTGCACTTATTTGAAAACAGTAAAGCCCTTTTATCCTGAAGAGCTCTCAAACATAATATGTTATGCAAAGGATAAATCTCTCTTGTAACATGTATAATTTTCTCATCAACAACAGTTTTGCAATTTATCTTAAGAATTTTCATTCTCCACAAGAAGTAGCAACAAACAAAATGTCATAAATAATGCAATATATATTTTAAAAGGCAGATCACACATATATACATACATCCATACAACACAACAGCATGCATGCATGCATACATGTATGTATACATGCAAACATCCATCCAGTAATACATATATTTGTGAATTGTTGGACAATCAGTACATCAGAAGCATACCATTATACTCCCCAGCTTCTCAGAAAGTTGACTGAAATATATTAATATATTTGGTCTTGTGCCCATGTTCAAAGCAGACTGTTCCAGGGGCTTAATGATTAAAGCATCTTTCTCTGAAGCAGGAGGTATTGGTACTAACAGCTGCCTTGCTTGGTGCTCAGCATTAAGAGGTTAGTGTTAGGACTGGTCGGCCTGATGTCAGGATAATGTGACTGGGTGGGATATGATGCTACATGTCTGTGGCACGATGCCTCAGTTCTAGACATCACTATAAACTGCCACACTGCAGACATTGTAGAGATATGGCTAATAAAAATTTAAAGCTATGTTAAAAATCCTAATCACACATACAAATACAAAAACATTACACATACACACAGCAATAGAATAACCAATATGATTAATGCCTGCCATTATCCTTTATTTTATTAAATGTCAATCTCTTATATCACTATGATGTGTATGGGACAGTTGATATTGGAACAGAACCATTTATGCTGCTGAGATCAAGACATTTTCTGTCTCAATAAAGCTGGTTACCATCACTGACCCAAATTTCTGACGACTAAAAATAATTTTTCCTTCGTCCAGATCAGTTTAATACCAAAGGTAATTATTAATTTTTTTGCATATGGCAGAAGATATACCTTTAATGTAACAATTATGCATAGAGGAACCCAGCCAGAATAATGTCTAGGTAGATACGCCATATGGCAATATACCCTATACAAATACAGTCACTAATAAGGCTAACTAGAAACTTTGTGTACAAACGTGATCCAGTTCCAGTGTTGTTACTGGTTCATAATGAAAAGATTATAACAAATTGTACAACCAAAATAATATACTTTTTTTTCTTCATATTATCCTATCTCTGAAAACAAGAAACGTACTATATTTTTGCTTGAAGCAAACTTGCCAAAATATGTAATGGAGCCAATTACTCAAGACTGGGTTTGGAATTTAACAACAGAATACCTTGATTTATAGTCTGGCTATGAAGACTGTACCAACTACATCCAATATGAGCTTACCATTGCAATGACTAAAACTGACTATAAGACCTTGTGAAAATCATGTGTTGACCGCTTTATTAGAAACACATGTAAAACCCAGTTTAGTCACTAAAAAGGCTCAAAGTCATGAAAACAAATTAATGTTTGAAGTGATGACCCTTCTAATTAATGACTCATTATATGCAATTTATCCCTATCTCTTGATTTCATAAATGTATACTCCTTGACAGTGCTGTTACACTTTTCATTCAACTAGGTGTGGTTAAACATCAGCACTTTTTAAGGGTAGAAAATGCAGATAAATTCTCTAGGTGTGTATTACATCAGAACTGGAATGAATAACTTTTTACCTGGTAATGACAAGAGAATGAGCTAATTTACCAATGAATTAAAAAATTTCATTTTCATTAGTCTGAAACAAATCTTTGTGTCAAAAAATCATTCATACTGTTTAAAATTATTATACAATAGGACAATTATAGTGTTCTAACTATCTGGGTCATTCCAGCTAGTCTCTGTCATTGTTATTCATCAGGACAAAGTTATAGACATCAATATATATATATATTAATCTATACTGGGATAGTTCCACCTTTTCTGGCCTATACATTTTTTAAAATGACGTAATTATTGGAAATCCTGTTTTACCCATGAAATCATACTCCCAAACTTGGTATCTGCCTTTGGTAAAGGTTACCATATTTTCCGGCCTATAAGTCAATGTGGAGTACAAGTCAAATTCACCAATTCGACTTATTTTCCATCCTTAGTCCATACATAAGTTGATTCGGAGTATAAGACGAGGCCAGGTCAATATCATGGCTTCATAATTTACACTAGTAATGGTATCGTTGTATGATATTCCATATTACCGGCAATCATGAAATTGCATTACCGATGCTAACAAGTTTGTGATTTTATTTCTGAACAAATCACTGCTATATTCTGTTATCAATTGACACAGCTGAATAAACAGTCCATGCTTGTTTTATTATAATTAAAAGCACATCCATGTTGTAGTTCATTTTATTACCTGTAGTTATGAACATTATATAAACTTTCAATGACACAATCCATATATAAGTCGATTTGGAGTATAAGTCGAAGCCCCAACTTTCAAGTAAAAAAGTATCGACTTATAGGCGGTAAAATACGGTACATTATATTGCTTACAAGGCTACTTTTCATACAAATTTTAATCTATATCTTATATGTATGGTCTGCTCAGTGGCATTAGTTAAAAAATTATTTGAAAAATCTAAATGCAAATTTTCTAGCTCTGCAAAACATCCCAATTTTTGCAACTTATATTTGGTTAAAGAGCCAGTGCATGCATGCATGCATACATACATATGCTAAAAAATGCAACCAATTTTTCTCAAATTCAATATTAAATGCTTTCACAGATATGACATGATAAATATTGCAGAATCACATTTAAAAACTCCACACCTAAACAACAATATGTAGGTTGATTCTAATGAATAACTAAAACACATTTTACAGACTGATACGTCAAGATTAGCTCAAGATTTCATTAGATTTATGAAAAGCATGGTAGGTCTGCTGAATTTTAATATAAACTCTCATAACAATATATAATTCCAATTTAATTTTAGAATAGTTAGGGCTATTTCATTTAAACATACATGGTACCCAGGGAAGGTAGTTTTTATAAAAAAAGATTGTCAGGGTACTTTGATTTCACAGAAATAATATAAAAAATGTCACGTTATAAGGCAAGAAAATAACTCGGCTTTGCATTAAATGATGACAATGTACATTGATTTTGCCAATGCGTACAGCATTAATTAGAGTAGCTTGTTTTATTACCTTGACATATAGATGCTAAAATGAGTACATCTCGCTGTAAGTCGCTCGTAGCATCATGCCATGTTTCTTGACATATATGGGTCCTTTACCCTTGGGTCTTGTCACAGAGTGTTGATTTGGAACCACAAAACCACAGCCAAAGGCTGAAACTGAAGGAGGGGGAGGTGTAGGTGAACCAGACTGAAACTGGTGGGAGGTGTAGTTGCACCAGACTAAAATAGTTGGGAGGTGTTGTTGCACCAGACTGAAACTGGTGATGTAGTTGAGCCAGACGAAACTGGTGGAGGGTGAAGTTGAGCCAGTATGAATCTGGGAATTTCAGCCAAAGTGGAACTGTGATATTTTGTGCTTTTTCGTTCAAAGTGGGAAGTTGAACCAGAATGCTCATGGCATGGGTCAGAACTATGACATTTTGATTTGTGTCATTTTTATATATCATACTGGTTATATGAACTGACATCATTTTCATTGGCAATTTCAGCACTGTGTCATCATCTCAGTCAATCCTCGTCATTATCATTAGATACACATATATAGACATTTCTTTCTTTTGTGAATGTGTGTAGGGTGTGTGTGAGAGTCAGGTATTGCACAGATTGTTTCATTTTTGTGTCATAATCTTATCATACAATACACAAGTTTCGTCATTCACACACATTGTTTGTTATTCATTTAGTCCAAAGCCAACTCAGTTTCAATTCTGTTACAACATTGAAAAGAAAAATCTAAATTGCATCTATGGGTGAGTACCCTAGATTAAAAGTGCCTTTCTGGGTCTCATGTATTGTTTACTGGAACAGCTCAAAGTGAGTAGTTGCAAAACTTCAATATACTATTGATAATTCAAAACTAAAGGCCAAAAATTTCACTGCATGAAAAACTGACAGCTTATCAACCTTTATTCAGATCCTGAGATTACAAAACATTATTTAAAATAATAAAAAAATGCACTAAATAAATCTAATGATGCTTTAATTGAAATTTTCAAAGATAAACTATTTTTGCCTGGAGTGACTTGCTGGCAACTTATCAAAATCTTTCAAGATGTAATGCATTTATAATTACTGTAAAACTCAAAATATATTCAGTTTTTTGACTGAAATTGCCCATATAAGCTGGCAACACAAATATGTCAGGTTCTTCTTAATAATAATGATATAATATATTATAAATACAATGATACAGCATGTTATACTCCTTCAAGATATGTTTGAAATCAATTGGAATGATTGTAGCTTTGTTGTAATTTACAGTATATACTTGCTTACAAGTCGGGTCAAACTCAAAACAACAAAAGAAAAATATGCTGAGAGGTTAGGGTGTTTTTGTTATGCTCCTCGCTAATTCAGAAAATTTATCAACCTCTCCAGTACTAGTACTATTAACTTACCTATAACTCAACTAATCAATAATGTGATTTCTAATCACACTAATGTAAACATGATGCAATGTTTTTGTCATCACGCTCTATAGACATCCAGACAGAATTTCAAGTTATCAAAACTCACAAAGGATGTTGTTGTACATACACTTGTAGTTTTGGAGAAACTTTATAAGCAAAATAGGCGAGTATTTCAAATTTGCATGAGACTCCCTAGGGTCCCCCGTGTCATCAGACATCATTGGTGTTAGCTGAAGCATGTGGTAATACATATAATTTTCCATTACATTGAAAAAAATCTGGAGTATAATTTAAAAAATAAAAAACAGGATTTTCCAGCAGGAAAATCTAATAAGTTGCTTGTAACATAATACATAATGACATATCAACTGTACCTTTTGTAAAAATCATGCTCTTCATAAATAATGTCAACATCAGAATTCCGAAGTCTGCCTAAAGTGTACCTTAAACCAGACCAGTAAATAAACCATTCAAAAGGCAAACAGTGCAATATTAGTATACTAGTGATGTTTCTGCTAATACATATAAAAGAATTTACAAAACAAAGCAACTAAATTAGAGAGGCTTAAACATATCACAGAAAGCCACCGCAACTGCTCTGTTAAAATATAATCCATATTCAGAAATAAATGTCGCGTTAATTTATATTGTATGCCTGACCATGATTCTGGGTAGAGTTTTGGCCTACCTGAGGATTGTGTGTACCTCAATTTTGTCATAATGTTTACTTAAATTTAAGTTCAAGACCTGACATTGTTTATGAATTTCATGTAAATTCCATTTGAAATGACCCATATACTGGACATTCTTTTGCATCATAGGTCAGGTGACAATTTGTATATAAAGGATGTTATGTAAACAAAGTCTTCATTCTTGTTTTAAGTTCAGTCTGTGGAATCATTTACTGCTGTGTTCAGATAAAATGTTAGAACAATCATTTTTTAAATTATTTGCTGGAATTACAAGGTGCTCATAGACTTTTTGGATTAAAACACTACATTGGCATTATTGTGAGTTCATTCAAAGACATTCTGAATTATAATTTTGTAATACATTAGGACTTATGGTGCATCAGCATATTCAAGACTTGGTACATCAGCACATTTGAGACTCAGTACATCATCATATTCACAATTAGTAAAATTCATTTTGAAGACTATAATTTGGACTCGTGATATAACACTTAGGATTATTTGAAATTCAATTCACAATACTTAAGTGGTTTTTCTCAAGGTAAATACAATTATTTGTTGAACTTTACTAAACTTACTGTTTTAACTTTCTTACTATTTTAACTTTCTTACTGTTTTAAGACCCAGAGTCATCATACTAAGTCACTGAAGCATGATAGGTCATTGTAACCACCTTTTGCCTGTGGTGAGAAATCAATAAACCAGATCAAGTTTTCAGTGTACATGCAATGTCAGAGAAACTTTTCTGCATGTAAATGCAACAATTTATCATTGCCACCTATGACCAGTGCCACTACCATTACAACATAATACCAAATTCTCTCCAATGCTTCATAGGTAATAAAAAACATACTAAATGAATTACATCAAAGTCTGGCTTAGAAGTGTCTAGGTTTTATCAGTACCAGAGATACTAAATTGTATTCATAAACTGATACATACAGGATCTATCTCTTATCAGTTGTACACAGAAATTAATCAACTGAACTTAACAAGTTTCATAAATTTCAGAAGTGAAAAATAAACACTAACACAGATTACATCTCTCATTAGATATGTCATTGATTTTGTTAAAAACACCACATAAAAAGATAAATTATCATACATTTTTGGAACATCTTGATGCCTTCAATATTACACCTTTCTCTCTTATGGCATTATTACCTAGAAGACACCATAAGGAGATATTACACATGTATAATGTAAAAGATATGAACTTGGTTTATAATATATCATACTGATGACATCATGTGATAAAATCAAAAGTGTGATGAAATCTAGGCATGCCTGACCAGAGCTGGGGAAGCAAACTGATAAATGTCATTGTCTCTTTGTGAAAGATAATTTGATGCTGCAACATCAGTGAAATTCTGCTCATGTCAGCTACATTCCCATCTCAGCCATGAAGTAAAACAGCAGACACACAAGAAAAAGAAGTCCAAACATCACCCATAATATGCTGTATGAACCTGAAATAAACAAGACAGTAAGCGAATTGACTTTCAAAACATCATGACCATTTTAAAATGATGGTTTCTCCTTCTCTCTTTCTCTTACACACTCAACACACAACTAGGTGAATGGTGAGCAATTTGACCCAGTAAAAATACCCCAAACTCTAGCTTTATTATGGAGGGGAGTCTAAAGTCAAAACAAGACTATCTAAAAAGAACTAATGATGCTTCAATGTTTGAAAAGAATTTTCTGGAATGCAAGATAAGGTCATATCATATTCTTAACCATCGACCGTTAAAACTATACATTTATGAGTGACAAGATATACCAATTAGTCACTGTGGTGGCTCTATTGGCTTTAAAAATGACACCATTTTCATTAGGACAACAACTAGACAACACCATCTGAAGACCTGTGATGAACCTACCATGCTAAATTAGACCATCCATTCAGGAGATTTAGAGACAAGAATTTCAATATGTAACAGTTCAATGTGACATTTGAGTTCCAATCGGCACAATTTGCATTCAGGACCAAAGAGTTATCATATTTAGTCTTTAGTTGAAAATCCCATGTCTCATCACTTTCCATGTTGAAGAAGTAGACATAATAAGATTTTCAAGATATTTGCCATGGTGGCTATACTGGAACTGGGATCAGCACCATTTTCATCCAGTTCCAACTAGTCCTAACACTAACCTTTTAATGCTGAGTGTCAAGCGAGGCAGCTGTTAGTACCATTTTTGTAAGTCTTTGGTATGACTCGTTTAGGGAACGAACCCATGACCTCCCGCTTCCACAGTTGATGCTCTAACCACTAGGCCATCGGAGCAGTGAGAGAATGGAATAGAAAATGTTAAGGAAAACTTCAGAAATTAAACTGTAACCTTAAAAATATCCCCAATATGGTTCATGACATAAATTTTAATGATAATGTAAAAGTATACAGAGATTCATTCTTGGAAGTTTAAAATATGGGCTATGGACTTTACTAAGACAGGACTTATAGAGAAGTATGCAACACATCTAATAGTGATGCATGCATATACCAAGATTCGTCACTTAATCTCAAATGGTAAATCAAGCCCAGCTGTAAACCATGTGATCTTGACCTCAAAATCAAAAGGTTGAGCAAACATGCCACAGAGTGAATTGTTTTAGTTTTATAACCAGTGTAATTATGATGAATGACAAAATCCCTCAACTGGATTTAGGAAATAAGAACAAATAACAAAGGCCTTGCCATAATCTTATTAAACAATGCCATAATCTTATTAAACAATGCCATAATCTTATTAAACAATTTCCAGGTCAAAGTTACAAACAAGTGCATTACAGAATGATTTTATCATTCCATAATGATTCATACAAAATAATAACAAAATCCATAAAGGCATTGTAAAAATACAAGCATATTAAAAAATTTGAACTGAAAAGTTTTCTATCACTGATCTTGACCCTAAGGTCATTTGGACAAGCAAGCAATTTACAGAACTGATGGTCTTACCTTCATAATGATTCACTATAAATATATGAACAATATTCATAAAGAGATTAGGAAATTTAAGCGAAAACAAGAAGAGTCTTTAACCAAACCCATACAAATATTCATAAAGATATTAGAAAATTTAAGCAAATAACTGAAGGGTCTTTAACCAAACTCATAACAATATTCACACAGGGAAATGTAAGCAAAAAACTCTTTAACCAAAGCCATAACAATATTCATACAGGGAAATGTAAGCAAAAAACTCACGAGTCTTTAACCAAAGCCATATAAAAAACTTCACATGCAGATGTACCACTCATAATTAACTCAATGCAAATCTGAATTCAATACAGAGTTTTCACTGCTATTAACAAAAAAATTAGAGTCTCACAAAACAACTCAGCATTTAAAACCAAAATAATTATCTAAACATAGTGCAATTTGGGAAACCTTAGTCTCATTTTCAAAATTACCATAATACTGTGTATAATTAACATATCAGTGGATTCTCATAGTCAGACAATTTGAGTGGATTTTGATGGTCAAATTGTGTGAATCTTCATGGTGGATTTTCATGGTCAGACAGTCAGAGTTTAATTTTAAGGTCAGACAATCTGAGTGTAACTTTATAGTCGTACAAAATACAAACTAAGTGGAACTTTATAGTCAGACAATCTAAGTGTAACTTTATATTCAGACAATCTGAGTGTAACTTTATAGTCAGGCAATCTGAGTGGATTTTAATAGACAATCTAAGTGTAACTTTATAGTCAGACAATCTGAGTATAAATTTATAGTCAGACAATCTGAGTGTAACTTTATAGTCAGGCAATCTGAGTGGATTTTAATAGACAATCTAAGTGAAACTTTATAGTCAGACAATCTGAGTGTAACTTTATATTCAGACAATCTGACTGTAACTTTATAGTCAGGCAATCTGAGTGGATTTTAATAGACAATCTAAGTGTAACTTTATAGTCAGACAATCTGAGTGTAACTTTATATTCAGACAATCTGACTGTAACTTAATAGTCAGACAATCTGAGTGGATTTTCATAGATAATCCAAGTGTAACTTTATAGTCAGACAATCTGAGTGTAACTTTAAAGTCAGACAATCTGAGTAGACAACCAGGATCAGATAATAATTTTACAAAATTATTAACTACAAAGAACCAACTCATTATTTTAGTTTAAAACTGGGTTTTCAGTGAAAATGTAAAATTAAGTGAAATATCACTGTAACCTACTTCGTACAGGTTCCTGATGAATTCTTATTGTGTTATCAGCTGATATACTAAGAAGCGTAAAATCTTGGTTGCCTGTAACTGCCTGAGCACCTTCAGAGACGGGGAGAAATTCTAGTCCTGTTACAAATATACTGTGTGCCTCTCGCACTGAGTATAGCTTCTGAAGAAAGAAAAAAAAAATGAGAACAAATTTGCTCTGACATACTGCAAAAGTTTCAAATAGGCCCATTTTTTATATGGTTTACAAATGCTGAACAGCAACGAAAATTGGAATGCTTTTTCATGAGCATCAAATGTAGTAAGAAATGTAAGCTGCACTGAAATTTATAAAGAATACAGTATGTTAAAATTGGTTATGCAGTGAGGAGACAACAATGCATTCTTTTCTAAACTGTCATAAAATTTGGTTTT
This sequence comes from Unio pictorum, assembly GCA_030141615.1. Classification (NCBI taxonomy): domain Eukaryota; kingdom Metazoa; phylum Mollusca; class Bivalvia; order Unionida; family Unionidae; genus Unio; species Unio pictorum. The sequence continues at coordinate 577,656 of JARLTB010000252.1, forward strand.
TAAACGAAAGTACATTAACTATGAAAACTCTTAAAAATAAGACATGAGAAATATTTCATCTTCTCCTTCTCTTTTTAATCCATAAGAATATTACTCTTTTATATCCATAAGAATATTACTCTTTTATATCCATAAGAATATTACTCTTTTATATCCATAAGACTATTATTCTTTATAATCCATAAGAATATTACTCTTTTCAATCCATAAGACTATTATTCTTTATAATCCATAAGAATATTACTCTTTTTAATCCATAAGATTATTACTCTGGTCATGATAGTTAACAGTTGAAGCCAGATAAGAGCACCATCTAGAATTGAGACAAACTGAGCTGAATTAAAACAAGCAATTTTAATTGCTTTCTCCTGTATAAAAATATATACGAACTTGTTTAGCATGATCTGAACATCAATTTTAAATCAACAAAGGTAAAATATGCCCTGAGTTAATTTTCTTACATATGATAAGGAAAACTGGATTACAAGACATGAAAACTTATTTTACCTGAAGACTAAAGGAAATGAAGACTGCTACACTGCCTGATATTGTCCCAACAGCAATATAAACTCCATCCTTACTACAGACAGAAAATAGAAGAAAAAAATCAAATATCAAATTGCTTAATTTGTAGTTATTTGATATCATCAAGTACATTCACAACAACTGAAATGCCACATTTGATGTGATCTAGTTCACTTTGTTGTCATATCAACTGATGTGCCACAATTGATATTGCCAATTTATTATGGTTACATTGTGGGTCAACCCAATTCAAGGTTTATGTCAACTTCTGTCAACACTAGTTACCTTGAATGGTAACAGTTCAAGAACCTAAACTTCCTTTTTGAAAACAGTGACTCTTGCAACAAAAGCTAAATTTGTTCTTTTATCAATGGATAAAATTAAATTATACATGAGATTTCTACTTGAGGAAATAGACGGTGTTGGTCTCATTAAAGAGGATACATTGCAATAATTTAATAATACAAAACTGTAAGCTAATTTATGTTGTTCTGCACATTAGGTCAAATTTTCAAAGCTAAAAGCTAGAATTATAAAAATTAGATACTGGGCATAATTAAAAATGAGTTTTAAAAAATCCTAAAAAAAAATAGCAGTAATTATTCATTAGCAGTGAGCCTAAAACTTTGTTCCAGGTGAGATTTTTAAGATAAAATTGTAATTTAATCTTCTGTTTGTTCCAAGCGAGATTTTTAAGATAAAATTGTAATTTAGTCTTGTTTGTTCCAGGTGAGATTTTTAAGATAATATTGTAATTTAATCTTCTGTTTGTTCCAGGTGAGATTTTTAAGATAAAATTGTAATTTAGTCGTCTGTTTGTTCCAGGTGAGATTTTTAAGATAAAATTGTAATTTAGTCTTTAAGGCTTGAAACTAATCTAAAAAACCAAGTATGGATTTTATATTTGTCATACATTTTTCTATTTATTTGTATGAATAAGAAAATATACACCTTTTAAGGTATTTTGTAGGTTAAAAAAATCATGGTAGACATGTTTCTGTTTCCGCATTCTTATCTATATCTTAATAATTACAAAATTTTAAGACATCTTTCAACAAGGGCTGTTCCTTTTAAACATATATGAAACCCAGGGAACACAGTTTCTAAAAAATATATACCATGTATGTTTTAATGGAACAGCCCTGAGCTGTGTAAAAAATGAGGTGAAACAGTTTCTGGGTAAATCATATCATTTTTTTCTTTAAAATAAAGGAGTATCTTATTAAAATTACTATTACTAATTTGGGATAAACTAATTCCATTCTGTTCTCTATGTCCTGCAAATGCCTATTTGCTCTATTAACTTCTATTATCCAAAAGTAATATCTAACAAATATTTTGTAAAGACAGTACAATCAAGGTAGAATATTGATTCTAGTTTTGAGTGAATGGGCGATTTCAAAAATGCTGACCATAGGTGATTCATTTGCTTGGCAATGTGTGTGTGTGTTAATATGATTTTTAATGTAGCTTTAAAAAAATTCAGTCATAGCGCCACGATGTATGCAGTGAGGCAGTTTATAGTGATGTCTAGCACTGGGCATCATACCACAGACATGTAGGATGATGTCCCACCCAGTCACATTATCCTGACACCAGGCCAACCAGTCCTAACACTAACCTCTTAATGCTGAGTGCCAAGCGAGGCAGCTGTTAGTACCATTTTTATAAGTCTTGGTATGACTCGAACAGGGATCGAACCCACGACCTCCTGCTTCCACAGCAGACACTCTAACCACTATGCCACCGGAGCGGTCTATTTGGCAATGTGATGTTGCGCTTAACCATACAACCCATAGAATTATCTCACCTATCTATACACAGCACCTCAAGATAATTTCATTCACATAACAGTGCATTCTATGACAATTGAGCGTTTCTTACCAGTTCAATCTTTCTGATAATGTATCATAAATATGGTTTAACTATATATAAAAAATGCAAGGCTGGGGAATTGAAAGAATATTTCTTAAGGTAATTATATTTAATAATGTAAAAATGACACTTTGCAGTGAATGAGCCAAACTTGCCTTATTTCAGTAGATTAATTGTTTTCATCTTCATGAAATATGATATAGACAAACAATTTCCTCTGTATGGCTGTTGTACAGGACTGACCTTAGAGCATGTTTTTAATATTAAACATAATGCATGCCATTCTATTTTAAAGATATTAAATTCGATGAAATCTTTAAATTTAGCATCTAGGTTGGTGCCTGAATTTTCCCGTAGCTGTCAAATCCTTCACTGAATAAATACTGACATCTAGTGTAACAGACAATGTCTGCACAATGAAATTTCTCTTTTGACCTGTTCGTATTCTGTAAACTATAATCACCCATTATTACTTAAAAGTTTCTGTCATAATTTTTAACTTTCTCTTAAATTTGCATTTTTTAAACTGATAAATGTCTGATATCATTCTCTGTCATTGCTCAAAGAAAATTTATTAGACAAAATGCAAAGCTGGCGACTATAAAAAATAACAAGCCCTGACTAAAATTCCACAAGCTACAATTAAACGCCTCTGTCCAGTGTGGGTGGCAATTTTACTGGTAATGCTTTATTAATACAAATCAACTTTGCAAACACGAGATTGTGCATATTATTGTTTTTCAATCATTCTACTGCATGGCTAAAATCGTTATGAAAAGCATAGGTCAATTAATATTTATTATTTTAAAAAGGTTAAGATAACAAATATTAATATTAAAGAGAACTCATTTGAATATTCAGTTCAGCATGTTACATACAGGTGGTTTTCCTATTTCGACAGACATGATCCGTACAGAGATGATGCATGTCGATATGTTGTTTACCATATTACAAAGAATTAAATGCACCCTGTCTTTTTGTTTTTCTTTAAAAATTAATAACACTTGAAACATTAATGCAATAACTGAAATAATCATCCATTCTGTTTTATATGTGGGGTAAAATCAGACAGCTTAAATATTTTCATTAAAGGTAATAATATATAATAACTCAAGGTAATACTATGTAACAACTCAAGGTAAAAATATGTAATAACTCAAGGTAATAATATATAACTCAAGGTAATAATACATTAATAATACATAATAACTCAAGGTAATCATACATAATAACTGAAGGTAATAATATGCAATAACTCAAATTAATACTACAAAATAATTGAGGGTAATATGTAATAATTCAAGGTAATATGTAATAACTCAAGGTAATAATATGTAAAAACTCAATGTAATATGTAATAACAAGGTAATAATACATAATAACTCAAGGTAATATGTAATACTTCAAGGTAATAATATGCAATAACTCAAGGTAATAATATGTAAAACTCAAAGTAATAATACATAATAACTCAAGGTAATAATATGTAATAGCTCCTACTCACCTACATCCATCTAAGACCTGTTTGGGTTGTTCCACTTTGTGACATTTTTATCTATGCAGATTATCACAGTGGTCTAACCCACTGTTGTCTTTAAACACATCACACTAGCTATTGTGAGCCAATTAAATAACACATGAAATCGTTGCTTATACCTGACATCTTTGTCTATTAATTGCCTCTTTTTAAACTACCAAAGGATAGATAGAGCTTCAATCATGACTGTTTACTGTTATACATGCTAGTGCAATGAGCATTAATACTGGTGGTGTTTTTTGTTGTTCCATTATCATAGATTACTCAAAATTTTATTTTTCAAAACACATCCATGTCAGGTAGTTGGGATGATAAAAATCACGTTCTTAGCATGACATGTTATGGCTGGTCAACTTCTTGAAATAAATTTCCACACGTCATCGTTGTTATCAAAGTCTTCTCAGATAAAATAGATTTCTTGACAAGCCCAAAAGTCACCTCGCTTAGAATAAAGGAGGAGCCCAATATGAAAATTTAGTAGCCCTGGGTGTCTAGCTATTAGACTTTTATTTTTAGCACTGCCTGTATTCCTTCATTCGGAAAGTTTGCCCATTAAATTATTTGTACAACCTCCAAAATACATTCCACAAGCAGACATAAATGACTTCAAGGCAAATCTCTAGAAATAAAAGCACAAAACCCTAAATATTCAGTTGCTAAATTTGCTGTCTTATTATCATCTGCTAGTTATTTTCTAAACTGAATTATGTATTTGCTAAACGCATTGTTTTACTAAATTTGCTAACAGTTAGGGCTTCAACTATAGTCATTCGAGGGTTTGAGGGGCAGGTTCTGTTCTGTGTGTGCCCAGGTGGCTGATGAGATCAACCCTTGCATAAATGTTTGTTTGCATAAGGGACATCTCCAGGAAGGTTGATTGCAGATGCTTTTCTGGCTTGCCTCTTCAGCTGCTGTGCTGCTATATTTGCACAACTATGGAGCCTTTGTGCACAGAGATGCCAAGTGACACGATCACTTGCTGTTTGCTCCCAGGAATCAGGGTTTATGTTATGCTTTCAATGTAGCTTTCAGATTGTCTTTGAAGCATTTCTTTTGACCTCCATGGGATCGCTGTCCTTGCTGTAGCTCACCATAGAAGAGTCTCTTAGGCAGCCGGTGGTCTAGCATGCATACAACAGTTTTCCATCTGTGCGGTACCTAATGCCGACTCCAACCTCTCCATCTCTAAATCTGTTGTTTTACTAAATTTGCCAATAATTAGGGCTAGTGAAAGTTGTGTTACGTATGCAGGTACAATATATAAAAGCTTATAAATCTGATCCAACTGCAAGGTATAAAAACCCAGATCTGCCACCAAGTAGACCAATGTAGATCAATGATCTGGGTTTATGCAGTTTGTTATGAGTAATCAGTAGAACAAACAACACACCCTAATCTGCTGGCACATTATTCAATGGCAGATATGTGTCTATGTAAGCTGCTGTTTGACTATATTTATGAGTGAGTATATATGGTGTAGTAAGCTTTATCAAACATACGTTTTCTGACTAGTGGAACAGCCATATATATCCTGATTACTATGAAACTAATGGTAGGTCTTTGATTACCATATTTTCATGGCTTATAAGTCGATTCGAAGTATAAGTCAAATTCACCAATTTTGTAAATTTTCCATCCTTCATCCATATAAGTTGATTCGGAGTATAAGACAAGGTCAGGTCAATATCTTGGCTTCGTATTTTACACTAGTAATGGTATTGCTGTATGATATTCCATATTACCGGCAATCGTGAAATTGCATTACCAATGCTAACATGCTTGTGATTTTACTTCTGAACTAAGATTAGTAAGAAACTACTATTAGGTCCAATATTACTAAGAAACTACTATTAGGTCCAATATTACTAAGAAACTACTATTAGGTCCAATATTACTAAGAAACTACAATTAGGTCCAATATTACTAAGAAACTACTATTAGGTCTAAGATTAGTAAGAAACTACTATTAGGTCCAATATTACTAAGAAACTACTATTAGGTCCAATATTACTAAGAAACTACTATTAGGTCTAATATTACTAAGAAACTACTATTAGGTCATGATTACTAAGAAACTACTAGTAGGTCAACATTTACTGTTGTGAGACATTACCTTACAGCAAGGCTACACAAGACCTCTGCTCCAGTGTTAAGCGTCTTCTTCACCTTGAAATTACTAGAATCCCACATGGTCAGAAAACAGGGTACTGGTTTGGTCAACCTCTTGCAGGGGATGTTTATTGTGTACAAGTTAAACTTTTCTTTGTTCCCTTCTATCAATCCATACCTGCAGCAAATAAAGAAATTATGGAAAAGGCTAACCATTGTGTAAAAGGAGTACATTACTACTTCTGTAATCTCTCTCTCTCTGTCTATCTGTCTCTCTTTATATATATATATATATATATATATATATATATATATATTGTAATAAATTTGGAGTAAGTGTTAGTGAATTTGAACCATGCTTGGGTCGTTAATAGTGATTTTGGGTACAAGCCGAATGACTGTCCCTGTAGTAACATAGTCCATATTAAAATTCGGTGGTGTATACTAGTAGTGTGATTGAAAAGGCAGCATTTATGGTTGGAAATCAGTAAATTATAGAATGGAATCAATAAGTTGGAACTTGGTAGGTACCGTTCATGTGGCCATAGTGGAAAATGGGCGTATGTAAATGAGCGTGATACGCCGGAAATTCTGTGGATTGACTGGCCTAGGGTCGCGCAGTTAAATATTTCCCAGTTAGTAAGGGAATACTAGTGGAATTTCTATGGCATGACGGGCTTGTGGTACGGAAATAGGATTATAATGAAGAAAAACCATGTAAAAGTGCGGTTAATGGACTCTTGGGCAAGTTGTCTCCTCTGGGTCGCCCATTGATTACAGCAAAGATTAATAATTATAGCAGACACGTCTTTCTTTCCATTTTACAACTCAAGTTGTATGGAAGTCTTTGGAAATTTGGGGAAAACATATGACTTCCAGCGTGACTCGCGCCAGGGTTTTGACACCGCTCGGTCAAGTGAATACCCCTGTGCTTGTAACAAGAAAATTTCTGGTGGCAGCGATTTGGGATATGTGTGAATAGTTCTGTCATGGTTTGCAATTTATTCAGTTATTAAATGTGAGAAACAGAATATTGTTTCGCATTTGGAAAGAAAGAGGAGAGAAATGTTATGGATAGTGGGCTTTTCATTACGTTTATTGTGATTTTGCGACATTTTGTCTGCGAGAGTAGATATATGCATTTGCTGCTAAGAAGGATTTTTAAGAGGAGTACTAATGTTTAAGCAGGACGGAGTATTTCATCCGGGATATAGTACAGCGATGTTACAAGAATTGTATAGGTAGATGGCGAGATTTAGGTCAGAGAGAAAAAAGCGTGGGACACGACACACGCGTTTGCCATTTCTCCTCGACACGTGGGGGTTAAAACAGGGCCAAGTGATAATTTTCGTTCTTTTAATAGGCTGGAATTGCTAAAATGTGGACGACAATCATTAGCCATGAAACTGTAACATGCTGGAATGATGAAAATAGCTGTAATTGTTTTGTTTTTGTACAAACTGATAGGAACCGCTAATGAATGGGTTTGACAACACCCACCCCCCCCGCCGTGTTGTGTTTAATTGAGAAGTTTGGATTTTATAACATCAGCGACAACAACAACAACAACAACAACAATAAGAACATCATACATAAATTTGATATAAGCGTCATACACCGGTAGTAGCGGCAAATAAAAGTTTTAGATGGGTGGGTAATAATTTTTCCCCGTGATTATTACATGGATGGGTAGAGACATTTTGTCCACGGGTGACAATTTAAAGCCGCGCAGTTACAATTAAATCAGAATGCGCCCAAAGGCTATGTAAATAATTTGATTATTGGTGTGATTATTTGTTTTATATTTTTAAATTCTGTGACGACAGATGTCGGTCTTGATTGGGGTTTTATTATTGTATGTATTAGTTTTATAATTTGTAATCATGTGGTGTTAGAGCAGAAAAGTTCTAGAAGTTGTTGCTGCAAGAAACTAGGTGGTAATGTAAGTCTAGTTGTTTGAATTGTGCTTGGAGCGAACCATGGATAAATTTAAAGAGAAAAAGGGTATTATGTATTATTGTTTGGAGGCTGGTGGACTATTTTTTTCTATTTTTATTTTTGTGTTGCTGTAGGGTACGGTTAAGTGGTGAAAAGATGATTGATAAGGCAGTGTCAAGACTAGCGTTCTGTTAGTGACAATATGGTTACGCCAGTTGGGCGTTGAAGTCATGGTTGACTTATTTTTGAGGTTCTTAAGAGGTCGTGTTTCATTTGAAGAACGCATTCTCTAACCTCGTGGAGTACAGGACGGACCCTGTATTTTGTTTGTCATTGAACTGTTAGCGACTTGCCAGTTGAGAATTGATTTATACAGAATACATTAAGAAAGAGGGAAAAGATCGTCTACGTGCATCTTTATGATCATATATGGTCCAGCGAGGTTTTCATCATGCATAGTTTGACTTGTCTGCATGAATGAAATGGTGTCAATTTGGAAAACTGTGAAGGACAATTCAAAGCACGTGTTAGTTATTTAGCAGCATGAAGAAATTGTAGTGCACACCACAATTATAGTTGAATCGTTATGTGATAGTGTTCCAAACTTTAGCGTTTGGGGATAGGTTTTCTTAGGGATTTAGGTAACAACTGGTGTGGAATTTGTAGTGAATTAACAGTGAAAGAAACAAATAGGATCGTCTGGCACAGACTGAGTTGAAAAATATTTGGGCATTGAAGTCATGGTTGACTTGTTGGAGGTTAGTAAGAGAAGGTGTCTCTGAAGAACGCTAACCTCGTGATGTGTACAGGTGTACCAAGGTCTATTAGGAGAACGTGTGTCCTGGTGGAAACGCAATCTCCAGACCAGAGTTTTAATGTAAAGAGGAATGGTTCTGGTTGCATTTGATGTCTGTTGTTAGAGACCTATGCTTAGACAAGTCAATTTCGAGGAAGTCGTGAGGGAGTTTGAACCCGACTAAGTGGTTGAAACATTATTTCATCTTGGATTCAACTTGTTTAGATTTGGATAGTTTATGTTGTTGTATATAATCATATTGGTAATCGTTTATCGGGTGTGGGGTTAAATTTAGAAAAAAAAAAAAAAAAAAAAATTCCTTCAAATTGTGATTTATATCACAGAAATGTGACGTTTGTGTCACTCGGGACGAGTGATCTTTTAAAGGAGGGTGTAATGTAATAAATTTGGAGTAAGTGTTAGTGAATTTGAACCATGCTTGGGTCGTTAATAGTGATTTTGGGTACAAGCCGAATGACTGTCCCTGTAGTAACATAGTCCATATTAAAATTCGGTGGTGTATACTAGTAGTGTGATTGAAAAGGCAGCATTTATGGTTGGAAATCAGTAAATTATAGAATGGAATCAATAAGTTGGAACTTGGTAGGTACCGTTCATGTGGCCATAGTGGAAAATGGGCGTATGTAAATGAGCGTGATACGCCGGAAATTCTGTGGATTGACTGGCCTAGGGTCGCGCAGTTAAATATTTCCCAGTTAGTAAGGGAATACTAGTGGAATTTCTATGGCATGACGGGCTTGTGGTACGGAAATAGGATTATAATGAAGAAAAACCATGTAAAAGTGCGGTTAATGGACTCTTGGGCAAGTTGTCTCCTCTGGGTCGCCCATTGATTACAGCAAAGATTAATAATTATAGCAGACACGTCTTTCTTTCCATTTTACAACTCAAGTTGTATGGAAGTCTTTGGAAATTTGGGGAAAACATATGACTTCCAGCGTGACTCGCGCCAGGGTTTTGACACCGCTCGGTCAAGTGAATACCCCTGTGCTTGTAACAAGAAATATATATAATGTGTGTGTGTGTGTGTGCGTGTGACCCAGGACTCAAGTTGTGTAGCCATGTGCATGTTTGTCATGAATGAGGGAGTGAGCAAGTGAGTGATAAATCATGGTGCATGATTCCCGTGCTTCACGATTATTAAAATCAATTCCTTACCAAACTGACAAAAAGCTTCTGGCATTCCTACTTTAGTTCTTGAGATGGACAACATCTCAAGCAATATGAGTTGTGAAGATGAAGAGCACTTGCCTTTTATTTGTGTGAAAGACCAAGTATTGAATACAATTAGGAAAAATGATACCCTTCAAGTTTGGTATGGTATCATTTGTATATTTCAGTGATATAATTATAAATGCCATTGTGTGGGTTGTGTATTGTGCATTGTATTTGTGTCTGTTATTTTTTTTATTGTATTTTTCTTGCATTCTAAGTATGCACTTTGTATCATTTTAGGTTCATTTCGTATCATTTCATCTCTCAATAAATCCCACAATTGACAAGCAAGTGTTATCATTTCAACCCTAAATGAATCAGAGCTCATATACAATCAAAGATCCAGGAGGTACTTGAGGTGCAAATGAAAAAAGAATATATCCTTGCTGAGACTGATTTGATTCTTCAAAATTTGCTTGATAGCTACCATCAAAGACAGAGATTGATTTGATTCTTCAAGATTTTCTTGATAGCTACCATTGAAGGCAGAGATTGATTTGATTCTTCAAGATTTGCTTGATAGCTACCATCGTAGACAGAGATTGATTTGATTCTTCAAGATTTGCTTGATAGCTACCATCGTAGACAAACAATATGCACATTAGTTGATGTTATATTTACAATTCCTGGTGAAATATGCCTGCTGCCACTGTCATCATTATCATCAGTCTCTTGACCTAGTGCGGTCATTGAGGCACTGTGCTGCTGAACATCTGACCAGTACCCTCCACTTGTCTCAATCATGTGCCAATCCAATGTCTCTGCAAAACTTTCCCTGGTCCATTCATTGATGTTGTCAGTCCACTTTTTTCTGTCTACCTCTCCTTCTGCCACCTTGGACACTGCCCTGCAGTACTGTTGTGGATAGACTGTTGGCTCTAGTGACATGGTCATACCATTTCAGCTGTCTCTTTTTGACATTGTTCTCTTTTTGACATTGTTGAGGTCTTCATAATGGCCTACTTTGTGCCTGATGGTGTTATGCACTTCTTCAATTGTTATGTGATCCATGTTGTAAGAGATGCCATGGATGGTTTTGTAGCATTTCATTTCAAGGACCTGGATTCTTCATTGTAATTCTGCTGTCAGGGTTCAGGCCTCACATGAATAAGAAAAAAGACTGAGATGACTAGTGCTCTCAATAGCTGAATCTAGTTTTCAGCCAGATATTCTTGTCTCTCCAGATGGGTCTTAGCTTTGACATAGAGGCCATTGTTTGTACTGTTCATGACAAAATTTCTGCTCTTGATCCCTCTGCTGCCACTGTAGGGATCATCATTATGTTTGAGAATAGCTGGATGTGGTACTATCGTTCACTATGACTCAACTATATCATTATGTTTGAGAATAGCTGGATGTGGTACTATTGTTCTCTATGACTCAACTATACCATTATGTTTGAGAATAGCTGGATGTGGTACTATTGTTCTCCATGACTCAACTATTTGTGGAAAATTGTCAACAATAGATTTTTTCATTCTTCAACACTAAGTTTTGGTACTAAATGGTTTGCTAGGACAGGGGAAAGAAACTGCGTGTTTAAATACTTCTTCAAAAAAAATATAGTTTATATAATTTAGATCTGACCCTATTTGATTTAGACATATTATTTCAATGATGTTTTGTATCATTGTTGTAATTTTGTTATAACAATGAAAACAGATTTCATATTTTATTGTTTTGATCTCATAATTAATGAAATCAGAATACGTATTATACATGTTCATATAAGTTATCTCACCATGGAAAATATAAAGACGATTCGCAACTATAGTTCCATCCCATGGAAAATTTCCTTGATACATGTATTATGGGATGTTTATAATTTTTTATTAAAAAAATGTCATCTGTGATAAACTCATCTCATATTGGCTCTGATGGTCCTTTATATTCAGGCCATCCTAACACTGATCTGATCGATGACTGATATACAACATATCCCATTTAACTTATTTCTATCACAGCTAATAATGTTGGTTTGTAAAATGTTATAGCTGTTTTTGACTATCTTCCTGTTATAGATTTTATTCAGCACTGGAATAAATCATTTATCTGTTAAATTCCCGTTGGAATACCAACATCCTGTCAATCACGAGTGCTAGTATCTGGTTTACTTTTATTTGCAAATACCAAAGCAATATTTGCCTGTAATCCACCAAATGATTTTGATCTAATATTTGACCAACTATGATATACTCATAATTGTGCAAGTCCAATTTCTTTTACTGGAATTGCATTTGGAAAGTTGATGCTGAACTCGGGTTGGTCGAGCTGGCTGATATCATTGTAGTCTTTGACAGAGTTGAATTAACGACGATCTGTGGCAGTAGTTCTTGTGATGATGACATTATAATGACAAGATTTTGTGACACTTATATAATAAGTCATATTTTCATAAACTACAAATCACAAGAAGTCATTCACTGAAAACACCATGCTGTATAACCAATCATTTCAGTAGAAATGGTGATAACAAGATTTTCAAGGTGGCCACATTGGCAGGCATACTAAATGTCTGCAAGGTTTCATTTGGACCAACTAAACATAATAAGAATTAGAAGCTGATATGACCATCCATTCAGAATTAGTAAAAACCCTAGTCATGATCTGACGATTCATTCAGAATTAGTAAAAACCCTAGTCATGATCTGATGATCCCTACAGAATTAGTAAAAACCCTAGTCATGATCTGACGATCCATTCAGAATTAGTAAAAACCCTAGTCATGATCTGACGATCCATTCAGAATTAGTAAAAACCCTAGTCATGATCTGATGATTCATTCAGAATTAGTAAAAACCCTAGTCATGATCTGACGATTCATTCAGAATTAGTAAAAACCCTAGTCGTGATCTGACGATTCATTCAGAATTAGTAAAAACCCTAGTCGTGATCTGATGATCCATTCAGAATTAGTAAAAACCCTAGTCGTGATCTGATGATCCATTCAGAATTAGTAAAAACCCTAGTCATGATCTGACGATTCATTCAGAATTAGTAAAAACCCTAGTCATGATCTGACGATCCATTCAGAATTAGTAAAAACCCTAGTCATGATCTGACGATCCATTCAGAATTAGTAAAAACCCTAGTCATGATCTGATGATTCATTCAGAATTAGTAAAAACCCTAGTCATGATCTGACGATTCATTCAGAATTAGTAAAACCCCTAGTCGTGATCTGATGATCCATTCAGAATTAGTAAAAACCCTAGTCGTGATCTGATGATCCATTCAGAATTAGTAAAAACCCTAGTCATGATCTGACGATTCATTCAGAATTAGTAAAAACCCTAGTCATGATCTGACGATTCATTCAGAATTAGTAAAAACCCTAGTCATGATCTGATGATCCATTCAGAGTTAGTAAAAACCCTAGTCATGATCTGACGATTCATTCAGAAACTGTTTAGTAAAAACCCTAGTCATGTTCTGACGATCCATTCAGAATTAGTAAAAACCCTAGTCATGATCTGACGATCCATTCAGAATTAGTAAAAACCCTAGTCATGATCTGATGATCCATTCAGAAACTGTTTAGAAAAAACCCTAGTCATGATCTGACGATCCATTCAGAATTAGTAAAAACGCTAGTCATGATCTGATGATCCATTCAGAATTAGTAAAAACCCTAGTCATGACTTGACGATCCATTCAAAAACTGTTTAGTAAAAACCCTAGTCATGATCTGACGATCCATTCAGAATTAGTAAAAACCCTAGTCATGATCTTACCATCCATTCAGAAGGGTTAGCAATAACAAGATTTTCAAGATGGTCATTGTGGCAGCCATACTGGATATCAGATTAGCAACATTTTCATTAGGATCAAATTTTATTCAGTAATTATATATTTATTAACTTATATCTGAAATGTGATATGGAAAGTCCCTGATTTTTAAGGTCCAAATCTGATTTCTCTTCTCATTATATAAAAACAGTCCAGTCAGTTAAAAATACAGAAAGTTACAGCACTGCAAGAAGTAGGATAAATCTGATGTGTCCAAGAGAGGGACTAAGAAGCTATCTTACATTTTTTTTTAAATGGATTTAAGCTTGTAAAGACAACTTCATATAAGTACAACAAAATATTTACAAAATGTACAAAAACTTACAAAGTAATGAAATTCTAATCCAGTCATCTATATGTGCTAAGAAACATAAGTAACTTCATTTATCAGCCTTAAATGGGTTTTGTTAAACTGTGCTGACAAGATTTTTTCTGTTAAATGTTTAAACAAAGCATGGTCATACATATCTAGTCTACAATCAAAGCATTAAAACAATATGAAAGGGAACTCAAATTCCAAAATGCAAATGAATTAAGTCTACAATCAAAGCATGAAAACAATATGACAGTAAACTCGAATTCCAAAAAGCAAATGAATTAAGTCTACAATCAAAGCATGAAAACAATATGATAGTGAACTCGAATTCCAAAAAGCAAATGAATTAAGTCTACAATCAAAGCATGAAAACAATATGACAGTAAACTCGAATTCCAAAAAGCAAATGAATTAAGTCTACAATCAAAGCATGAAAACAATATGACAGTGAACTCAAATTCCAAAAAGCAAATGAATTAAGTCTACAATCAAAGCATGAAAACAATATGACAGTGAACTCGAATTCCAAAAAGCAAATGAATTAAGTCTACAATCAAAGCATGAAAACAATATGACAGTGAACTAGAGTTCCAAAAAGTAAATGAATCAAATCTTTGTCTGCAAGACATCAACAGAATGACCAAATGTAAGCCCAGAATGACCAAATTTAAGCCCTTGACTGCAAGACATCAACAGAATGACCAAATGTAAGCCCAGAATGACCAAATGTAAGCCATTGGCTGCAAGACATCAACAGAATAACCAAATGTAAGCCCAGAATGACCAAACGTAAGCCATTGGCTGCAATACATCAACAGAATGACCAAATGTAAGCCCAGAATAACCAAATGTAAGCTCTTGGCTGCAAGACATCAACCAAATGACTAAATGTAAGCACTGGTTTGGACCTGAGCATTGACCAGTCAGAGTAATGCATTATTCTTATGCCGTTACAGTGAACCATAGATGTACTGTTTTTCATATGTACATTGATTACTGTCAATGAGCTATAACAAAACCCCTACCAATATCACTGAGAATTACAAAAAAAAATCTCTTGCATTTAACCCATACAAAGAATCTCACATGTTTTGCTAGAAATGAAACTTGTTAATAAATTGTCACTTGCTGCCAACAACAAGTGGCAGTTTGATGCAGTATTATTTAAATTGTCTAAAAACTTTCATATGTAGTTAATGCTCTATCAAGATGCCTGACCCTCTCCTAAATTAATGCCCTATATACAAACAACATATTAACCTATTAACATATCCATCAATCAGTTCATTCATCCATATCCATCCATCATTCATCCTTTTATTTCCTTCAATACATGTCCATTATTTTCTTTTTTACAGGTCAATTTTTACGTTACTGACTTGGATCCAAAGAATATGTCCAATAGTGACAGCACATGAAAGAATTCTGCAACACTAGATTACTCTTGTAACCCATCCATGTTCCAATTTAAGAATCGCAATTAAAAACATTTACCTGCAAGCTCTAAACCTGTTCCAAGTTAAGAATCGCAATTTAAAAACATTTACCTGCATGCTCTAAACCTGTACTCATTTTTCTGGTCTGGCCATTTAACCTCTGTAAATTTGCTCCCATCTTTGGTGTTCCACACACAACATTTATTATCACGAGAAACTGTCACTATCTGAAACAAGAAAAAAATATAAATGTAAACTTCATTACATGCAGAAGATTAAGACTTTAATCAAGTAGAAACTAGAGACTTTACCCAATAGAAACATGCACACATATTTTGGCAAATTCCCACCCCACATATGCCCATGCAAACTCTCACTCAACTTGCTGTATTCAGGATTTTAAACAATTATCATCTATCCATCTTCCTAAAATATCATACCAAACAAGACCACACTCGTTCAATCCATGTTAATGGATCTTATTAACAAGGATCTGTGACCCGAACCCCGTTCTCTACCAGATCCAAACCCGAACCCCGTTCTCTACCAGATCCAAACCCTTGTTGTCATTAACCCATCCATTTAAACCATCATATCAAATATTATCATTCTCATTCAATATTTGTAGAATGTAATTTTGGTTAAAAGGAAAGCAGAGATAGATAACTGCATGCATGTACACATAGGCAAAATGACTGACAGATGTATGCATCCACCAAAAAAACCAATGGATGCACCAATAAACACAATGACAGATTGATGCATGTTTGCATGCACATATGAAGAAACTGTCTGACAGAAGGATGCATGCATTCACCAATTAACAAACTGATTGAGAGATGGATGCACCAATAAACACCTACTGACAGATTAATCGATGCACATACACATGAACACACTGATAGATGCATACATGCATGCACATAAAAAACACAAAAGATAAATGAATGCATGCACTAGCACACAACCACACTGGTTGTCATAATGATGAATACATGCATGCATGAAAATATCGACTGAGAGATGGAAACATGCACACATAGACAATGACTGACAGTGAAGGATGAACACACATATGGATACAGTAAATGACAAATGGATGGATGCATTCACACATAAACACATTGAATGAAAGCATGCACCCACAGACAATGAATAATGGCTGAATGGATACATGCACTCATAGGCACAATGTTAGACTGATGGATGGATGCAAGCACACAAACTGAATGATAGATGGATGGATGCAAGCATACAAACTGAATGACAGATGGATGGATACAAGCACACAGACAAACTGAATGACAGATATAGAGACATTACATATTACAATATATCTTTCAATCGCACATATAAAAATACTGACAGTATGTATACAGTTATGACTAAATCATATAAAAATACTGACAGTATGTATATTGTTATGACTAAATCATATAAAAATACTGACAGTATGTATACAGTTATGACTAAATCAAATAAAAATACTGACAGTATGTATACAGTTATGACTAAATCATATAAAAATACTGACAGTAAGTATACAGTTATGACTAAATCAAATAAAAATAATGACAGTATGTATATAGTTATGACTAAATCATATAAAAATACTGACAGTATGTATACAGTTATGACTAAATCATATAAAAATACTGACAGTATGTATACAGTTATGACTAAATCAAATAAAAATACTGACAGTATGTATACAGTTATGACTAAATCATATAAAAATACTGACAGTATGTATACAGTTATGACTAAATCAAATAAAAATACTGACAGTATGTACCATATATACTCGCGTATAAGCCCGTTCGCGTATAAGCCGACCCCCCCCCAAACTGAATTGGTAAAAGTGGAATAAAGTGCATGACCCGCGTATAAGCCGACTCATAAATTTTATACAAACGGTACATCACAAGATGCACAAAGTGAGTTCTGAATACGTTTATTTAGATAAATCACATTATTAAATAAAATAAAAGAAAGAAATCTAGTTTATATGTTGAAATAGAAACAATTCTGAAGTGTTAAGTCTTAATGGAAATTTAATTAATCCTCATTCTAAAATCATGAATTATAAAAGTTCGATCACGTTTAGAATCCTTCAAAATCAGGCTCTGTATCAGACTCGCCAAACAGTTCACGAAACTCGGCTTCTGTTACGGGCGTGCTTTCATCATATATGTCGTCCCCCCCCCCCGTACTTGCTTCTCGTTCACAACAAATTCGCGTGATGCAGCACAGTTGTTTTTTGCTTCTGCATATTCAATAACTTTAAGTTTGAATGCTGCATCATAAGCAGACCACTTTCTTTTACTTCCAACACTATTCATTTTATCCGATTGAATTGAACATAAACTTCTACAGAGATTAAACTGAAATAATTTCTTTCAGTAGTAGTATACTATTTATATACCTTATCCTGTAATTATTTCTATGTGTGGTTGGTTTTCAATTTGTATTTGATAATTATTTATCATTGTTATTTGTATTGTGTTTTTCAAACTACGGGTAGTGTGATTCAGTCGGTCAAACTATGATTGGTTTCAGCGTGGACATTATTCAAGTATTGTGACAGTTTATAACTTTGAGCAGAAACCATGTCCACTACCATATCTCATTAAACAATACATCTGAGAGTTGGCATCTATTAGTTAAGTCATTGGCATTGTGCAACAAAACAAACCTATTATCCCAGAGGCATTTACCACAGATTAAGCATATGGTAGCTATTGTACAACAATCTTCTGCTAACAAACCACTTTGCTTTACAAACAACTAAACAATAGTTGTATATAAACTGTGGCTCCCGATTACTTCTAAAACACCTGTCAAAGAAATCCAACAAATTATATTGTTTTACAATTATTCACACTGACTCGTATATTGCACTGTTATTTACCATTCCTAAGCGTGCGCGCAACAAAACCCTATGGAGCCTCTCGCCATTGTTTCTCGAAGACTGTCATACATGTATTTCTACTCTCGATCAAAATGTTTGTCGTATATACCTTCAGTATCGTAATTCTTTTATTTCTTTTTACGTAGATTCTTTTCATATTTACACTGAAATAGGCTAGCATTTCTACGAAACCGTAGAGTTTAATTATTACTGATTAGCTGAGGGATAAATACTTGACCAGAGATTATTAATATGGCGGTTCTTTTGGAAAATACACTTATTTCCGTAGTTCAAATAACACGTATGGCTGTATACCTTCATTATCATTTTTCACGTAGATTCTTTTCATATTTACACTGAAATAAACTAGCGTGCATTTCTACGAAACCGTAGAGTTTAATGATTACTGCTTAGCTGAGGGTTAAATACTTGAATAGAGATTACTAATATGGCGGTTCTTTTGGAAAATACCCGGTACACGTATTTCCGTAGTTCAAATAACACGTATGGCTGTATACCTTCAGTATCGTAATTCTTTTATTTTTTTTCACGTAGATTCTTTTCATATTTACACTGAAAAAAACTAGCGTGCATTTCTACAAAACCGTAGAGTTTAATGATTACTGATTAGCTGAGGGTTAAATACTTGAATAGAGATTACTAATATGGCAGTTCTTTTGGAAAATACACGTATTTGCATGGTTCAAATAACACGTATGGCTGTATTTTCTGGTGGATGGACATCTGTCAAATATACGTCAAGTATGTTAAAAACATGTTTTTCATTCATTATCCTACCACTTATGTTAGAAAAAAATATTTGTTTTACTTCACGTCAGGACAAATCTTATCAGCCATGTGGCATCATTAGGCATGTGATCTCATATTCAGCGATCGACGGAAACAATAAATATTGGAAATTGAGGGGAAAAAGCATTATAAATTTCAGGTTTGGAACTTGACCCGCAGATAAGCCAACCCCCCTTCTTCCAGGCCTTATTTTTGTCCTAAATTTCTCGGCTTATACGCGAGTATATACGGTATACAGTTATGACTAAATCATATAAAAATACTGACAGTATGTATACAGTTATGACTAAATCAAATAAAAATACTGACAGTATGTATACAGTTATGACTAAATCATATAAAAATACTGACAGTATGTATACAGTTATGACTAAATCAAATAAAAATACTGACAGTATGTATACAGTTATGACTAAATCATATAAAAATACTGACAGTATGTATACAGTTATGACTAAATCAAATAAAAATACTGACAGTATGTATACAGTTATGACTAAATCAAATAAAAATACTGACAGTATGTATATTGTTATGACTAAATCATAAAAATACTGACAGTATGTATACAGTTATGACTAAATCAAATAAAAATACTGACAGTATGTATACAATTATGACTAAATCATATAAAAATACTGACAGTATGTATACAGTTATGACTAAATCAAATAATATGGGAGCTAGTAATGTCCCAAACATATAAATACTAATTACAAATTTACAGATTTCCATAAATTAATGCAAAATTATTCAACTTTCTTTGATGGTTCCTTCACCAGCTGGTTGGTACCATGAATTATACCTTGCAGAATAATTATTTCCATAAAAATTGATGAAGAACAAATCTAAAATATCACTGCTTTTCATACAAGTCTCTAACACAAATTTCTTTTCACTGTTTGTGGATAGGAATGTACTAAATAGAAAAGAAAAGCACCGGTCATTTTAAGTCATTCAAGAAAGTCAAAATTTTAACAGTAAATGTTACAGCATGATCATTTTTCTCCTGAAAAGCAGATACAATTTGTTCATTATATTTTGTATTGCCAGTGAAATTCTCCAGAATGAGGCAGGATATGTCATCATTAAATTTTTGGTTATTTGTGAGAAGACTGTCAATTCCTGAAACTTTGTAATTGCTTGCTTCAAAGGGTGTCATCTGTAACCATGGACAAGCTGAATACTCTGCAGGGCAAGCAAACTGTTTTAATTTGCAGAACAAGAGAAATAATAAAAAACACGTGAAAAGAAAATCCTTTATCCAGATATTAATTTATAGGACTTTTCAAGCCCTGCACTAATTATTTATTGCTGATTTATCTATTTTCTAGTGGACTAAAATCAAGGTCATCATTCTTTTGGCCTCCACTATTTCCTACTGGACAAAAGTCAAGGTCATTAATATCATGTTTGTGACTTACCCTATTTCCTGTTGGACTAAAATTCAAGGTCATCTACATCATTTTTGTGACTTACCCTATTTCCTGCTGGACTAAAATCCTATTTCCTGCTGGACTAAAATTCAAGGTCATCTACATCATTTTTGTGACTTACTCTATTTCCTGCTGGACTAAAATCAAGGTAAACTACATTATTTTTGTGACTTACCCTGTTTCCTGCTGGACTAAAATCAAGATTAACATCATTTTTGTGACTTACCCTATTTCCTGCTGGACTAAAATCAAGGTCATCTATATCATTTTTGTGAGCTTGAACCTCGTATAGTTTCTTCAGATCATCAAACTGCAACATAGAAACACAAGTGTTGTAATAATAAAACCAATTTTTTCTAGTAAAATATGTTTCTTCTATAATACTTATCAAGTCACAATCCAGTCCTCCAAGACTGAAATGTTGGAGCTAAAACGCCAATAGTTATCTGCCCACCAAGGAGGCAAATAGTGATCTCCCCTTAATGCAATGTCCCATGAAATTGTCATTTAATACTGGAGTAGAAGGCACTCTCTATATGAATGTTACTGTGTGGAGACTGGAATGGTGTATGTGTATTTCGATTGGGTAAGTATTCCTATGAATAATCCAAACAAATGAGCCCTCTCAAATTATATCTAAACACAACATTAAATACATTTGCAGACTGATTTTAAAAAAAGTGCATAGGAAATAGGAATTAATTAATTGTCCACTTCTTTCTCCTTATTATATACACTCTACAGCTCTACATAACATTCTTTTCCTGCTCAATCTATAGAATGAGAAGATGACAATGAACACAATCTTAACTCGGCAAGACAGACACAAGGCACATGGCATTGCGTTTTATGTCTATGTTACAAACATAGGTTTCCAATATCATCAACTAATTGTTAATGTTAAGAAAAGATCCTTGAATGTCTTTGCAAGACTATGAGCTTAAGTCAAATTAGTATTATATGTGAATTATTCCCTTTAAGCAGTCTAACAATTCTCTGAATTGAAAAACAAACACAAGGCACATGGCATTGAGTTTTATATGTATGTTACAAACTCTGGTTTCCAATATCATCAACTAATTGTTTGTGTTAAGAAAAGATCCTTGAATGTCTTTGCAAGACTATGAGATTAAGTCAAATTAGCATTACAGTTGACTCCACTTAACTGCACATCAGTTAACTGCACACTCCAGACAACTGCACGTAGTCACGCCAGTCCCGTTTTTTCCCAATGCTTTTCAATGGGAACAAACTTCGGATAACTGCACTTCACTTAAATGCACACTCCGGATAATAACACGATAAATTTCTGCCCGTGGCACATTATTCAATACAATTTTACTCCGGTTAACTGCACAATGTATGGTCATGATCAGTTATTGCCAGTCCACTGCTGTAGTACTTCAAATAAGCGGGTAAATGCGACTTTGTAAATGATTGACATGTAAAGGATGCCTTAGGATATACATGTATATCCGCGCCCACTAGAGAGCAATAGTGTGGGAAATATCATAGTACATGTACAGCATGGGAAACATTGCTCTAAACCGTTCAGGTTTGAAATCAATTCAGGTTTGAATGATTTCAAACCAACAAATGGATGGTTGGAAAGATGGAAAATGCGCAACGGAATTCAATTTAAACGACAACACAGCGAAAAACAGCATGCAGATGACTTTGGAGCTGAACGATTTTTCTGTGGGAGATGACCCATCAATGTCTGACAGCAGTTTTCGAATAACAAGCGATCTATAGAATTTCTCGAAATTCGCTACAATTCCTTGATTCATTGGTTAAATCAGTGAAATTGTGTTTGGAGGAAGGAAAACAAGCTTAACATTTAAGTAAAAGTTGAAAAAGTGGATTCTAATCATTGTTTAAATTTATTCTTCACATATATTCGTGACGTGCTGATTTAAAGCTGTACTGTACCGTACTTCGGCTAACTGCACAATCCGGTTAACTGCACAGTCTCGTGACGGGCCCGAGGGTGTGCAGTTAACCAGAGTCGACTGTATATGTGAATTATTCCTTTAAGCAGTCTAACAATTCTCTGAATTGAAAAACATAAATATACATTCCATATATATGCAATTCTACCACTTAAGTTTCAGTTGCATAGATAAGCGTGTTAAAAGCCCCATTACCAACTGGTTGAGCTATAAACACCCTACATTAAAAACATTTTGTAACATAATATGTAAAATAACAGATGATACTAAAGGTGCCAAAGTAGCACTTCTCCCAATGTGGAATCCAAGATATATATGTGACAGTTGCTAGGGTTTGGGTGGGGTACTCCCAAAATATTATTTAAATTACTATAGAAGTCACACACAGGTTTCATTTTGTAGCAAGTGAAATTAGTGATAGAGACGAAAAGCTCAAAGCCCCCAATCAGCAATACTGACAGTTAAATTATTGAGTACACAAAAAGGTGAAATTAAAATGAATAACAATTAAAATTCAATAGCTAAATGATAATAATTCCCCAATCACTCTTCTTCCTCTCAACCTAGTGACAGCCGATTGCATCCTTTGATTTATAGTGTGAGATAGCTTTTCCACCTGTCCTTGTTTTCTACTCATCCATATCTCTTCTGTCAATTCCTTCTCTCTTTCTGACTTCCCTCCTTACTCCTTCCCCTCCTTGAGTGCTCCTTCTCCAAATTCTCCTCCCTAACTCATTTTCCAACTAGCCTTAGATTCACAATCGACATCTCCACTAGTCTTTCTTCTGTCTCCCTCCTAAAAATTCGGAACTAAACTATACTGGAAGTCTGTCGCCTAAATTCTTCCCTTATGTAGCTTTCTCTTTCTGACAATTTTGTAAGTTTCCCCACCAAATTACAAGTGGCTACCCCAGAGTATTGCTCAATAACTTGCCGGTATGATGTTTGGGCAATTACTATGTTCCCAGCTCAAAAATACTAAGTCAAATTCAGATTGATAGTGACCACACCATCTCTCAATTCTGATTGGATGTCAGTTCTACCATGTTCTATTCTACTTAGCTGACAATGCCACTGGGCCATCTGTGAACGCCTAAAAGGGTTCTTTGTTCTTGAACAAAACTTTCAACATTCATGTGAGACTTTTCGCATACAACAAAGCTGAGTTCTCGTACCTTTATGGAGAAGACCAACTATAGCTGCAGTGTCTAACATATATACATGTCTTCTAACCATTTCTTTGTTTCCCTGACCTACACAATCGTGGGCAGAGCAACATGACAAAATCTTAGTGGCAATGCTTGAATACATTGACACAAAAGAGATAACTATCAAATGGAAATGTAAGACTGACCTTCCAAACCCTAAGATATCCATCTGCTCCTCCTGTTGCTATGACACTCCGATCTGGGCTGAACTGTACAACTTTCTGAAAACTGGGACATTTAGCAAAGTCTGTTTTCACACTTTTGATTTTCTCAATATCAAATGTAACACATTTTATTTGACTGTTAGTTTTATTGTCTGTACTGTTTTCATTGTCTTCACCTCCTTTTCTTTTCCTCAAGCCAGAAGAATCATCTCCTTCTGAAAACATAATGACCATGCAGCTTACATAAATGAAAATCAGGAAAGTCTAATTTCAACAATAATTCCAATGACAATAAGGAAATCTAATTTCAAGACGAATTCTAATGGCAACAAAAATATGTGATTTCCTCAGGAATTCCATTGACAATCAGGTCTAATTTCAAAAAGGAATTCCATTAACAATCAAGAAGTTTAATGACAACACGAATTCCAATGGCCCTAAGAATGTGTAATTTCAATAAGAAATCAAATGGCAGTACTGTCTAATTTCAATAGGAAATCAAATGGCAGTAATGTCTAATTTCAATAAGAATTCCAATGGCAATAAGAATATCTAATTAAAACAGGATTTCTAAAGGCAGTAAGGTTCAATTTCAATAGGAATTCCAATGACAATAAGGCCTAATTTCAACAGGAATTTCAATGGCAACAAGGAATATCTAATTTCAACACACATTCCAATAGCCATAAGGCCCATTTTCAACAGGAATTCCAACCGCCATAAGGTCTAATTTCAAATAAATTCCAATGGCAATAAGAATATCTATTTTTAACATGAATTCCAATAACCATAAGGCCTACTATAAACAAGAATTCCAATGACTATAAGAATATCTGATTTCAATATGAATAGCAATAGCCATAAGGCCTAATTTCAACAGGAATTCCAATGGCAATAAGAAAATGAAGTTTTACCATTAATTCCACTGACAATAAGGCCTAATTTCAACAGGAATTCCTACTGACAATAAGAGGACCTAATTTCAACAGGAATTCCAAAAGCTATAAGATCAAATCTCAAATAAATTATAATGGCAATAAGAATATCCATTTTTAACATGAATTCCAATAGCCATAAGGCCTAATATGAACAGGAATTCCGATGACAATGAGGTCTAATTTCAACAAGAAATCCAATAGTAGAAAGGTCTAATTTCAACAAGAATTCAAACGGCATTAAGGTCTAATTTCAACAAGAAATCCAATAGCAGAAAGGTCTAATTTCAACAAGAATTCCAATGACAATAAGGTCTAATTTCAACAAGAAATCCAACACTAGAAAGGTCTAATTTCAACAAGAATTCCAATGGCAGCAAGGTCTAATTTCAACAAGAAATCTAATAGTAGAAAGGTCTAATTTCAACAAGAATTCCAATGACAATAAAGTCTAATTTCAACAAGAAATACAATAGTAGAAAGGTCTAGAATTCCAATGGCAGTAAGGTCTAATTTCAACAAGAAATCTAATAGTAGAAAGGTCTAATTTCAACAAGAATTGGACAGAGCTAACAGGTCAAGTGTAATTGAATCGGGTTACATTTGAAATTTATGACAAAGGAAGAGAAAACAATTATGATTGTCTTTGGATCAAATAACAGCACTGGTATGCTTGCACATCAAATTATAATCAATTAGGTATCAATGACATTGAAACTTAGGTCAAGGTCATGAGCTATACTTGCTGGCGCAGATACCATTATTTTCTTATCATAATTATCATGACCAGGACCTTTAGATCCCAAGCTCAACAGGTTTCTTTCTTTTAAACAAAATGTCTTTATGCAAAAGTAACTCATAGGGACTAACATTCTATTGCCTAAACAGAATTTCCAGGAATTCCAGATAAGACCATTTCCTTTTTTAACTGCTGAGTGTTGGAACATCCTTGATATTCTTAAGCTGTAAGATTTTCAAATTAACCAAATTAACCACCGTGCCTGATCTTCACCAATAATTAGACTTTCTGTGAAAATTCCATGCCAAGATTGCCACAAATTCTGGAGAATTAGTTTCAGGATTGTCACTACTTTCATTAAGCAGCCATATTGAATGTTTGCAGATACCATATTTATTTAGCATCAAGTAAATATCATAAAAAGTCTTCTGGATAAAACTGTCAATAATTCTAGATAATTGTGGCAATAACAAGATTTTCTACATGGCTGCTGTAGCTGTCATATTGGATATCAGATAGTCATTTGTTTAACCAGACATCATATGAAGACTTTAGGTATCAACAATATGATTTTTAAAATGCCTGCCCTGACAGCCATAATGACTGTCTGATCACCACCATTTAATTTAGGACCCAGTAGACCTGTGTGTCTGTTTGTGTGTGTGCATACGTGCATGCGTGTGCGTGCATGCGTGTGTATAGTTTCACGCCAATCCTCCAAGTAGTTCAAGGGTAGTGATAACAAACTTAGGCTAACAGACACATGTCAAGATAGATGACAGACAACAGGCCAACTCATACATTCTCCTGATCTAAGACTACTAGAGCTGAAAATCATTTTCTTCCTGTTTTACACTAGTCATGTTTTACACTAGTGACCTTGAATCAAGAGACATCTACCTTACTGAAAATGCAAGCTATTCACAAAGTTTGGTCCAGGTATCATGTCATGCAAACCATTTTCTTCTTTTAGTTACAGCGAACCTTTGACCTGATCACCACTAAACCATCAGACTTCCTCCAAACTATTACTACAAGTTATAAAGTTTAATCCATTGTTGTGAAATATAATTAATGCTATTTTTTTGTGTGCAAAGCGGCCTTGACCCTTTGACCACAACTTACTAACAATTACCAGTGTTTGTAACTGAGATCAAACAATGGAACTAAATAGATGCAAAGCTAAGAACAAAAATGCTGAAAATTACAGGCCCCATATTTAATGATATTCAAACATACCATGTGATTCTGAAGGGGAGACAATTTTATATCTGACTGATAAAATATGGCATTCGTCATCCAGGCCTACTGCTAGGTAATGGTTCCTGCCATCGTAGAAAATTGCCCCATTCATAGCTGCTTTTGACCCAGTGTCATGTCGACAAATACTGCTTGTTGCAATTTTTCCATCTACAACCTTGGTTTCATAAATTTCCTGAAAAAGTAGAAATTCATATTCAACATTTCAGTTTCTCAGAATTTTATTTTCTTAACAATATATTATTCTATAAAATGTCTTTTTGATTATTTCTGTTTGATTTACTCATTAAATAGATAAAAATCATTTTAAAAGTTTGCAAAAACTCACCAGGATAATGGTGAGGGAACAACATTTTTTAAAATGCTAGTCAGAGCTCAAAAATGTTTTAAAAAATCAGCCTGCCCTCAGGAAAGCTTACTGGTAAACTAAAATTGACTATTTTATTGAGCTTGCCAACACATTAGACAACATAGTATCTCAATGAAATGTACAAAATAAAGTACAATAAAGCTTGCCAACACAGCAGACAACATAGTATCTCAACGAAATGTACAAAATAAGGTACAATAAAGTTCGAGATATTTTCTTGAAACTGTTATATTTATTTTACAAATAAACAGCTGATGTATTCTATTTTCTACCTTTCTTTGCACATTAAAAACATTTTCCAATAACTGTTGTTTTATAAGTAAATGAAATATCAAATGGTACACACAAATATACTCAGGAGAAAAAAGAATGGTTTGTAGGAGAAAAAATGCATGGCTTATAAGAAAACCAAAAAGAAGGGCAGCAATATTATTTTAGAGAGCAGTGTACCTAGTCAAGTCAGGCAAAGAACTAGAGAAGCTTGTTTGTTACAACGAGATGTCTAACTTTATTATTTCCCTTGGGAAAGCTTACCATGTACAGTCTACTCAAAACATGTACTTGTTTTTATCAGTTAACATTTACCACAGACTAGAATTAAAGAGAAAATTTGTTGGATGTTATTTCTTCCAACATGATTTATTCAATTTCACTCAAAATAGAAAATATTACATATCTATATTTACCCATTTCAGGGGTTAGTAGTGTTCTGTAATTCTATACACTTTCTCTAATTTCAGGGGTTAGTAGTGCTCTGTAATTCTATACACTTTCTCTAATTTCAGGCGTTAGTAGTGCTCTATAATTCCATACACTTTCTTTAATTTCAGGGGTTAGTAGTGCTCTGTAATTCCATACACTTTCTCTAATTTCAGGGGTTAGTAGTGCTCTGTAATTCTATACGCTTTCTCTAATTTCAGGGGTTAGTAGTGCTCTGTAATTCTATACACTTTCTCTAATTTCAGGGGTTAGTAGTGCTCTGTAATTCTATACACTTTCTCTAATTTCAGGGGTTAGTAGTGCTCTGTAATTCTATACACTTTCTCCAATTTCAGGGGTTAGGAGTGCTCTGTAATTCTATACACTTTCTCTAATTTCAGGGGTTAGTAGTGCTCTGTAATTCCATACACTTTCTCTAATTTCAGGGCTTAGTAGTGCTCTGTAATTCTATAAAAATTTCTCTAAAATATGAATGCACCAAATACTTTTCTTCTGCTTCAAAATAATGGTTTGTAAAAGTTCCTTTTAAATTTATTTTAAAGTTCTAACATTCAGTTATTTCTTTTGAGCAGATGTCATGCCCCACCCTTCCATTTGCTTTAACTGTAAGATAACTCATTCTTGGAGTGCATGTAAATTTAAGGATTTTAGTTTGTGTGAGTTTATAATATAAATTAGTTTGTGTGAGTTTATCATATAAATTAGTTTGTGTGAGTTTATCATATAAATTAGTTTGTGTGAGTTTATAATATAAATGTTTGTGTGAGTTTATAATATAAATTAGTTTGTGTGAGTTTATCATATAAATTAGTTTGTGTGAGTTTATAATATAAATTAGTTTGTGTGAGTTTATAATATAAATTAGTTTGTGTGAGTTTATAATATAAATTAGTTTGTGTGAGTTTATCATATAAATTAGTTTGTGTGAGTTTATTATATAAATTCTTGTACAATTACAGATATAATCATAATATATTATTAACACTATAACCAAAATAACTGAATTCTATATTGGTCATATTCAGTCATAAACCCAAATGACTTAAATGAAAACTATATTGTATTTCAATTGATGATACAGATATCTGTAACACCTTCCTCATTCAAGAAAAAAAAGATTAATCCAATAACACTTTCTTCAATCAAATGTCAAACATACACGTAACTAATATTGAATTAAAGAAAT
The DNA here is from genome assembly GCA_030141615.1 of Unio pictorum. Classification (NCBI taxonomy): domain Eukaryota; kingdom Metazoa; phylum Mollusca; class Bivalvia; order Unionida; family Unionidae; genus Unio; species Unio pictorum. Next base: position 606,904 of record JARLTB010000252.1, read on the forward strand.
GATACATACAATCATGTGTACAAAACAATGAATACTGCATTTCTATGCACATAAAATTACATCTGCAATCAAATTTTCTTCAACCTTCATTTGCCTGACATCGATGTTATAGGGACCAAAATACATACTCTGAAGAGAATCTCAAAATAATTCCTTAAGAATAATAATAACTGACCATCTTTGTTTCTTTACAGGAAATTCTCTGAAGGCCAAAATGTGTATTAAAAAAAAACTTTACTATGCTTCCATTAAGGTCTCAATTTTAATATTACTCAAAGAAATATCCATTAGAAAGGTTTATGGATACACACATAATCATTATATACTGGTTACCTAACTTGGTCTTAGGTAAAAGACAAACACAATCATCCATTATTCTACTAAATGGTTTGTCAAAAAATCCAGGAATAATTGACAAATGAGCTTTGAGTATCTTCTGATTGGGTTTTCCTACAATCTGAGTAGCATAAGATCTTAAAATTGAGAAACATGACTTTTAATATTCAGCCAATAAAAATGACTTATGATATTGTGATAAGTCTTACTTAGTCCTAAATGACCAGACTGATCAATGGTGATTCAAGGGCTAGACCAGTGCTGTCCAGCCTTTTTGACACCAGGCATGGGCTACTGACATTTTTTCTTGAAGCCAAAAGCCACTGCAGAAAGTTTAAAAGCAATTACATTAAAAATTATTTCACAATTGTTTACCTGGTTAAGAAGATATAATACAAAAGTAGGCCATGGACTTTGCTTTTTTACATAAATGAACAAAAAAATGCTTACGCTCTGGTGGGCCATTTAAAATCAGCCTATGGGCCACAGGTTGGATAGCACTGGGCTAGGCTATAAATTCTGTCAATACAATCTAGAAATAACAACTTTACAGCTTGGAGATAACTCATTACCAGCATGTACCTCAGGTCAATACAATTTATGAATAACAACTTGACAGCTTATAGACAACTCATTACCAGCTTGTACCTCCATTTTCTCATAATGACCTCATTCTTCAAGAAGTAACAAGTTCCTCATTGTATGGCATCAGTTTCATCAATAACAAACAAGCGAACTCTGAATTTCCCTCTGGTGTTTTGTTTTTCTCACCATGATTAGACTTAAGATAATACGTAGCCAAAAGAGTATCACTATTTCCCTGACTGATCTGAACTGGGAGAAAAAGTGACCTAAATAAAAAACTGACCCACAAAGGTGTCCACTAAAGGAATAAGATCCTAACAAATGAATGCCCTGAATAGGCAAAGAAAACACAACTCTTATTATCACTGGCCCCAAAACTGAGTCTGATGACAAATTAACACAATACTGAGTCTGATGACAAATTAACACAATACTGAGTCTGATGACAAATTAACACAATACTGAGGGACATAAACATATCCAGATTCTACTCCATGTATAAGAGCACTTTACTAGAAAGATCCTCATTAAAGGGCAAAATATCTAATAACTCTGAGAAGCTCCTGTGTCTCTTAATATCATAATAGAAGTAGACTTATCTACCAATGACAATGTTCTGAATGTTGCATAAATCTCCATAACAAAGTCAGACTGGGATAAACTACCAGAAGTCCCAATTTAAATATCTCTTTCAGTACATGACTGTGACCATGACCTTTCAGAAACAAGAGCACTTGCAACTGCTGTTATAATTCTGTTGCCTATATTTCACCTTATAGCAATCATAAATACTGTGCCCTTTTCTCTCACAATATGTGCATGTTGGACGAGATAAGGTTTCCTGATCCATCTTATCAAATATTTGATTTTTTGCAGTTATACCAGTTTGAGGTTTGTAAGTACTCAATGAGATTGACATTATTTCGTAACAAAAACCTGATGAGACGAAGATTGTTACTAATGGAACCTTGTGAATCAAACAATATTAGTCAAATGTACTACTATATTTACCATATATCTTAGGACACACCAGAATGCCTTTTTCCTGTCCCCGATCTTATGGTGATATTTTATACATCTAGGTCATATACTTAATAGAATGAAATAAATTTGTGCTGAATTTGCATCCCACCAATTTTTTACAATAAAATAGGTAATGTTTATAATTGAATGAAAGAAACTAACCTTGTATTGTTATCATGTTATCCTCTTTACATTGTTCCATATTAGTATCAGTTAATCCACTTTTTGTCATCATTTAATTTAGCACTTTATTAATCACACACATGGTGATACTTTTTACACTCAGGTCGTATATCCCATGACAATTTTTAGAAACAATTTATTACACAGTTAACATTTCTCTGATTTTAGATTATAAATCAATATCATTATTTACTGGAGGTAAACATTCAGTGATTTTGAGTTCACGGTCTATCTTTATTTTGAAATTAATAATGTTGTAGAAGCTAGTGCTTAACAATTTTGATGGGAAAATGACACTCATATTGGTTGTGTTATTGTGTCTTAGCTTTCTATATAAATGATTTTTACTTCTGACTTATTCATTCATACCTTAACATCAGAAAATAAATTAGTCTTATTGTTATTCTCAGGTTTATTTGATAAGATTTATTTATTTAAATCTTTAACTGGAATTAAAAAGTACTCATTAATATTCTTTTGACTATGTCCATATTTTGGGATTACTATTAATTCATTTAAAGACATTTTTGGATCAAAACATTGTGATATAACAAGACAGACCTTTATCCACAATCAAGGGTGAGAGTTTGAGCCAAGAAAAACACAAAACCACAACAAGAGAGAGAGATGCCAATATATCTATGTTAGTATCCAATGATTATGCACATTATCTAGTTAAAGGAAGATTATGTAAAAGATGTAATGCCAAATAAAATTTTACATAAAATTAACAGACACAATGTCTTGAAAACTGTGCTAATACTTCTGTAATTTTTAACAGACACAATGTCTTGAAAACTGTGCTAATACTTCTGTCATTTTTAACAGACACAATGTCTTGAAAACTGTGCTAATACTTCTGTCATTTTTAACAGACAAAAAAAAACTGTGCTAACCCTTCTGCCATATTTTCATTTATAAAAGGTATGCTTATTAGGTATGCACATTTAAATTCACAATGACATCTGCTTCTGTAATATATAAAAAGTTACCGAAATTATGCTTAAACATTAACCACATCTTTAGTCCTTGAAAGGTAATGACCCAGTCACATGTCTGAATATACATGTACACAGGTACAAACTTTAGTTCAATTCTGACTATATTTATACTGAATGGGATTGGTCCATTAACTTATTGTTCTTTCCATTTGGGGTATTTTATTTTTTATTGTTTTCATTCATCACAAGATAAAAGTTGTAAATAATGTAACCCTCTGAAAAATTAAATGGTCTCTCCCTAATAAAGAATTAGAAAGAGTGTATGGTCTACAAAAATGAAGATCATGACCATTGTAAACAATGTTATAAAATGTTAGCATCAGAAAACTGTCAATTTCAGTGTGGGAAAGTAGCATTTCTAACATTAAGGCAGTTGACTTGGCAGACTGAAGTTAACAAGTCAAATTATGGTCCAATCATTAACAGTGGTTTCAAATTAATCTAACCTCAGAGCATTGTTTAAATTAAAAAATGAATTAATGTGGAACATTCTCATGTCTTAAATATGCAACAAATTTAAGGCATTCTGCCTGCTAGTATCCACTAATGTCCTATTATTTATTATTGTAAGAAAAAATATACAATTTTTTTTATCATGATAGAAAAAACTAATCAGTCATATAGAAATCATGTGTCAATAACCTAATCGTAATAATAAGAAGAAGAAGAAGAAAAAGACTAATGAGGACTTTGTATAGCGCCTAAACTTTAAAAGCTCTAAGCAATTTACAATATCTATAACAATATGACTACAATAAACAAAAAACAAAACAAACACTATGAAATTAGAAAACATACAAAAATGCTGAAAATATTTAAGGAAGGAAACTTTATTATGTCTTTAAGTTTGTTCTTGCAGTCAAAAAAGGTGAGTTTTAAGAGCACTCTTGAAAGGGATCACTGCCTTTGTGTCTAATTTCATTGGGCAATCCATTCCACATTGCTGGGCCCTGGTATGCAAAAGACCGTTGTCCATATGACTTCGTTTTCATGGTGGGAATAATGAGTATACGATTGTCATAAAAGTAGCGTAAGTATCTTGCTGGTGTGTACATATGCATGAGGCTAGATAGGTATGTGGACTGGAGCCCATCGGTGAAATGTAGCACAGAAAACAAATTGTGTTTGATTCTGGATCGAATGGATAGCCAGTGTATGGTAGAGAGCAGTGGGGAGGTGTGCTTTGATCATGGTACTCTAAGGATGATCCAAGCAGCTACCGTTTCAACTTTTTGAAGTTTCTGGAGTAGATAATGTAATGAACCAGACAGAATTGAGTTATAATAGTCCAGTCTTGAATTCTTTCAAATCTAAGACGTATAATTTCTATGCAGTTCCATATATGCGATTATTGCAGCACTTTGGCTACTGAGACAAAAAAAAACACTAAAAAATCATGCAAACCAATTTCTTTCAATAGTATTTAGCAGATTTCTGTATTTAGTATACTGCTTTGCATGCAAGCTCAAAAAATGGATTCAGTGGAAGACTTGGGACTGATGCCTCATCTTGATTGATCAATAAAACAATGGTTGTCAAATTTACATTTCTCAACATGATGTAATGACCTATCACAAATAAAAAAAAAAACTATCAGTAGCAGTAACACCAAATTTCTACAAAATAGGGTTTGAGTTAGTCTCTCAAATTTGCACTTTTACTGCATATTACCTGGAAATGTCATTTGGTGATCTGTTAGTATTTTATTGCTCCGTTGTAAAACACATTGTGTGGGGTTCCAAAATTAGTCTTTTTCTAATAAACAACATATTATATAGCTAATTTTGTCATTGATTGTTGGTTATATATTAAGACTATTATTATTTCTATGTAAACATGTTTACCTGGTTTATAGTTTTAGATACAGCCATGACCCTGACATTAAAAGATCCCAGAAATGAACTTTGATTTTTATTATAGAGTTGTTTATAGATGTACTATCTTAACATCTTAAGGGGAATCAGCCTTTTAGTTAGCTTATAAATGAGATTATTTATTTATTTAAATTACTAGAATTACAAAAGTGCTCAATAAAACTTCAATACTAAATCACTCTTGGATTTTTGTGAATTAATTTAGAGACATTTTTGTGAATTTCCTTTAGAGATATTTTGGAATTTATCATTTTAGTACAACATGGCACTATTTAAGGCTATTGGTTCATTAGCTCTTTCAAGATCGGAATTCATTTGGAACACTAATGGAATTTATTCAGAATACACTACATTTTTGGACTTGGGATAGAAATTTTAGGACTAGTTAGGATTTAATTCACAATACTGTAAGTTCTTTTTAAACTTTCACTTTCTATTCAAAAGAAACAAATTATTTGTTCAATTCTATAAAACTTGCTAGTTTTGGCTCCAATCTGTTACATAGTTTAAGACCATAGAGTTGTAAAAATTATCTAATAATGCAAGCTTCACTTGTTCAATTTTATTTCCTGGACTTTAGAGGTAAATTGTAAAAACAAAAGAGCCTATAACAGTTTTTATTATTTAGATATTCTGTAATTCATTCATTGCACTTTCAGATGCTGATATTGACTAGTCTGGCAAAATTTGTTCTATCTTAATAACTTCTAGAAAAAATGTACTTTAGACTTATTCTGGCTGATATTTCAAGTACATGGGAGTAACCATTTTAGTTAGCTGAATGATTCCACAAGAACAATATCTATAGAAATTTCAGCCACAATACCATAAAGTAGGGCAGTGCCTAACATAATTATTTAATGTCAAAGAATAATGTGTTGTACACTGATACCTTCTGGATGGCACCCTGTTCCCATTCAGAAGGTGCAAGAGTGCAACATACTTAGACACAGGCTGTTTATAGAGCCTTTTCCACACCTTTTTTTTTTTTCTTCATTCATTATTGATTCAAATGTACCAACTTTCATTGATGATACTGTGATTTTCTTACTGAACTATTTGTATAAGCATATTAGTGTTCCTTTGTGATTTTACAGTCTGGAAAATGTGTGCAAAATAAATCGCATGCAACACTTGCAATTGAAAGAAGTTTTCATTTCTAAAAGAAATTTAAAAAACCAAATTTCGATCAAATTTCATTAAGGTTCTCTCTGGTATTTATATACATCATACATTTAGGCTGAGTTGTGTGTGATGAAGCAGCCAGCTGATATTTATTAGTTTTTCCATGCTGTTGTATTTCATGGGCGCCTCCATGACCAACAGCGAAATCACATTACACAATTTGCAAAACATAAAGTTTTCTCCTGTACTAGATGGTTTCACAAATCTACACAAGATGGCACAATTGTCCTTCCAGATGTTTTCTTCTCTTTTTCCTGGAGAAAATTCTGAATATTCTGCTTTTCTATTCAACATGATTAGAAGTTGAATATTACGAAAATGAGTAACAGTGACAAGCAATAACTGTTTGTGAAATCCAATATGGCTGGCAAAAGAAAAGACAGGCATGGTAGCCTTGATTTCGAATGAACCAATCATTTGGTAGAATGTTTTCCTATATACATGCAATACATTTCTATAAAAATGGAACCGAGTACCTGTTCTAAACTAAAATAAAATCCATGAATTTTTTTTCCTTCATTTTTTCAAATTAAAAAACTTATTTCAGGTCCAAAACAGAAAAACGGGATAGTTGGAAACTATCTGTGCATGAAAATAACAGTGAGGTGCCAACATTCTCTCTACTGTGCAAGTTGCAAATTCAAACAACTACACCATACATGTGTCACTCTCTTGAAAGCACATAATATCCACTGAGCATGACCCAAGTAATATTTACATGCCCTTCTGACAGTCTTTGATTTTACCCTTGATTGAAAGGTGAGTTTAGAATAAGCTTTTTATTCTGCAGAAAATACTATATGTTGTAATATATTTTGGTGTTCCACTGACAATGAAATCAAAGACTATCCATATGCCAAGAGCAACTTCTTTTTAGCTAATTCCTCATCTTCAAAATCTGCCAACAAGTGTCACATTTTCATCCAATGTCACAAAATTAAAGAGGTCTGTTGAGGTTTTTTATTTTTTATTTATCCATTCTTGATTACAGCTGCCATATGTTTGACATAAGGAGAGATGTTAGCTGGGTTGGAATACAGAGGGGTGAGGAATTGTGTCTTCCCTTGTTTTATAATCTTTCAGGTTTGATCTCTTAACCCTATATCCACTAACCCATACTCTTACTTTGATGTGTTTCATGTGGTTTATATCAACAGCTTCCGTGTGGTTTGAAACGCAAATAAGACGAAAATGTTAGGGGCCAACTGGTAAAAAATATAAACTGACACTAACTGATAAATTAAATAACTAAGTATTGTGCACCTTTGATAAAATCGGTAGGAAGTTACTAACGAATACTACAGAACGACCTCGTACATGTTACTAAACTTGGGAATACTGTAACATTTTTTACATTTGGAAATGTTACAAATGCAGTTGTTGCACCTTTATACCATCAAGTTGTTGTCCGCTTCTTTTAAAAAAAAAAAAAAAAAATCTGACGTTGGTTGGGAGATAAAGAAGCGGATAACATCTGGTTTGTCTGTTACTCCTTTGAAGAAAAAAAAAATAATGCAATATCCAACATACAATCGCATTGGCAACTCCAGTTTTCGCTTGACCACCGCCTCCAGCAACAAGAAAGTGGCGTTCATCTAATGCTTTGATTAAGTACATCGGAAAATCCGATCTTGCAATAAGTAAACCCTTCCCCGGCGCCATGTTGTCAACTCGCGAGTTTCTGCGGAGTATATGTACTTTACTGCGGAGTTATTGTGGAAATTATATGCTCTTTAAATAGACAAAACCTGCTTTTGAGAAAAAAATAATAAATTTTTGTTATATCATCTTATTTTAAAGAAAAAATTAACGTTATTATCTACCGTGGGGAGGGGATTTTACGGAAGCACGTTAGCACCAAATGAAAAATATAAAATTTGCATTTTCATGCGATAACATTGTATTATTACGAGATAGTATTGTGTTCTTACGATATAGTATTGCTTTTTTACGAGACAATAATACGTTATTACGAGATGATATTGCTTTTTTACGAGACAATATTACGTTATTACGAGATGATATTGCCTTTTTCAGAGACAATACTGCGTTATTACCAGATGATATTGCCTTTTCAAGAGCTGAAGTTGAGATTGGTTTCAAGAGGTACAAGAAAGATCCATGGATCAGTGACGAGGCACTCAACCTGGCTGACGAACGACGGGCAATAAAAGCGAAGATAAATAAGAACCAGAGAAATCCGAAAGTTAAAGATTGGAAACGTCACACAATAAGGTTGAGGAATGCCGTGAAGAATGGTTTAACAAACAGTGCCGTGAAACGGAAGAAGCAAACCGCAAGAATGACATGCGATCTCTCTTTCAAAAGGTCAAAACGCTCAAGAAAGGTGTGAAACTCAAGGATAGGCGTGGAAACATTAGAGACAAGGATGGTAACCTACTCACAATAGATTCAGACATTCTCCAAAGATGGCACGAGTATGGTAAGAGCCTCTACAACGCAACGATAGAAACAGACGAGAGCGTACTCGGACAACTTTGGCCAAACTGTAGAGGGATGACCTTGAACCGAAAGCAGCAGGGAGGCTGACGGTGACAAAACCGTCCCCATTTTGCAACTTTAAGTCTCCGTTTCCGATTCTGAGACTTAACAAAAAATCGATAACTCTCTATTTGCCATTCTGAGACTTTAATAATTTTGCCTTAATGACATGTGAACTGTGTGATAGCAGGAAGTGTGACGAGACTTAACAAAAAATCGCTAACTTAAATTTTTGCCTTGGCCACTTTAATAATTTTGGCTTAATATATGTGTGACCTTAATTATATAATCGATCAAGTCCGATCCGAGTATATACTTAAGGTTACTCAAACATTTTTGTGTTTTTTTAAAAGTATTTTATGTTTTTGTTATATAGGTATGCCAATAAAATCTACTCCGTTATCCGAAAAAGACATCGAAGATATTATCGCGATGAAAGGTAAAATTCCCATATCGGAAATTAAGGCAAAATATCATATCGGGTTGCAACGAGTATACTCGATTTGGGGTGGTCCAATACATAAACCAGTAAACAATAAAATATTAAATCGTATGTTTGATATTATCGAAAACTCTCAGGCGTACACGAGAGAGCAAAAAAAAATTCCACAAACAATTTTTCTCGGAGGAGGAAATGAAAATGAAAATTCAAAAAATTTTGTACCAGAGATTTTACTGTGTCAAAAATGTATAGATGCTGAGGCAAAAGAACAATCCCAGCAACAACATATAGAATCATTAAAAAGGCAACATCAACAGTATATAGAATCGTTAAAAAATAAAGAGCAACAACAACAATATATAGATTCAATACTTATACAAAATCGTAATTTATCCTCAAATTTAGATTTAGCACAAAATAAAATTTATGATTTAGCCGAACAATTACAAGAACTTAAAAAATCAGGTGGTGGCGATATTTCTGCTGATGAGATTAATTCATTAAAATCTCAAAATCAAGAACAATTTGATGAAATTAATTCATTAAAATTGGAAATTGAAAAATCTTATGTTCTTGTTGCCAAGTTTAATAAGGCGTTTGAGTTAAATCAAGGGCAAGTTAATATAATTAAAAAATTAAAAAATCAAAATCAAGAACAATCTAATGAGATTAATTTGTTAAAATCTCAAAATCAGGAATATGTTAATAAAATTAATTCACTAAATTCAAATACTTCCATTAACCCTAAAATTATTGAGTTAACTGATAAGATTTCAAAACTTAAGGAGGAATTAAAAGATACTAAAAGGGAGCTCGGAGATGAAGAGGATGAAAAACTTATTCTTAAAAAAGAAAATATAGAATTAAATAAAAAAATAAGAGAACTTACTTGGAATCATTACTAATTTAATTGATAATAATATAATAATAATAATAATAATAATAATAAAAATGTCAAAAATCGGGGAAGCACAAATAACTAGATTAACTCGGGAGAGATTGGCTGCAATTAAGAAATTTCTTCCAGTAAGAGATTCTTTCAGAAATAATCTTCAAGCGAAACAACAAGCAAAAATGGGATATACCGAGGAAACAAGAGAATTATTTAAACCGATCACAGAAGTCACAAAAGAAGTTGGTAAAGAAACTCAACAATATTTAAAGGCGTTACCTAAAGATATTGTAGAGGCGCAATTTGCTAAGATTCCAGATCTTCCACCTTCACCTCCAAATGTTCCACGTCCACCTCCACCTCCACCTCCAGATGTTGTTGAGGAAGTTCCAAAAAGAGTTTTAACATCAGTTAGGGATAGATTTGATGATAATTTTGTGAATTATATTATCAATGAAAATAATATAGGGGATTTAGTACGTACTACTGCTAAGGAGTTTAATAATAGACATAACTTATTAAAACTAGGACAAAAAACTAAGATGGATGATATTGATGAATGGTCTAAGGTTGTGTATAAAATTAGAACTGGGGCGAACCAAGCACGAAAGGATGATAATGATTTTGTAAAATTTAAAGATGCTGTATTTGCACAAAATGAGTATAATAAAAACATAAAAGAAGATGAACAACAAGTACAAGCAAAGATGATGGAGAGTGTAAGATCAGCTTCAAAAAAACGTGAAGAAGAAGAAAAAAGACAACGAGCAGAAGAACAAAAAAGGATACAATCAACTCAAAAACGAAAACCTGGACGACAACCAAAAAGACAACAAGATCCTACTCAAGAAGAAACAACCGGAGAAGGATACCGCGGTGGAAACACTAGTGTTTCTAACATTAAAGTAAAAAACTCTAGATTTATTCCTTGTTCAAGAACTATTGATGATGATGTATCACGACTCGAAGTTCTTATCGGTGGAAAAAGAGCTGGAAATAATTCTCCAGAAATCATCAATGAGGCAACTGAAATCTGTCAACGACTGTTCCAGGGTAAAGTAATTGGTATGGGGTTATACCGTAATTTAGTTAATGAGCTTATTGATGTAGACTATTACAGTGATTGAAATTCTTTTTAGAAATCCAAAGGATTTCCATGTTTACAAATTCTACCATTTAGAAAATCGTTTATAATTTCCAATAATGATAGTACATCGAAGTATGAACAGACCCAGACGGGTTTTTGTTATGAATTCAAGATTACCGGTTTATAAAATTAGACATGGAAATGGATTGGGAAAGACTATCACAAGTTTTGTTACCAGAATTGTCCCAAAATTATTACCTATAGGTAAAGAAATCGGGTCTAAAGCTATTGGAGTATTAACTAGTAAAGCTGGAACAGAACTTGGTAATCTCGCTCTTCGCGGAATTGATGCGGCGGTAGATAAAATTGGATCTTTAGTGAGAGGAAAACCAAGATTGGAGTCCACAAATAATATGCCACCCAAAACTGGTAGCGCAATTAATAAAATGGTTCAAGCTCGTTTGAGACGTATTTCTGGTTCCGGATTAAAACGATTAATTATTTAGATTTATCAAATAAATATAATGTTTGAATATGAGACTGATGACGCTTTTGACATAGATGCTAAGGTACAAAAAAATGATTCAATACGGGATTATCAATATTTTTCGTATACTGCCCAAAATCCTAATGATAGAGGGCGGATTGAACTTAGATTTAATGATACCTCTAAATACTTTCTCCCTGCAGAAGCTTTTATTGAGGTTGAAGGTAGATTGCAAAGATCAGATAATAATAACCCTTACGATAATCTTGCAACCACAAATATTGGATTTGTCAATAACGGTATTATGGCGTTGTTCAAGTCGGCTGAGTATCAAATAGGAACAACTAGGATTGAATCTATCGATGATGATGTGGATGTTGCAACAACAATATTAGGACTTTCAAGATACTCCGATGATTTTATTCAATCAGCTGGTCATTCAATGATGTTCGCGAAAGATACAAGTAATGTTGCTGATATTAATCCGTTTACATTTAGACGACCGAGAAATCATGTTAATGATGCTGATGCTGATATTGAACCTATTGTTATGGGTGTTAATCCTACTTATAACTCAGGATTTGCAAACTTAAAAAGATGCTAAACGCTAATGGTCAATTTTCTTGTACGATTCCACTGTCACATATATTCGGGTTTTGCAGAGATGTTAGAAAAGTTATCTTTGGTGCTAGTCATAGTGTAATATTACAGAGAAATTCTTCTGATAATTATGCATTGTGGAAGGGGCCTGGTGTTGACGATGGTAAAGTTGAATTAACAAAACTAGCATTATGGATGCCTGTTATGACCCCATCACTGAGTATTGAAACTAAATTGCTATCTTTTATGGATCACGGAGGTAGAAATCTATTATCTTGGCACGAAGTTACAACCTCAACCACAACACATACTGCCAGCGGAGTTTTTACGTGGCAACTTGCACTAACTAAAAATACGTCCGCACCAAGACATGTATTTGTTGCGTTACAAAGTGTAAATAGAATTAGTAATTTACGTCCTCCAGCAGCGGCTAATATTATGAGCCAACAACTTCGATCTCATATGATATTTGATCAATGTGGTGTTAATGAGGTTTCACTACGTGTGAGTAATCAACAAGAACCAGAAGAACAACTTATTATCAATTACGCAAATAATCAAATCGGGCGTGTTTATCACCGGTTATGGTCATTTATGGGACGTGATCAAAATATTGATACCGGTCTACAAATATCTCAATTGGACTTTCAGCAACATTACCCAATTTATTATTTCTCATTGCAACATCTTGACCTATCTAAACACTCTACAGTTGACGTGAAATTTCAGGCTCGTGTTGATACAGCCCCACCTGAGGGATTTAGAGCGATTGCTGTAATTCTAAGTGATAAATCAATGATGCTTGAAGGAGGTGGTGGACGAATGAGACTTATTGATGCACCTATAGAAACTCTTTAGTGATTAAAAATTGCAAAGCAATTTTACAATTGAAAATTACAGTATGTTTTACAATAAATGTCATATAACACTATCAACGTCACATTGACTCAAGGTCAAATAAAGAAATTACAATCATCAATAGCTAAAGAATGCGGAACTACAATTTCGTTGAAACACAGTCAACTAACTGGCGGACCAAATAAATTATCGCTAACTAATACTCAGATAAAACAAATAAATACCGCACTAAAAAATAAGAAAGGGGCTGAAATTACTCTTTCCAAGGCTGCAATCGACAATATGGTTAAAACAGGAGGATTTCTTCTTCCATTACTTGGTGCACTAGCACCTATTCTTGGATCAGCGGCTAGTTTTCTCATTGATAAGTTTAGTGGTAAAGGAATATCAAGAAAAAAAAAGGGAAAAGGACTCAGACTTCCAGGGAGCCGATTCACAAGATACATACCGCAATAGAAATTCAGAGAATTTTACCGAAGGATTTTACACCGATGTCAAATTACGATCTCATCAACGCGGTTGAAAAATCTAAATCCACTAAATATCCAATAAAATATTTCAGAGGTGTATTTATGAGAGATCAATTACCGGATCATCCACAAATACCGGAAACCGGAATAATTAATCTTGATAATAATGACGGACCTGGAACTCACTGGGTAGGTTACGCGATAGCTCCAAAAAATATTATTTATTTTGATTCATACGGATTACCACCACCACCTGAGTTTGTTAATTATGTCAGAAATGCTAGCATTTCTAGAGGTAATTTACCAATTTGGTATTCAACACTTCCAACACAAACAATAACTGATCCTCCAATATGCGGACCAGAAACTATTAATGCGTTATCAGTACTATCTAATACTACTAATCACCTGAAAGCAATAAATAAATATACCGCAACGAAAAAAATAATTTGAAATTGCAAATCAATTTAGATTTCTAAATTACTTTATAATAAATGTCAGATATTTTTTTAAGATCAACAACTCGACAAGAGAAATCTCTCTCCGCCCGACAAATAATGAATATGATAAAAAGGTACGTAACATCAGGGTTAAATCTCGTTAATGTAGATCCAGGAGAATTAGTTGTTTTTGAAGATAGTAACGGCAAATTAACAACAAGTAATTTATCACTAGATGACATCTTAACGAAACAACCAACCGCTCCCGACGACTCTATTGTAGTATTCCAAGGAGGTAAACTCTCAGCAGGTGAAACCCTTACATCGATGACAGATAAATTTAATGAAGTAGACCAGATTAAAAATCAGGTAGTATCTATTAATACTGACCTAAATAAATTCTTTGGTATTCCACGACAAACACTAGATTTACAAATCGCGCATGTAAAAGCCGTAATAGATAATTTAACGCGATTAAGAACTGAATATGATGCTCACATTGTTAGATTTGAATCGTTAAGAAAAAATTTTGATAAAGTTGACGATATACTTGATAAAATATTAGATTCTAACATCAGAAATATTAAACCGAAGGATTTTAAAGCATTTTTAGATGGGCTTATCACGATTAAGAAAATCACTGATGACATTGAAGGTTTAAATAATCGATTAGTTATAGATTTAATCAAGAGTGATAAAAACACTAGTGATATTACTGCCATCAATAAATCAGTTTCAGATTTAACTGATGTTAATAAAAAATCTACTGACGATATAATTACTATTTATAACCAATTAGGACTTTGGGTTAGTCCGAGATCAATTTCTGAATCAATCGCGATCAATACAAGATCAATTGAGGATAACACTAGTGCTATCCGGGATATTAAAACAATCACTGACGCGGTTAAAGAAGATTTTCCAAAAATAGCTCCCAGACTCGATAAAATAAAAATACCTAATAACGCGAGTGATATTAAAAATCTCACATATGTTTTTGAAAACGGATCAGATGAATATATTAGGGGAAGAGACCCCCTCTCAATATTCTTCACACTAATTAATAACGGAGTTAATGGAATTTATAGATTTTCAATAGTTTCTGAGCATCAATTTAATATTACAGCGAATTATTCTACTACAACCTATCGAGGAATTAATACGGTATTAATACTTGTTAATGATATACCAGAAAACAGGAGTTTAGCTACTTCATTACATATAGCTAATTTTAATTGCCTACCTGTTGATAACACTGTACTTAGAGCATCAATAAGATGGGTTTTTGAATATGTATCAATACTTTAAAAGGAAATCTATTTATAGAAACGCTAACATTTTCAAATAAATGCCACCAAAAATCGCAAAGCAATTTCCACAAAAATCACAAGGTGATTTTAACGTTTCACCATCCCAGTATCGATATGATACTGTATCGCAATATCAGCAACAATTGCAGGATCTTGTTAATGTTTATATAGTAAAAAAGAAAAAATATCAACGAAGAATAACCGCGATAGATATAACTGTATATACAGTGTCCGGTGTAATTGTAGGAACTGGGATAGTATTATCTTCAGTTACAATGACAGCTCCTGTTGTAATTCCTATTGTGATTTCTGCTGTTACAACATTAGTTGGGGTTTTCACTGGAGTGTCAAAGAAACTCTCATCATGTTCTTCACATAAATTACGTGATTACACATTAAAACTTAATACAGCAACTAGCACATACACAGAGATAACAGCATTGATTTCTAAAGCAATAAGTGATAGTGAAATAACTGAAGAAGAATTTTCACATATTACTGAGCGTTACAATTCCGCAATGAAGAAATTAAATACTGACAATATACATAATGACGTCAGTAAAGAAATATCTAGTAACCAAAAAAAATAATTCAATAGTTTTTTCATGGAAATCTCCAATTGAGTGGTATACAGTTGGAATATCGCCAGGTGAGTATACAATGAAAGAACTTAATAAACAACTAAATAATAATATATCCTTGACTATGGGTGAAAATTCTACAAATGAAAATCTGAAAGATGGAAATGCAAGCACAAATTCTACGAATTTGGTACCAAAGATTATAGTATCACCTGGAAATATATTTATAGTAACCCCAGAACTTGTTGTTGACATCTATCAAAGTAGTATTAGAAATATATTAAATTGGCCGGATTATCCTCCAGATTTGGATGACACTGTAATGTTCCTGACAGAAGGTAATTACAGTATTGAAAATTCTTCGAATTTTGATGATGTAAAATATGATACTGATTGAGAAATCTATTTAGATTTTTAAATTGAAAAATACTTTGTATTTTGAATAATGTCACAAGAAATGAAAATACTTGAACTTTTAAATCAAATCGTGAATAATACAATTTCAATGAAAACATCGCCGATAAACATTACCACCACCACCCCGGAATTCACCTTTGGATTTAATCCCCCATTAAAAGCATCTGAAATTGCATTAACTCAACTAAGGTGTTATTATAGCTGGCCGAATGTGAGGTCAGAGCCGTATAAAGGTAAACTTCCTAATAATAGTTTTACGTTTTCAGCTAACTATAAACAAAATCCAGACGGATCTATCGCTGATACAACGACCTGGCACACAATCCATATACCTACAGGCGCGTATGATATCGAGGACATCAGCGAAGCAATAATCGAAGAGATTGAACATATCACCGGACCAAATTTAGTAGAGGGTAAAGATACTCCTCTTACCGAGACCGACGATAAATATCCTATTATGATTAAAGCTAAAGAATCTTCACTTAGTTCTATCATTGAAATAAATTCACCTGATTACGCCGTAGATATTTACAACAGTAGTATAAGGACGCTATTAGGATATCCAGAATCTTACTTAGATACAATTGATAAATCAAAACTACCACCAGAGCCGATCAAAGAAAATTTTACATCTGAGAAACGGAGTGATCACGGATTATATTACAGCGATGTTGATGATATTTTGGTTAATACAAATATTTCCAAATTTACGTATACACGGCGTGGAATGGTAATAGGTGAAGGTGGTATTCCAGATATCGCAGCAAATCTTATACTAATTAATGCTGATTTTAATCGATTCCTAAATTTATTGATATACACGATAAATGTAAATAATTCTAATGCAAGTGTTAAATTAGTTGAAATACTTAATCAGATAATTGCTGATGCCGAAGATAACAATCAATCCGCAATTGATATTGTTGTTACACTTACCCAACCAGCCCAACAAAGATTTGCAACGATTCATAATATTCGCGTTGAAGATATCCCTGGTTTTAAATATCCCGGATATGATGTACCAGCACAGCAAAAAAAGCTTAGTGATAAAATCAACGAATCAATATTAATGATTCACCGACAATGGCTTGATAATCTTCCTGCAACACATCATAGATTACCGGAACCAGTATTATCTGATTTTATCGATAAATTGAAAATATTTCCGGATGGTGTTGTGGCTAATCCTCGCTCATCCCCCGAATTTAATTATAGCGAAAATAGTAATGTGTACGCGTTATCGCTACCTGGAATGCCAAAACACTCTCGTATGTTAACTCCAGAAATGTCTGATTATCCAAAGGAAGGTCCGATATCATGGTGGGGTAAATTACAGCAGGCGGCAACATGGGAGTTTTTAATAACTTGGAATTCGTTACCTCAGATTTTTAATGCGATGAGGGAGAGGTTTATTCAACGAGTTCAACGACAGCGAGAATGTTTCAAAAATATAATTAATACTGCCCATGAATTTAGTGATGTGATCACCACACGAGATACGATTGTGCGTAATAATAGAACTCTTAATCAAATAATTGCGGATATGAATTTTCTTAATCAAACATTATTGGATTTATCAATTAATAATCATCGAGAAAGTTTTCTGAAGTTAACATCCACTACTGAAAGTACAGTACAAAGTTATAAATTCCCAGGATGGTGTGTGCCTGAGTTAAAGACGTTGCAACGAAAGGTAGTTGACGAGTACTTTCCACAGATTCATGCACTATGGTTTAAATTTATTCCGGTACGGGAATTACTTACCTATAACAATTCACCGAGAAACAATCACAAACACAAATCTCCGCGTAATGTTAATATATCAGCAGTAACTGCTGTTCATGTTATTTGTAATTCGATATCAGGTAGTTATACTGTTAATACTGAAAGATCTGATAATGTAACGCAAGGATATATTTTATATACCTTTTCACCGAATGTTTCTCCTGGCAGTTTAATTGTGAAGAATCCGTCTCCAGCGACCTATCTTCAATTAACTAATCAGTATACCACAAAGATGTTTTTTAGAGTTGTTGATCAAGATTTTTCATTATTAGATCTTCGCGGAGAAGAATTAACTATCACGTTACATGCAATGTCAAGTTAGAAAATCTTCGATTTTCAGTTTGCAAAGCAAAT
Organism: Unio pictorum; assembly: GCA_030141615.1. NCBI lineage: Eukaryota > Metazoa > Mollusca > Bivalvia > Unionida > Unionidae > Unio > Unio pictorum. Next base: position 625,319 of record JARLTB010000252.1, read on the forward strand.
TTAAAAATAAATTTTTATAAATAAATTTTTGTCAGATTTTGTTAAATTTTAGCTGTTTTTAGTAATTTTTAGGTGATTTTTAGTCATTTTTAGGTGGTTTTTGACTAGAAATCGTAGGGTTAAGTAGTCGATTTCTAATGTTAATTTCCCATATGTTTTTTCACCTAAAATCCATTTTTTAAAGTTTTTTGATGATTTTTCACATTTTTTGATGATTTTTCACATTTTTTGATGATTTTAGATAGATTTTACTCACTAGAAATCGTAGGGTTAACTGGTCGATTTTTAATGTTAATTTCCCATATGTTTTTTCACCTAAATCTAAAAAACTTTAAATTAAAAAAATGAGAAATATATAATGAATCAAATAATCGTCGACGAAATCGTAACTCAACTTAACCGCATCAACGAGATCCCAGAAATCACTGCAATAGTAGCACAAAAAAAAAATACAACATTTCAATGCTGACTATCTTGTAGATGAATTCCGTAAAATTGAATCCGCACGGGCCAAGGATTATCCGACGTATCGATCAGAGTATCGCGTAGTTAAAACATTAATCAGACAACGTAATATGATAATTTATTATCTTAAAACATTTGGTAACGATGAGGTGTTAGATGAACTTGTTGAACTTTCTAAACTGTTAAATCCACTATTGAAAGCCATTGGTGATGTATTTGAAGAAGAAAAAAATATAGCTCAATTTGCTGAGAAATTTGATAATAGCTATATGTAAAAATTATTTTACGCCCAACAAAAAGAGACTCGACAATCATATTTATCAGAGTACGTTGATGTATATACACAATCAGCAACTCTTCTTACAGATGCATTATTAATATTAAAAAACTTAGCGGCCGAGCTTATAGATGGAAAATCTGTAATCTCACTATTATAAAAAGCTATAACCGGTCTTGGTACACGGTTTTTACTTACATTTGGATTCACATTAAATTGATTTTCTCGTGGTGTTACTATTCTCAAGTTATCAATGTGATTATTTAATTTATTTCTGTCGATATGATCCACCACATATCCATCAGGAATTTCTCCGATAAACACTTCCACGATAAATCTGTGAGCAAAATAATGTTTTTTTTTTCCATCTGAAGTTGGTATACCAATATGTAAATATCCCATATTATTAATAACCCCAATTTCTCTTCTTAATCGCTTATTTCTAATCGTTCCATCTCGAGATGCTTCGTAATCAACGTAGATCGGATGCGAGCGGTATTCATTTTGATTCATTATTTATATAAGAATTTCTTTGTTTAATTGGAATTGTATATTCAACTTCTTTAGATAATCTTCTGGAGTTTGAATAATATCCCCGCGGTGTTTTACATGTTGATGTGTGTCATAATATAATTTTATTGTTCTATAATTTGCGGCATGATGATCAGCACATAATTGAACTTTACCTCGAACTCCAATACCACATACAATACAAGGTCTTGGCCCTATACTTCCGCGTTTAATATTTCTATTATGAGTGTAACAATAATCTCCGACGCAATTTCGTTGACATTTTATTTTACTACCGATCGGTAACCAATTACACTTATTTTTTTTTGAGTCGTCGTTGGTAACATCGAATTTCATATCCATATATAATATATATTTTAATTATTTTTTTTTCATTTAAATATAAAACATTATTGTATATATTATAATTGTATACTTATGGCAACATTAAGTAAACATACTTTTTCACTTGACGCAAGATCCGGATTATCATTAAAGGGACTTGATAGAGAGCTTAAAAAATTAAGAAAACTTGCTATGAAAGAATTTCGCCTTGACGGAGCTCTACATATGTTTACCAGTTTCCGAGTAATGATAAATGATAAATTTTATGATGGTACAATAGATGAAGTTCGCTCAACGAATATAATATCATTGTTAGGTAATTACATATATTATTGTAGAATAAAATATATTACATACGACGATGAAACTCAAAAATGGATTATCCGAGATAACTATAATCCTGTAATGAAAGATGGTAAAAATGTAATATTTAGTAACGATATGAATACCGGGGTGTTAGTTGGAATTGATAGCCATTATTATAATAGAGCTTATCCTGTAACTGTTGTGTTTTATGGGTTATATAGAATTTATGTGGATATTGATCACGATAAAATGTATCCAATGAGAAAATCATCAATGATAAATTGTGTGGCAGAACGAGTTATGGAACATTTTAAAAATTCTTCACGAGGAAATGGATTAACTAAACAGCGAGAAGAAAAGATAATGAATTGGGGTTCACGAATGACAGAAAAAGGTGGAGCTTTAATTAGTGATGTTGCTAAGTTAGAAACGTCTTTAAGATACCCAATTACAATTAAATCAATAAGTGGGGAAATATTAAAAGATTGTAAATATAAGTCAAATAAAGTACCGATTGAAATTATCGATCATAATGGACACGCCTGGAATTCTGGTATTACTGAATTTCCTCCATCAAAGGTTGTAAAATATATAGAAGAGTTTAACGGAAATATATTTAATGCAATTGCGGAGATCCACAAGAATGACCCAACTGGAGTATGGTTATTTAGAAGCGATCCTGAAATGGAATTTGACCAATTTGTAAAAACTAATGGAGAATTATATCGTCCAGAAGAATTAGATTTACGTATGAAGAATGTTACAAAAAATTTCGTAGAAAACTTTGACGAAAATATATTACGTAATTCTTTTACAGTTTCATCAGTGGTTGCTCAATATGCCCGTGAAAAGAATTCTTGGAGAAAAACTCCTAAAATGTTTCTTGATGATGTAAAATTGAGTTGTGTTGAGTACGGACACGGCGGGTTATGGAATACTAAATATGATATTAATAATTTAATCTCTGCTGATATGAACGCCAGTTATCCTGGAGGATTTTTAGGGATGGGAGAGTGTAACGAATATTTTAAACGTTTTGGACACCCAACACATGAAATGACACGAGTTTCGATTAATGGAAAATTACCTGATTTTGATTTACCAGGATTTGCTAAGGTTATTTCTTCTAAACTTCGCGATGGATTACATTCTTGTAGTTATTTATGGCTTGGTAAACATATGTCTGAGAAACAATGGATGCCTATTGTGTTACTACGATACATGTTAGATAGTGGTATGTTAACATCGTTAACCGTTGGCGAAGCAATAATAAGTTATAAATCTCAAAAAGATGTTTGGTTACCAACACCGGATTTAAATAGAGAGATTGAAAAGGTAAGAGAGAATTTTCCGGAATACAGCGAAGAACAGATTATGGAAACAGCCAAACAAATGTATTGTGATAGAGAAAAATCAGCAAAGGATTTAGGACGAAAAATCATCGGAAAGTTTACTCAAGGTGGAAGATTTAATAACACTAGAACCTCTTCTAGATTAGTGATTGATCCGATTGAAGAACAAATTATTATTAAAAATCTTACTGATACTAATAGATTTGTAACGAGTAGAAAAGCGTTATTATCAAATGGGGAAGAATACGGAAATGTTATAACCTACATAGATGGAGAAAGCCCTCAATATGCGCATTTAAGATCTTCCATGTTAGCGTATACAAGTATTAATTTATTTTCGATGATAAATAGATTTCCAGATATCGCTGTAAGAGTCGCAACTGATTCGATGTATTTTCATAAGAAACATATTGATGTTGTTACGCCGTATTTAGAAAATGGTAGTTGGGGAACTTGGAGAATTAAGAAAGAGCGATTACACTGCTATAATCATCACGTAGATGTTGAGATACTTAATAGTTACCGCGGAAAGAATCCTGAAAATATTAAAACTGAATTTTCTAATTCTCCATCTGTGTTTGATTCGATAACTCGCTATAAGATAATTTATTTAAATGGTTGTGGAGGTTCTGGAAAAACTGAAAGAGTTATAAGATTATATAAAGATTTTGGTATAATAGCGCTAACACATTCTCATTCACTAAAGAAAGATTTAATAAAACGCGGAATTTCAGCTAAAACTTATCACAGCTTTTTTAGATGGAAGGGTGATGCGTGGACTCCGGAAAGAATGGGGAATAAATTTATCCCATCAGTCATTCTTTGGGATGAAATATGTACAGTGCCGTTAAAAATGCTAAAACAGTTTCTAAGCTGGTTACGTACAAAAAATGTTAAAATAATTATATGCGGAGATGATGGTCAACCACCACCGTTTTGTGGAGAATCTCCACATAAGTGGTTGAAGGAACACGCCGATTACTATGAAGAAATCACAGATGATCATAGATCACTGGATGAAGAAATAAAAAATTTAAAATCTAGAATCCGCCGACAATCTGATTCCGAGCAGTGTAGAATTCTCAGAGAAGTTGTCCCGGAAACTCCTGAAGAAGATTTTTTAGGATCTTGGAAACCTACTGATAAAGTATTTGCAAGTAGAAAAATAATCCGTGATGATATTCAGCGACAATTATTTGAGATACATAAAGAAAAGTTTCCTGATATGAAAGTGCCACTGTGTTACAGACCGTCTGATACACGACAACAAGACATTAATGTTGATATTCCAGGTAGAAACGCTAGCGTTTCTGGTAAAGAAAAATTAGTTAAAAATGAAATTGTACACGTGGACATTGATGTAGTTGAAGATGCGTTACAAGCTGAAAATTCACCTTGGGTGTTAGGATACGCCGCAACAATACACTCATCACAAGGATTAACTATTGAGGATACAACTATCTGGATCGTAGATAATCGTATCGAATGGTCAAATTTAATTTATTTAGCGGTATCTAGAGCTAGACGAATAAATCAATTGAGAAGAGTTATCATCGAAGATAACGCGAATATCTTTGATGTTGATATTTACATTGTTGAGAAAAAATTATCGGGATATCGACAACAAGATAAGAAAAAAAATAGAAATTTTAATATTACCTCAAAATTGATTTTATCATTGAAAACACAACAAGATAATCACTGCGCTACTTGCAACTGTTTAATGCGCTGGCGGTATCACCCTGGAGATAGTTATCAATTTACTGTGGATAGAATTGATAATAATTTAGGACATATTATTGGTAATGTGAGATTAACATGTCTCGCGTGTAATATACGTCACGCTAACTAATTTTTCGTGGTGGTAATTGAGTGTCGTCAGGAATAACTTGTAGTTGTTCGCGTGTAAATCCTCGCTGAGGTGCGGACGAATCTAATCTATAAATTGCTGGTCTAGAAGAAGATCCTGTAGACGATGATATTTTATGTGTAGTGATACTCCAAATAGGATCAGTGGCTCTTGCGCCACCACCCTCGAGTTCACCTGGCTCATATAAATATCTTACAGTGACATTACTAAGAATTGGTTGGAAATTGGAAGTGTTAGTGGAAATGCTAGGTATATACTTTTTTATTGCAATGTTAGGTTTGATGCCAATCATTCTAGTTATTTCATTATTTAACGCAGATACTACTTTTGGTAACCTTGAAACCCATTCACGAGAGCGAGTTTCTTGAGTAAATTCTTTCGCGTATTGATATCCAAATAACCGCTCAGCGAGAGTTCTATTAAATCGCTCTACAATTGCCTGATCGCGGTGTATTGCAGTATGTCCTCGTCGTATAGCTACGTTATGAGCTTTCATCGTAGATGTAACAACACCTTGAAATTCCTTACCCGGATCAACTTGTAATAGATTTGGCCATTTTAGTGGACCTTTACGATAAATCTTTTCAAATGCATCGGAGACTTCTTTTGACGACTTTGTTTTTAACGGTATTGCTTGTTTATATCTGCTAGCGATATCAACTACAGTTAACGCGTATTTGTAACCGTTATCACGAGGAAGAAATAATATATCAGCTTGATGAACTTCATTCGGTACAAAAACATCAAAATGAGAATAATTAATTTTTTTAGGACCCGGAAGATAAATTTGCCATAACGCCTGTTTGGATAACCAATCTTTCGCGGTTTTATATTTCACTGATGCGGCACTAGCGAGTTTTTTAATTGCTGCGTAACCTTTCCAGTAGCCAGTAGGTGAGTAATAAATAGATTCCATATTGAAAATTACTTTATAATTTTTAAATACTTTTAGATTTTCAATTACCGAATAATATTTTACCTTTCATAGCGGTTTTTATCAATACTGAATCTAACTTTTCTTTTAATTTTTTATCTGGAATTGCATCTATCGCGTGAATTAATTTTATATCTGCGAGATGACGTTGTTGAAGATCATTACTCTTATATGCGATATCATGTATTCTACAGGCTTCATCGATGGCGTTGATTGGATCTTCACCTGGATTTGGTTGATCATTTTCGTTGAGTCTGATATCTAATCGGGTTCCTGGTCCGCAATAACTATATCCTGGAATGTGTTTCTCACCTGGATACTTAGCCCAAGGAAGTCCTGGAAGATTACTTAAACGGTTGGCGATATCTCTACCGGTTTTTTTTTTATAAATCTAAATTTTTTTATGCCACAAATTTCGCAGTTACCTGAGGTGGCTAATCTATTTTTTTTTGTAGTAACTGTTGTTTCATTGATTGTTGGTGTACGTTTCTTACATTTCACACAATATAAATCCATAACTTTTATAGTAAATAAACGCATATCAATAAATGGAAGTGATTGATTTTAGCGCTACAAAGAAAAAACAACCTGTAAAACATCATCCAATGCTACCAGATTCTATCAGAATGATTATTATTGGACCATCCGGAAGTGGTAAAACTCAACTATTGTTGACGTTGATAATGAAACATTTAAAATGGGATAAATTGTATTTAGTTGCACCAAGTGTAGATGATCAACACTGTTATAACGTATTAAAAGAATATAACGAAAACGCATCTGAAATTACCGGAGAAGATGTTGTTGATGTGATAACAGATATTGATGAGGCTCCGTCTGTAGAAGATCTTGATGGGAGTGTTAATAATCTTGTTGTGTACGATGATGTTATGCTTGATAAACAAAAGAATCCTGCAAGAATTTTCTCGCGTGGACGACATAAAAACGCTGATGTTATTTATCTTACTCAGCGATATACACAAATTCCTAAAGTAATTCGCGATAATTGCAATTTGTTAAGTGTGTTTAATGGTATTGATACACACACATTAAGAAATATTTGGCAAACATGGTGTGGAGATTTTGATTTTAATCAATTTAAAAACTTTTTCAGTAATGCTCAGCGAACCCCTCATGGATTTGTCACAATAGCGTTACATGATCCGCGGACACGATACCGGATCGGACTTGATCGATTATATAATTAAGGTCACACATATATTAAGCCAAAATTATTAAAGTGGCCAAGGCAAAAATTTAAGTTAGCGATTTTTTGTTAAGTCTCGTCACACTTCCTGCTATCACACAGTTCACATGTCATTAAGGCAAAAGTATTAAAGTCTCAGAATGGCAAATAGAGAGTTATCGATTTTTTGTTAAGTCTCAGAATCGGAAACGGAGACTTAAAGTTGCAAAATGGGGACGGTTTTGTCACCGTCAGCCTCCCTGCTGCTCCGAATCTCCTTGAAAGTGAAGTGAGGAAGGCTATTGCAAAGATCAAGCTGCGTAAAGCTCCTGGAATTGATGGCATCAAAGGAGAACTGATAAAGGGAGGTGGACAAACGGTAATACGAATTATGCACAAGATCTGCAACAAGATTTGGGATGCTGAAGAATTCCCAACACTTTGGACGAAGTCTCTTGTAGTCACCATCGCGAAGAAAGGGGACACTACCAAATGTGAGAATTACCGAACGATCAGCCTCATTTGCCACGCAAGTAAAATCATATTGGAAATAATCATGAGCCGAATGAAGAATACAATTGAAGCGCAGATGTCGGAAGAGCAAGCCGGTTTCAGACCAGGAAGAGGCACAATTGAACAAATTTTCTCACTGCGATTGATAGCAGAGAATTACCTCGCGTTGCAGGACAAGGAATTGTACTTGATTTTCATAGACTTCAAGAAAGCCTTTGATCGTGTATGGCACCAAGGCTTGTGGAGGGTACTAGACCATTATGGCATACATCCAAAGCTGATCAATCTCATTGAAAATTTGTACAAGAGAACGCAAAGCGCTATCAGAGTTGGAAACGATGTGACGGAGTGGTTTCGGCAATTGATTGGAGTGCGATAAGGCTGCAATTTATCTCCAGATCTATTTAACATCTACCTGGAACATATTATGCGAGAGGCACTCGATGGCCTAGAAGACGTTGGGACACGCATAAGTGGCAGAACAATTAACAACTTACGTTTGCCGACGACATTGGTCTACTGACTGAACTGCTTGGACAAGCTCAACTCCTTCTGGACAAAGTCGATGAGATCAGCGCAAGGTATGGACAAGAAATTAGTGAGACCAAGACAGAATGGATGCTAGTGAGTACCAAAGAAGCGGGAATAGTGAAAAGGAGAATTGAGAAGGGACTATTGCTTAGAGGTAAGAAACTACAGCATGTGGACAGTTTTAAATACATTGGGACTACCTTGACTGAAGATTGCAGAAGCGAGAAGGACATCGAAATACGTACAGCCACAGCCTTGAAAGTGATGAGCGAGTTGGACAACATCTGGAAAAACAAGTATGTCAAGAGTGAGACGAAACTGAGGCTATACCGAGCTCTTATAGTCCCAATTGCCCTGTACAGGTGCGAAGCTTGGACGCTTAGAAGCGCTGAGGAGAGGAAACTACTTGTGTTCGAGATGGCGGCGCTTAGAAAAATTCTAGGAGTTCACATTATGGACAGGATGAGAAATGAAGACATCTGAAAGACTCTTAATCAGACAGAGACAATCGTGCAAAAAGTGCACGAGAGACAACACCAATGGCTAGGACACGTGATAAAGATGGATAAGAACAGGGTAGCGAATATTGTAGTGCACGGTCGAGAAGAAGGAAAGGCGAAAGTAGGGCGTCCGAGAACGACATGGATGAAATCTGCACTGGCTAGATACGACTTGGAGAAGCCAGTTATAATGAGGACTGCACAGGAGAGAGAAGAATGGCGTTTGTTGTTGATATGCAATAGAGATTGTACAGAGATATGGCGGAGAAGAAGAAGAAGAGACAATACTGCGTTATTACGAGATGATATTGCTTTATTGCGAGATAATATTGCGTTATTACGAGATTATATTGAATCGTCACGATGGAGACTCATTTCAGATACATAGGATTTACGTCTAAATTAATTTATAGAACATGGCGGATATATTGGACATAATCACTTTGATAAGATTCTATTTTAGATTCAATGTTTGACACAAATATATTTTAGAACTTTTAGCAAATAATCATTAAATTGTAATACCCAGACGCACATTGCGAAGATAATTAAAGAATATTCTACTCTACAGGAAGAAAAAACATGTGGACGTATTTCTTCAAGATAAATTTAATAAAGGCATCTTGATTTGCAGTAAAATGTTCAGATCTAATAAAATCAGTCCTCGTGAAAAAAATTAATATAATTTTTAAAACATTACTGAAGACACTGGATCGACCAGATATTGTTCTGGATGAAGATTCAAGTAAGTCATCAGTCACAACATATCATGGAACTCTTAAGATGTATATATAAACAAAACTGGCTGATAAAGATCAGATGACGAAATATCGCAACAGGACACAAAATTGGAATAATATATTTCCTGAAACAAAAGCAGACCAGGAAAATTAGCAGAAAGCAGTGTTATCGAAAAAACTCAAAATAATATATAAGAAGGAGCAGAGGGTAGTGAACCCACCTCATTTTATAATTTTCAGCAGCAGAGGGGGCCAGCAAATCACTTTACAGAAGTGTTCGTTTGTCAATTGGAGAGCTTTTAAACAAATACGTTTTATTTTGTTGAAATCACTTTTTTTTAAAAAAATTTACAAATTGTATTGTTGTGTGTGTTTATTTTCTTCAAGTAATCGAGGTTGTGGCCACATCTGCTGATGTGGTTTATCCAAATATATATTTTTTTTCAATTCCAACACGATATCTTAATCTAGGGTCAGGTAATTTATCGTTATAAAACCGTGCGGGGTAGCTGTGCTTTTGAGAAAACTCTTCGAAATTTAATTATGTCTATGTCTCTGCTACACAATGTTTGATGAATGTTTCGCAATTTATGTGTATCAACTCCGTTAAATTCAGCTAAATTGTTACAGTTCTCTGATCACTTTCGGAATTTGTGTATCTTGTGGAGTAACATAAATGATATCTGTCTCTTTATGCCTTCATCGAGAAACTATTCTAGCTTGATTTTAGTGCTTGTCTAGCGTCGGGTCGTCGTATACAACTAAATTATTTAATAAGTCCATATAAATCATTTGTGGACGGTGCTTCATCAATATTTGTTATAAAATTACTGACATAATTACCATCTTCACTTAACAATTTTTGCATTTTTTTTCAAAATCCTTAAGTATGTCGTAGCATCTATGATTACCCATAAATGGTGCTACCAAATATAATTTATCAAATTTTAACCACAACATTATCAGACAGAGCAGTAATTGTGTTTAACCCGATCCAGATGGACCTATGATAATCATTCTAATATAATTTGGTAGTACTGGATGATGTTTAACTGGTTCTTGCTTTCTCTCTCGCCGAAAAATTAATTATAATCATGTTATATCTACTTATATGGATTTATATTGTTTACGTTGCAGGTATAAAACCCCGACTACTGGTCTGGTTATTGCTACAATCGAGAAATAAATATAGTGGAAGATGTTCTGTGTGTGGTAAAAATAAATTTTCCTTCTTACCTAGAATTCAGCGTAAGGATGGTGGTGATATTGCAAAATTTATGTCAAAATTTCCAGGAGCTCCATGGGCTAAATACCCAGGAGAAAAACATCTTCCAGGATATAATTACTGCGACCCTGGAACTCGACGTGATATTCGACTTGATGACCAAAATCAACCAAAACGTGGCGAATATCCATTATATGAAATTGATAAAACATGTAGCTTACACAAGTGAAAATCTACAGGATAGACATATTGCAGATTTGAAGTTGATTCATTCATTAAATTCTATAATAATAATAATAATAATAATAATAATAATAATAATAATAATAATAATAATAAATATTTTAGAGATTATCTCGCCGATTGGATTGTAAGGTCTGCGATGAAAAGTAAACTAGCGTTATGTACTGGTAATCAATTAATTAAACTATTATAATGGAATCAATTTACTGTAGCCCAGGGGGATATTGAAAGATAAAGTAGCAATTAGTAAACCTGTTGATGCAGCAAATGTTACACGTTCTGTTGCGGCAGCTTGGTTATCACGAAAGGTAATTGGCAAATTTGTTTACAACCGCCAAAACGAATTCAGTACACACATTTTGATGTTGGCATTCCCAATGAAGTTTATTAGGCGGATGTTTTATTTTTGCCACATGACACTATCAAAATTGGAAGACATACAAGTACGCATTAACTGTCGTTGATGTTGCAAGTAGATACAAAGATGCAGAACAACTGTCAACTAAAACATCAACTGAAGTAGCTTCTGCTTTTGAACGAATTTATCGACGTGGTGGTCTACGATGACCACAGCTGTTACAGGTTGATCTTGGCAAGGAATTTCTCGGTCCAGCATCATCGTTGATGAAGCAGCATGATGTCAAGATTCGATGAGGATATGCTGCAATTCACTGCGATCAGGCAATTGTTGAACGATTTAATCGACCACTTGCTGCGCGATTATTTGAATATCATTATGTGAGGAAAATAATTCCGAGTACAAGATCTCATGAATGGGTTCGCAAGATTACCAAGCGTTATGGTCGCGTTAGATAATGAAATTACTCGAACAACTTCCATGAAACCCACTGATGCAATCACAAAAAGACATGTACCCGTGCAACAAAATGATTTTCCACAACAACCAGCATTATGTAATATTATTGTCAGATATTGATATGAACCCGGTACTCTTGAAAGCGGTATATAAAAAAGAGACTGCTCCTATTTGGAGCTTTACAACACATACAATTTCTAGCGTGGTAAGATCTATAGGCAGACCTGCAATCTATAGATTAAATTCAACTGCTCCTCAACGTGGATTTTTACGTGAACAGTTGCAAGTAATTCCTGAAGATACACAATTATCACCGACCTCACGTAACTTGCGCCTCGATTTCGATTACACTCAAAACATGTTAGCATCACATTTTCGCGTGTATGACCAATATTATTGTCAATTCTGTCTACAGTGAATTGTCTTGAACTATTAGTAATATTGCTCCATGACATTACTGTGTTGCAGTTTGCACAGTCATTAACTTGCTGCTGCTTAAATGTCATGATAACCTCAATATCAAGATCAAAATTACGTTGGGCTTTTATTTTGTCACTTTGTTTGTAGCTGGCTATTTTTTTTTTTTCATTATCACATCAACATTAACAATTTCATTAACGTTGTTATTTCTTCCGCGGAAATAATTCTTCGCAGCTGAGATATTTTTCTAACTCAAGACACTGCAAGATAAATTAAATTGAACCACTCGATACGGTCATCAACAATCCGGTTGAAATGTGTCAGAAATAGTTAATCCTTGTGATGAATGAATTGATATTGCATATCCTAGCATCCATGGAGATTAAACTTTAAATGTGTTCTCAGCGGCATCAATATTAATTAAAACAATGTCATTTAGAAAAAGATTTTGTTGTTCAGGAGATCCCGGTATGTCAATTAATATGTTTTGTTTTCGTGTATCTGCTTCTCGATAACACAACGGCACGGGTAATTCTGGAAATGTTTCTTTATGTAACGAAAATAATTTTAGTTAAAGTTGATCGCGGACAATATTTATGCTTGCAACAATTAAATCATTTGGTTTCCACAGATTCCAAAATTGTTGATTGGAGCTTCTGAATTTACTGTACGTGCTATTTCACAATGAATTTTATTTATTCTAGTAAAATTTCTCATAAAAGTTGGTGGAGACAAGAACATGAATAAAGGTGTCACCCCACATAACTACAATCTACGTAACAGATCTGGCCCAGAATTTCTATGTCCATCTGACTTTACACCGCCCAGCTTCATCTCATCAACTCTCAGAGCGACAGCGCCACCACATTCGAAAGAACCCTCTACTATTCCACCAACTTCACTACTATTGGAAACAGCAGCTTTGACCTACACATCACCTGTGACGATTCATCCTCCTTTGACCACTCTGCAGACTACCCCGATTCTCCACCAACTTTAATGAGAAATTTTATGTGAAGGTTTACGGCTTGTTCTCATAAACTCATACTAGAAACTCAGGACGATAGAAAGAAGAAGAGACGAACGAGTTCCTAAATAAAGGATGTCGCATGATGATGGAAATGCCTTGGGGAACTTTAGGTACGGAATCGGATCTGTAATGAAGAGACGAACATATTGCTATCTTGTCGGTATACAGAACTGACTTGGGCGATCTGCGCGACTTACTTATACGCATTTGGCTCAAGTCAGGACTAAATAAAGTCATACCCTTATTATACCGGTCAGCAAAAGACGTCTACTCATCATCAGGCAGGAACCATTTTGTTTTACGTCATATGACATTAGGTATGACATTAGGTAAGACTCAATCTTGTGGTTTATTTATATTCGTTTGGCGCCGTCACATCAAATATGGTTATCTTTTAGCATATCAAGTAGAGAAGCTTGTTGAGAACCATTTTGTTTGCGTCATACAACAAAAGTTAACCCACTTCAAGTCACCGAGTTGGAAATCTGCCAATGTATAGTCTTGAAATCTGTTTAGTTTGCAGAATATATATTTTTACTGAGAAAACTTAGGGCTCTCGCTGAATCAGCGAAATGGCACGTATAATGTTTTTAGTAACATAATTACGCTTATTCCACACAGCATTGTACATTCGTATAGCTTTAGTTATCTTTACTGGTTTTATACAGTACGGCGATATACATTGCCTTTTTTTCGCTTGCGCAGCAACTATTTTCATTCCATTAACATATATAGTTGTGCTTTAGAAATAAATGAAATTAATCTAAATATATTTTAGAAACTTACTTTAATATAAATGAATAAACATTACTTTAATACAATTTAAATAAAATGGCAATCTTTTTAATTTTACTAAAAAAAAAATCTCATAAAAGTTGGTGGAGAATCGGGGTATTATTATTTGAATAAAGTTCTGTATACCGATAAGATAGCAATATGTTCGTCTCTTCATTACAGATCCGATTCCGTACCTAAAGTTCCCCAAAACATTTCCATCAACATGTGAATCCTTTATCTAGGAACTCGTTCATCTCTTCTTTCTATCGTCCTGAGTTCCCAGTATGTGTTTATGAGAACAAGCCGTAAACCTTCACATAAAGTTCTCATAAAACATTCACAAAGAATCATATAACCCTAGTATCAGTCGCCATTTTAAATTATCTGGTATCATCAGCTGATAATCGGTAGTTCCATTGACATCAAGTGACCAGTAAGTTGCAGCATTCTTTTGTTGCAAACCTTAATTTGGATATGTTTGTCATGTTGTTCTAACGTATGTTATTTGTATTTGCCTGTCACAAGGTGAATATATCATATGAAATATTATCACCCTTCATTCAACGCTCCAAATTACAAAATGGATAGAATAAGTTGGTGTGATATGAAGCACACATTTAATACACGAGTAAACAAACAAGATAAGCAGTGTCACCTTATGCAGTCAAATACGGTGTTGAAAAGATCTTTTCATGACGTTATAAGATCGCTAATGAAAACTTCGGTTATGCACATATAAAGACTGCTGAGCTTGGCCCCAACGTAACAATTCCCTTCTATTAAGGCTGTATGCATGGGTAATATTCTTCTCACACATGGGACCATGTTAACTCAGTGTGTAGTAGAGAGCCTAACTCGTGGGCAAAGAGTCTCAAAATTGAATCTGGCCTTGGCTGGCCTGGGTCGGATGTTGCTGAACTCGTGGGCGGATGGTGTTTAATTTGAACCCAACTTGCTTAGATCAACTTTTGTTGTGAGTTTTTGGTCAAGACAGTTTACTATTGTCCATCTTCTATAATAAGCTCGTTAATGGTAAAATGATACCCACATCTGGCCTAAATGGGTTAGGGTTCAGAATAGTTGTAGTTAAGCAATTTGTTTTAGCGGTTCTCCCCCCCCCCCCCTCCCTGAACTTAGTGCCAGACCGTCAACTCACATCTTGCTCGAGTCTTTAGGCCATCCTGAGTATTGTAAACTGTCCCTTGTTTTTCCGATAACAGAATGCTCCAAAGATAAAGAACATATTTCGTTTAATTCTTCGCTTTTAATATGAACTTCTAAGGCTGAAATTCGAACAAAACTGGTATATACATCTTCACTGTTGCATTGTATTTGGTTATAAAAACGATTTTGTTACAGAAAATTCATTTACGCGTTATTAGAACAGCGCTGTAACTGGCAAAACCGAATGACTAAAATCAAAATTTAAATTATATACATTGAGAATGTTAATTTAAACTGGCATTGTCATCATTTGTCTGAGATTAGTATGTATTAAAACTTATGTTTAAAGATAAGTATTTGGTTATGTGAACAAATAAGCAACATCAATGATAACTTGTATTGTGATGAAGTAAATGAAGGTTCGCAAAGGTTGTAAGAATTTATTTTTAATAATTCTCAGCCTTTTCCTTTTCTCTATATCGTGAACTTAAAAGTTTCTAAATACAAAGGAAGTTTTAAAGATTTTAGCAGTGAATGATGACAGAATTAAAATTGTTCACCTAGAGTTGTCATAATTTATAGTTTGCGCCTCTATCAAAATTTTATGTACTTATCTCATCAGGCTAGGTGAAAGTAATAAAGCCAACTACAAGTCGCAAAAAGTACGTACAAATCAGCAATAAAATTGAAAAACTCGATGCTACAGAGATGTTAGGTTCTGGTGTTTTCAACGTGCATGTCATTTGCAAAGTTTGTCAAAAACTCTTTTATAAGTATTAAAACTCTTAATATACGTTTGGGACAATGAAACGCTCTCGTATAGCTGCACCTCATTTGGCAAGGTATCTGACTCGTAATCCATAACATGCAGGCTAGATACAATCCCGAGTCAGCCTGTGCCTTTAACTTAGGTGTATCCTTCTTCCGTTTGCTTGGTATGATTTAATCTTAACTTGATCGCGTGCAGTAAAAGACGCACAAACAACGTAGACGTACACAATAAAATAAATTCACGTCTTTCTGTCCATGGCAGATGTGTGTGTGTGTGTGTGTGTGTGTGTGTGTGTGTGTGTGTGTGTGTGGTTTCCATGGCGTCATTATTAAGAGTGTTCCTTTCGGTCATACAACTGGATTACGGACTCTTCATGGATAAAAACACGAGAAACCAAGCAATACGACTGGTCCATAAAAAGACGCCCCTATACACAAATCATATACACCACAATTAATTTTACTATATGTTATCTACATATATTTCTCAGTACTGACCTTTAAACTGTGTGACAATCAATACAAATGTATCATATGTTAATCAAAAATACATTCAAAAATGACTTCACGGTAAAGTTCTTGTCAAGGGTTGCTTCACTGTAAACAGAACAACATGTAAACAGAACACAGATTTCACTTCCGGATCATCACCAAGGCCTTATTACTCAATGTGCACTTGTGCCAAAATACAAGCAGACAACCACTATATCAGCTCATATTCTCAAGAATAAACAATTTCCTTTAAATCCCTACCAAAAATGCATAAATATAACTCTTCTATCACCACCAAAATGAGAGAGGAAAAAATGTTCTAAAAATAGACTAGAACTACATTCTGGACTGGACATAATAATGGTGATGCGATTCCATATAGGGTTAATAATGGTGATGCGATTCCATATAGGGTTAATAATGGTGATGCGATTCCATATAGGGTTAATAATGGTGATGCGATTCCATATAGGGTTAATAATGGTGATGCGATTCCATATATAGGGGGTTTCACGGTTGCAACGGAGTTATTGAATGTAGCGCCTAAAATAATACAAACTAGTAAATAATGTAGTAATGAAAAGGTAATGAAGATCTGAAATGGGCAGAGAACATTTATTTGAAAGCTGGCTACTGCGCAAATTAGTGGGAAAAAATAAAAGATGTAACAACAATTGATCAAATATTGATAGAATTTCTTTTTAAGATAGTAGTAAGATATCGATCTTGCTTGCAAAATGTAAGCGATTTGTCACATGTTCTTCATCTACGTATGCCATCTTTAATTATTGAACTATCCGGAAGTGAGCTGCACCGATACGCCCTCTGGTGAGATAGTAACCGTGAAACCCCATAAAGCTCACAAGAGTATAGCATTTCAAGCACTTTGCAAGGGATCTATGCATGCATTGGTGTGTGTGTGTATATATATATATATATATATATATATATATGATTGTGTGTGTGTATGTGTGTGTGTGTGTTTACTTTTATGTTTACCATGGTTTTTTTATACTTTATATCTATATTTTAATTTAGAGGTATGGAGTTGAAGTCTGAGATAAAGAATTCTTATCTTATCTTATCATACAGTATATTTTCAGGCTTTAAATAGTTATGGAATGGAATTGGTTTGTTTCAAGTAGTTATTGGAGGGGGTGGTTGCCATATCTTGTATTAGACCTACATATCAGGTTTGTCAAGGATATTTAAATATGTAAGAGGCGATCAAAACAGGAAACCAATTTCCCTGGGCTTTGTCGCATAATGATGTTCCAGATGAGGAGGTCCTTGACTTAAAAGAGTGTAATTTATATCAAAACTCGGTATTTGCATTCAAAGTAGTTTACCCATTTTAATTATTAATTTTGTTTTTCGGTGACTTTAATACTATGCTCCTAGTGTACAGATATTCAACCCGAACATGTGTAAAATGATCTAAACTAGTGATAGGCCGTCTTTCCCTCAAACCTTGGATTATAGTAATGACTAGATATACTTTGACCAAGGTAATACAGGTAACATAATGAGCATCCTCTTAGAGAGAGAGAGAGAGAGAGAGAGAGAGAGAGAACTTTATGTTTAGCGCTGTTTGTTCCAAATATACAAAACTGTTTTTAAATTAGTTTAGCACTATTGATGCGGTCAGAAATTAGACCATTTGGAGGAGGGCGCTCAGACAATTAGATGAAAATAACCATCTCTTAATGCACAAAATCATTGTGTTATTTTAAACATAAAGCCAGATAAAGTTATAAATAGTATTTATTGGAATCCTTAAACATTAAAAATTACAACAGGAATCACAACTTTTTAAAGAAAGATACGAATAAATAAAAATACGAATGATACATACATACATACATACATACATACATACATACATACATACATACATACATACATACAAGCATGCATACATACGAGATCATATTTCTTTTGAACGGATGGATGGCCAAAAGATTATACCAAATGTCGGTAGCATATCTCAAAATGAGTGATATTCCATTTTCACATTTCATTAGCAGATATATTTGGCCCTAGTCCACTCAAGACAAAAACGTATAACATTATCCATCCAATTTACCTGCTGAGTATGCACAATATCATTTGTCCAAATAAAGTGAAGCAAAAAGATCCATTCATTTAATTATTTTATCATTAGTGTTTGCCCTTGTGATTATTGATAACAGCCCTGAAACAAATGGTTAGGCCGGTTGGGCATATGGCAACCCATTCATTTTATGTATATTGGTGGCAATCAATTTAACTCATTAACTCCGCGCGCCACGTTACGCGTCTTGAAGTTGTACCCTATTTAGGAGCTTTGTGCCGTCAAAAACATTTAAATTACACCAAAGTGAATATTATGACAGAAAATGAAGATTTACAGTCGGCTTATTACAATTATATGATGCAAGTTCTAATATATAAGTTTGTGAAACATCTCATTTAAAACAGAATCTTATCAAGTGTTTATGTCCATTATAACCTAAATATTCTATAAACCAGTCTAGACGTAAATCCTATGTATCTGAAATGAGTCTCAATCCTATATCGTAACAACTCAATACAATCCCATAAAAACGCAATATTATCTTATAATAACGCAATGTATCTCATGATTACGTAATATTTTCTTGTAATAACGCAATATTTTCTCGTAATAAGCAATGCTATCTCGTAATAACGCTATACTATTTCGTAATAACGTATTGTTATGTTGTAATAGCATAGTTATCTCCTTTTAACATGATACTATTTCGTAATAACGCAATGTTATCTCATGAAAACACAAATTATATTTTCACCTGGCGCTAATTAACCTCGCTAACTTGAATGTCAGGATTTCCAAATGATTTCGTGTAGAAACAGGTTACAATATCCGAGCAATGATGAGTTATTTCCCATGGCTATTTTGTAACATATTTATGTAAATCAGATCAGACCATTCCATTCCATTCAGGCGAAGACTGCGGACCGAGTAAGACGGCTTTTCCAGAGCTGGCGACCTGGTGACGTCACAGTGCTATTGCGAAAGCATGAATCTTGGGCTTAACAGTTAAAGATGTACGCTGTTATGTTATCCCGTCACAGCAATGGAATGTAACATCAACTAGTATAGCGGCGAATTACACAGCGGACTCAAAGAAGAAATTTCGTAACTCCCGACTTGTTCGTGGCTGAAATGGAAACAGCGAGAATACTGTGTAGCAGCGACCTCGACTTTCTCAACGCAGAATCAACATAAGTCCCGAACTTGATTTGTGGCAGGGGATTTAGCGAGGGGAGAATAGTGGCCGTTTTTTCATCAAAATACAAGGAGAAGAATACTGGATGCTGTAGCTGCTTGACTGCTGCTTTATCATACTTTTGAGACCATATTGTAACCTGCCATGGATATTTAAACAATATGGCGGACCTTGGGCGTGCTGACTGGCGATATCAGAATAGGAGTGAGATTGTCCCACAGGACTGCACGAGGACATAGGACGATATCGTTAAGTCAGCGAAACTCCGCCCTTGATACTCAGAAGTGTGATACGATTTCAGCTTCCATGCGGATACAGTGACCACCACCAGTACTACAAGGAATGCAGTCGTATAATGAAAAGATTTTCATTGTCTTTGCCTGAATAATAGGGGACTCATTTGGTTACGAGTACCCCTCTTTGAATAACTTTCCGTGGCCCTAAAAAGCTAATTTGACTTTATTGGTATTGCCTCCGGCAAAATTCAAGACCAAAAATTACCTACCATTGACTACACTACTATGTCGCTTAGACATTTTAATTTCTAAATTTGTTAGGGACTTAATTCATGTACGCTTATGTACTAGATTTTTAGAACAATAGGATGATAAATAATAATTCTTCAACTTAAATATTTGAATAATTGCACAGGTGGCTAACACATTATTGGATGCTATTTGTCCATTAGTACAACTGGACTGAATTTGACCTTTGGTATGACCTTGTTTTTTCAGGTGTGGACTGCGTTCGTGGCCTTGCTGTCTTGCTGTTTGCGTGCTCTGGTGTGTGCTGCTGTGTCAACGCCCTCCTGGACCTGGACCTTTTCCTCCCTTGCCGTTCCTGCTCACCAAAATTACTAGCGAAATGAGGAAACATTTCCCCTCGCTACCTTACAACTGCTCGATTGGATGATAGGGGTGGGTGTGTGTAGGTACTATTCCTACCCACCCTCGACATAGGCTTCCATTTCCCCTGATAGTTACTTTTTAGTAATTCAGGGGAACGCCTTAAACTATAGTGCATTTAAGCACTTTAAGGGAGGGAGTAACACCCCTCCCACCTAAATGGGTACCGACATGGTACCTTTAAAAGATGTACAAATGCCCCTAGTGGGCGGTTACATCTATAAAACCACCAAGTCAGTCAGTCAGTGTGTAGTGACTACCCACCCCGTTGGCTTACATCTCCCCAGTTAGTTACTTTTTAGTAATACAGGGGAACGCCATGATTTAATTAATTTATAGTGTGGCAGTAGGCACTCCAACCCTGCTAAATGGGTACCGACATGGTACCTATAAAAGTTATACAAATGTCCCCAGTGGACGGTTATAACTCAAAAAATTGCATTATCGTTGTGTGTAGTGCCATTCCTACCCACCTTACAGGCTATCATTTCCCTTGATAGTTACTTTTTGGTAATTCAGGGGAACGCCTATCAATGACTAAAATATGGTGCAATCAAGCACTTGAACCCTAAGGGGAGGGAGTGCTCTTTCCCTCCCTAAAGGAACAAAATGGACACCGATATGGTGTCTATAAAAGCTGCACATATGTCTCTAGTAGACGGTTGCAGCTATAAAATTCCCAAGTCAGTCAGTAGTCATTTTATAATAATTCTGCCTATTTAAAAGTAGATACTACCTACTTGCTGGTGGGTACTTCAGAATACGTTTGGATATTCTGCAGGCAGGGTTACAGCTGTAAAAAAAAAATTAAAAAGCATAATGCGGACTAAGAATTAAAGTATACTGAGAAAACGACTGTGTAATACTAGAGTCTAACGTGTCTAAATCTATAGCATATACACAGTATAGTAAAAGCACAAGGGGGACTTAGGAGGTCTTAAGATGGGGAGCAACTCCGATACTGGGGACAATAAATACCCCGTCAACATGTTTAGTCCTTAACTAAATTTTGTATCGAATTTTCTTTTTATATAAAGTTTGGGGTAACATATAATAAATATATAAAACATCTTTTATTTTTGGAAATGGGGATCTGTCTTGTGTCCCCATTATAAAATAAGAAAAATTATTTTCGTCGGGGGGAGGGGTGTGAAATAATCAGCTATTACGTTTTACGGATGTAAGCATGTTTAGCAGTGAAATCCACCACTTACCCTTTGCATCTATGTGCGGATTCTGAAGCATACTGCCGAGAGTACATGCTGGGTCGTAGTCTGCAGTACACTAGGTCTAGTATATTCAGCAAAACGGCTAAGTGACTCAGGAAAGTGACAATATTGGAAAATGCTAAACTTTGATTTCAATATTCTATAAACTGAAGTTAAAGATGAAGTCTTCATTCTGACATTAGACAGTTCCAGAAAAGAACTCGTCTTTACATCTTTTGAATTCTAAGAAAGTGCAGCACTGATTGAATCCCTTTCTGTACCACTCAGATCTATTTATATTCATTATATCAAATACTATAAACATATCATTCGATAGTGAATTTTTAAAAAATATTTGCAAAGATATGTTTGCTAATATCTGCAGTATAACGTTCATCAGATATTTGACATATACCGGAGCCCCGAGTGGGCTAAAGCGCTGTCCGTTACGGATCACTGCCATCTCACCTCTGTCTGCGTGGGATCGAGTCTAAGATTCGGCTAATGTAGTTATATCAGAAAGCTTGCCAGTAGATTCTCGTGTGTCGGTGGTTCTTTCTGGGGGTTTTCCGGGTTCTTCCTCCACCATTAATACTGGCCGCCATGTATAACCTATAGTGTGCTTAAAAATGGTGTTAAACCATAAAAAAACATTGACATATATCTTTGACATATACCATTAAACAAAAAACAAATAAAAAATAATTTGCTTAATATGCTTTGGAACATCATCGTGCGATTGAGTGAGAAAGATGCAATTTGTATTCTTTATTCACGACAAAGAAAGATATTAATAAATGTTGCCCCTATTAGTGCCATCATTTTAATATTATGAAACATGATTATTTTGTTGTATCAGTATTTTAATTGTCTAAAGGAATAACTTGGAAAAGGAGGGGGGGGGGACAAAGTATCTATTTTTAAATCTCTGTATTAATTTCATTTTCTTTGGTGTTGTGCCATTCTTCCAACAAGGTATAATTATGTTGGTCATCGTTGATAGTATGTATGGTAAGTGAATGACAATTACCGTATTTAACTTATGAATTAAGTAAAAAGGATGTTCTTTCTTGCTCTGTACTTCCTATAATGATACAATGACAATCAGGTAGTAAGAAGCAATTCTTATCAGGTGGTGAGAAGTAATGCTTATCAGGTAGAGATTACAAAATAAAACATTATTCGTATAATCATATTATCACTTTTAGAAATTAATTATTAGGAAACCCTAGTTTAGTCAAAATTAAATGTAATAACGGCAATTTACACAAAAATGTTGTCTGTTGTATACCAAGAGAAACTTTTTTTTTAAAATTAAAATGTTAGGTTGTATAGAAATCCATATTAAATCATATTGTCCGTGTACATCTTTATTTACCTTTCATTCTATTAGGAATTTAAAAATCAAAAACGTTTGGAAATAGGTAAAAGGACTGAAGAGTTTTCTTTCTTGGAACACCTTGTTGGTAAAGTATTTGCATTGCCATGAGTCAGTGGAACATTTGGGTGTTTTGTTTCTTGGAAAACCATGTATAAAAGTCTAATAAAATCTTTTATTAATATTAAAAGTGAAATTATGATATATAAAATAAAATACCTTAGAGGTTGTTTGAGCAAAGATCTGTTTGTACAAAATAAAAAGACAAATGAAAATAGCATAATTCATTTAGAAGATTGTATCAGTTGTAATGGAACACAGTGGGTACTGTTTATAATGACCCCAATTGCAAAATATTGTATTCCTTTGTACTAACTCCTTCCGATAGTATTAACATATATGAGTAATGCGAAAATTGTTTACAAATCTTCTCAGTTACAACATGTAGTTATTATTGCACGTATTGTACAAATTCCACGGAAAACAGCCATTTTATGTTGATTGCCAAATCATTTCACTGAACACCCAGTAAACAATATCCAGATACAATATAACATAATAGCTGAACGCAAATTGAAAAAGAGGAGGTTATTCGTCATGCAAACAAAGGACAGAATCATTGTGAAAGGTATGTGCTCAATAGGAAAGACATGAATTGTTTGCCATCAAAACACAATAGGAGGGAAGACATAATAAGCAACAGGAGGTATTCCGTGCGCGCAATAGATGGTAAATTATAACAAATAAATGGTTATAAAACATTAAACAACAAAACATTTGGTTGTAAGCTTGTATCATCATATAAAACAGATACTAAACCACCAAGACTACAAGAGGTAAACCATTAACAAATGTGATAAGTCATTAAAAACAACAACCAAGAATTAGTAATTTAAATAATTGAATACAAAATAACGTACTTACATACTGATTGAAATCACGTTGCATAAGCTTTACAAGCAAAACAGATATAGCTAATGTGCTTGCTATCAAACAAAAGAATAATAACATAACAAATATACATGATCAATCGGTCGAACAAAAGACATGTCATCAAAAACAGGTGGCAGTGTACATGTCTACATGACAAACGAAGCAAACCGAAGTTCAGTATTACCATGTTAAAGATATCTTAGATCGGGCTCATACATTCAAACCACCATGAGGGCCGCATGAGCACATTTTCGATGACCCAAGTGTGGCAACGCCTTTGTATCTCCCATGACACCTTGTGAAGCCAATCATTCTAGGGGCCCTTGGATACGTCTTTGCAGGCCTCATGTGACTTGTGGGCCGCGTGCTTAAGACCCCTGCCTTAGCTAATATATCACCATTTAATAATGTATATGCCTTATGCAAAAATCATAATTATTGTTTTGTTAGTAATAACCCTATGTTACAATGTACCATCGTAATGACTGATGAATTAAACGGGCATATAGGTAATACAATACCAGAGAAAGATTAGCTGTCGAACTAATCCATATAGGTAATACAATACCAGAGAAAGATTAGCTGTCGAACTAATCTATATAGGTAATACAATACCAGAGAAAGATTAGCTGTCGAACTAATCATAACTCTTAGGCATAGGTTAGGTCTAGGCAAATCATGAAATGAATTTAAGCGAAGACGAGGATGACAGAAATAGCCTCGAAATGAGATAAGCTCAAAATAAGAATATTGACTCAGACTCGGCAATTTAGTAAGCATACATGAAGAGTGTTACTACTTAATCTCATTGACACAAATATGCACGGACCATACCACCTCAATATAAAAATTGGAATTCAGACAACAAATGCTTTTAAGAAATTATGAAACAAGACATCAACAAAATTCTCGGGTTGGTCCAGGAATACAATTTATTTTTAAAAAAACAACAGTTTAAGCAAAGGTAAAATGAAAAAAAAATATTGAAATGTACGATACGTTTATCAAAGGAAATAGGAATTCTTGAACGTTTAAATATAACTCTAATGAGTATAATGTTGCATATTATACAGCAAACAACACAAGTATGTAGACGCGTTAAATGGTAAATAAATATAATAATAGAAGACACAATAATATTAAAATGACACCTATCGAGCGTAACAAAAAAGAAAGCATATTATGTTGATATTAATTTCAATGGCAATTGTGATTTAAATTAAAGAAAGCCAAACTATAAAAGATGATGTGGTCAGAATATAAAAGATAAATAAATAAATTTGACAATGAAATACTCCAAACTGGACAACATAATTGTTTTTTCAATAATAAATGCCATATACACTAAACCAGTTTACATGAAATAGAGGATTCGAAAAGTGAACAAATTAATAGTAGATTTTATTAGCCTGAATTGCAAAAAACTAAACAAGTGATATCTATTGCTGACAAAATAATATTGTAACATTAGTATAAGGAGAGAGAAAATGGTATAGCGTGTGATGTTTGTGTCAGAAGACACAAAGAATCAGTTATATGGGCAGCTATAGGAACAAATCAGAAGATGCCCCAAACACGAACCACTATTTCTCGTCGGCAACTTTATCGCCAGAGTAGGTGAGGATCACGAGTCATGGCCTACCTGCCTCGGATATCAAGTTACTGGTAAGACCAACGAAAACGGTCAGAGACTGTTGGAGCTGTGGACCTACCATGGCCTGTGCATAACAAACACCTTTTTCAAGGGTAAGCCACACCACAAAGTGTCATGGAAACACGCCAGGTTTCATCACTGGCACCAACTCGACTTGGTCATCACCAGGCGTTCTGCCCTTAACAACGTCCTCTCCACCAGAACCTACCACAGTGCAGACCGCGACTCCGACCATGCCTTCGTGAACAGCAGGGTGCAACTACAACCACAGACACTACACCGCTCAAAACCAAAGAGACACCCACGCATAAACACTGCAAAGATGTCGGTCCCCTCCAAGGTGCAGGAGTATGTGTCCGCCCTGGACAAGGCTGTCTAGGACCTGCCAGATCACGACACCACAACCAAGTGGAACGCCATGAAGGGTGCCATCTACAGAACAGCCATGTCCACGTTTGGCAAAAAGGAACGACCCAGTCAGAGCTGATTCAACGCACACCTATCAAGGATGGAACCACTAATCGAAGAGAAGCAAAAAGCCTTTATAGCCTACAAAAAAATGCCCTAATGAACGGACGCTTACTGCTCTTAAAAGTGCCCGAAGCAACACCTAACGCATCGCTAGACAGTTATCAAACGAGTACGGGCAACAACTGCTTCAACCACTGCACGAACTACTTTGCCTCTGCTGGGAGAGAGGAGCAGTTCCCCAAGACATGCGTGATACCACAATTGTGACCCTTTACAAAAACAAAGGCGACCGCAGTGACTGTAATAATTACAGAGGGATCTCGCTTCTGAGCATCATTGGTAAAGTGTATGCCCGCATCATACTAAACAGGCTGCAGTTGCTGGCGGACTGTGCGTACCCGAAATCACAGTGTGGCTTCAGAGCAGGCACGTCGACAACAGACATGATCTTCTCCCGACGACAACTTCACGAGAAGAGCAGAGAGCAAGTTCAAAAACTCTACATGATGTTCATCGACCTCACCAAGGCCTTTGACTTAGTCAGCAGGAATGGCTTTCTTGAAGGTCTCAGTAAGATCGATTGCCCCCCCCCCCCCCCCCAAAAAAAAAACAAACTCCGCAGCATGATAATCTCTTTCAATGCAGATATGAAGGGAACAGACCTGTATGATGGATCTTCCTCAACCTACTTCCCAGTTAACAGCGGCGTGAAGCAGGGCTGCGTTCTGGCACCAACTTTATTTGGGATCTTCTTCTCCTTTGCTTATGCCCTACAACTTTCACTCGTCCACTGATAGCATATATCTACACACCAGGTCCGATAGGAGGCAGTTCAACCTGTCACGACTGCGTTCGAAGACGAAAGTGAGGGCCGTGCTTATCAGGGAGATGCTTTTTGCAGATGATTTGGCTCTTGTGACCGACATCGAGGAAGTCCTCCAGAGACTGGGAGACAGCTTTGCCAATGCCTGCATGCAGTTTGGACTCACCATCAGCTCGGAAAAGACAAAGGTCAGTGTGAAAGAGATACCACCATTGCCCTTTCAATCAAAATCAACGGTGTCACCATGGAAGCAGTCAGTAATTTTACCTAACTTGGGTCAATAGCAACACCCTCTCGCTTGATAAGGAACGTGACAGAATGCTTGGAAAGGCAAACACCATCATGTTACGACTGACGAAGAGAGTGTGGGAAAACAACGCGCTGACAGAGCACACCAAAGTCCATATTTACCAGGCCTGCATTCTCAGCACCGTTCTATATGGAAGTGAGACCTGGAGTACCTACACGAGGCAAGAGCGGCGGCTCAACTCCTTCCTTAAACGCATCTTGAAAATCAGCTGGCAAGACCATGTCCCACACAGCGAAATCCTTAAGCATGTAAATACCCGGAGCATGTTCTCCCTGCTGAGCAAACGTCGCCTTCGATGGCTGGGACACGCTCGACGCATGGAGGATGGAAGGCTGCCAAAGGACATGGACAGCTGGCCACTGGCACGAGAAGAGTCGGCCGCCCCTCACTCCGTTACAAGGATGTGTGTAAGTGGGACATGAAGGCATGCGACATCACACCTGATGGCTGGGAAGTGCTGGCCGAGGACCGAGGCACCTGGATACTGACAGTAAATGAGGGTATATCAGTCGCTGATACGAGGGGAGGCTAGTTGGTGGCAGAGAAACGTGCAAGAAAGGGCCACGTGGCAGCAACCACAGTAACTCAGGCTTCCCAGTATGTCTGCACAAACTGCAAGAGGGACTGCCACTCGCGCATAGGCCTGCACAGCCACAACAGGTTATGCCAACAACCCAAAGACAGACGACACCCCAAGGGCGCTATCCGCATGGTCTCCCGAGACTAAGTCGCCAATGATGATCATTTAGCATTTTAACCTTGAAACATTATGTGACTTTCAAGACTTTTCCTAAAGATAGATACATGGATATTATATGAGATTTTTAAAAAGAATGTCATAATGCCTATTTAGACAACTACAACTAGATTTAGCTCGTTATAACAGAGCTTACTTATCACAGACTCCATCTCAGCCTGTCCTTTTGAAACCTGAGTTTGTTTTAAGTTTGTTTATGGTCGGCATCATTGACCACATGAAATCCTGTGTGTGGTTTCTCATTGTGGGTGGTTCCTGATTGATTTACCGATAGAATCTGTACAGCTTTGGTGGTAAATGCTTATCATTAACACTTTTAAATAAACAACCAAATGTCAGACACAGAAGCCGTATTATCCAAAACCTTTATGTCCATTTTAATGTCCATAGTGTTCTCTTCCGTCAGTTTCAATGCAATACATCAAGTGCTCTTGAAAGTGAAATATTCTGTTCTGGTTTGTACATCAGGTGTTTCAATCTTTATGACCTGTTTGAGTTTTAGCTACTGCACTCTATGTTCATCACATTGTTGTCAGATAAGATGACCATGTACGCCTCGGAGCAGCAGAGAGGGTGAACAGACCACGTTTTCAAGCAAAATTAAGGCTTACAGATCATGTTTTCGAGCAAAATATGGCCTACAGATCATGTTTTCAAGCAAAATATAAGGCTTCCAACAAAATCTCATTTAACCCAAAAAAAAGTCTCCATTTTGCAAAAACGGAGATTTTACGATTTTTTAATCAATTTTGCTCGCAACGATGTGGTCATCCACCCTCTCTGCTGCTGAACTTTCAGTTCTGGGTTAACAAAAAATAATAAATAATTTGATCCAGTCTTTATGATGGAAGTCCTTAGGATGAAAATCATTTATGATTTCACAAACAAACTAATCGCTAACACCTCTTCTTGTAAATCAATCAGATTATTTGACTGGTCGGTGAGTTTGAAATTAATTCTGGTTAATGAATTATTATGGCATCGCATGTAGACAGGATTAATTGGGTTTTCAATAATTAGGAATCCTGGAGGAGCTGTTGGTGCAAACGAATAAAGAATATATCCCTGCTGAGCTTGATTTGATTGCTCTAGATTAATCTGATAGCTTCCTTCGATAACATCACATGTTAAATTGAGCGCAATCACAGATGAAATATTCACGTTGAACGGAGCGATATGCCTACCGCCACCATCTGGATCATTATTATATTTGAGGAGGACATTTGAATCTGATTTTTGTAGCGCTTTGATATCGGTTTTAACAATTCTTGCTAATTCATCAGCGTTGTATTTCGGAAACTTGAAATTACGCAGATTGTCTTCTGTGATATTGTAATCGGTTAGGAATCGTTGTTTATTGTCGCTGTTGTCATTAATTATTGTTTGAATAATTAGTTCATAGATATATTCCATGTCCGATATAAGTTGATTTATTATTTCAACGTGTTTTTGCGATCTTGTTTTCCGTAGTTGTTCTAGTTGTGTGTCATAAAATTGTTTAATCTCATTAAAATAACCACGGACGTCAGTTAGCGTAAATGAAATAGTAACAGATGAGTCGGTTGTTCTTTTAATGATAAAATCCCATTGCAATGTGTCTTTGTTGGTGAATATAAATCTATCGGCGATTTTTCCTTTTCTTATATCAGATAAATTATCTCGATAACTGGGATTGATTTCATAATATGATTCTACGTCCGTGGTTAAGTCGGTGGTGGATTTTTCCGGTGGTTTTTCAGGCCATCCTAGTACGGTTCTAATAGAACTCTGATAGATATCTACGACGTATCCTTCTGTGCTTATCTCAATTGCGGATGATAGCGTCGGCTCATGAACTGTTATAGCGATTTTCGATTCTGTTCCAGTAATCGATTTTATTCTACGCGCGAATTCATTATTGATTTGTTCGATTTGGTATGATCCGGTTGGTATCGAAACTACGTTCCAGTCTGGGGTTCCGTCGGGTTTATTCTTATTTGCAAACACTAAAGAATTATTGGGTTGTTGACCACCAAATGATTTTGATCTGATATTAGGCCAACTGTGATACACTCGTAGTTTTGCTAGCGCTATCTCCTTCACGGGGACTGGGCTAGGGAAAATCACACTAAACTCGGGTTCCGTTGATGTTATTGATATCATGCTTGTTTGTACTGGGTTCGTGTTCTCCACTATTTGTTGAAGTAATTCCATCGGTGTCGTCATTGTTATTATACTCATGTTGTATTTCTAATTTTGACACCGCGGAATCATAAATACTGACCATCACTGAGAACTCACAATCTGGTATGGTTGAGATTATTGAGATCATTTTGGTTTTTGGGTTCGTGTTTTCCAATTCCATCGGTGTTGTCATTGTTATTATATTCATGTTGTCGCTCTAATTTCGATATCGCGGAATCAAAAATACTGACCATCGCTGAGAATTCACTATCTGATATAATTGTATTATCGAGTGACGACGATATCATCAAGGATAACTGCGAATATGCGGTTGATGCAATATGAAATTGAATTAAGTAATTCTGCAGTTTACTCTGGCTGCATGATGATATCTTTTTTGCTATCCCGGTTGATATACCCCCGATTGTAGCCACCGCAGAAATGCAAATTGGAACTACGACCGGGGCAATCATTGTAACCGATGCAAGTATTATTCCGGCGCCAGCGAGAACGCTTGACACCGAGTACATAGTAATATCAATTGCGGTGATTCTTCGTCGGTATTTTTTTATTTTTATTTGATACTCCTCGGCGAGGGTTTTGAGTCTATTTTGAAATTCTCTGACCTGATCATAGCGACATTGAGTTGATGAAATCATTGTTATTTTAAAAACGCTAGCGTTTTCAATTGTGAAATCCGAAGGATTTTCCTTTCAATTATCCTATTAACGAAGTGGTTTTAGGATCGGATGAGGGGACACCGGATACAAATTCTATTATCCAGGGTAGTGGCTCCCTAATCACAGACTCGTCGTAATTGCTTATAGTAATCGTAAGCGGGATTGGTATATAGGGTGGAGGTTTTGGTACTTTATCTAATATATATGTCAGCGTGTTAACACCTCTGATACCTGTGTTGCTGAATTCCAAATCAAATTTACGGTGATGTATTATTGTAAGTCGGTAGCAACCTGGTGCACCAGTATGTCTGTTGCCAACACGAAGATAATTATCATTTCCCCGGATCCAATCAAAAGTCCCACTATCAACCGTGTACACGATGTTATTGACGCTTACACTATGTGGAGTTTTTACTTTATCGATAACCGCTTTAATTTCAGCGAGGGTTGGACCTGTCAACGATGTGGTTTCAGAAACAGGTGTTCTCCCCAAAAATCTATCAACGATGGTATTAAGTGTTGTTTGTCTCACCATAAACATATTAATATTTTTGAGAGTCATCGTAGATGTAGCCGGGACACCAAAGAAACTATTAGCGATGTAGGCATTGTGAGTGTGCTTGCCGATAAACTCACTGATTTCAGCGAGAGTCATGCCTGCCACAAGCGGGGTTCCAAAAAACTTAACAATGACGTCGTTAGTGGGTTTTTGATCTTCTATTAGTTTAGAAATCTCGAGATAATTTGCCTTGATTTCATTTTCATTCATCATCCTTCCCGCGTCCTTGTTAAAAAAGAATAGCGATAGATAGTTTTTAATTTCAGCGAGAGTCATGCCAACCACAAGCGGGGTTCCAAAGAATTTATGTACGACATTTTTGCGAAAAGTACTATAACCTCGTATATAATCCTCCAGATCACGTTTGTGGGCGTCAATCGCGTCGGTGATTGTAGACACAAGTGCGCCTGGTTTAAGTTGTCCACTGTTGGAATATAGCGCAATAGAGTTTTCAGCGGCGTCGCGCTGCCGTATCAAAATGTCATTCAATGACACATCACTGCTTTTCAATTTACCCTGTTTGTCCTGAAATACAACTATTTCGTTCGGGTCAACACTTGCTAAATTTAACGTCTCAGCTATTTCATCTTTGATTAGTTTTTTTACATCACCGGTTGCAGTGTCATCGGGTTTGGGTTTCAAAGATCTCCCCAAATATCAATCATGTTATTGTAAAACTCTTTCTCTCTCTAAAATCGTTTTTGACGACTTCGTTGAAAAATCTTCGATTTTCTCCAGCGATTACTAGTGTATTCATTCACGACAACATGTGGTGGTTTTCCGCTTGGGTTACTCAAGGAGTTAGAAATAGCGTTAAGGACATTTAATACTTCGCTGCCACATATTGGTGGGTCATTCATTTGTTGTGTTGGTAGCGTAGAATACCAAGTCTTCATTGGAAGGGTTTTTATATAACGCATAAACTCTTTTGGTGGGGCTAATCCATATGAATCAAAATAAACAATCCCACGTGGATCAATAGCGTATGCAACCCAGTGAGTTCCGGGTCCGGTGCTGTTATCTAAATTAATGATTCCGGTTTCAACGCTGTTTGGTTGATGTGGTAATTGATCTTTCATAAAGACACCTCTGAAGTTTTTAATCGCGAGTTTTTTAGCAGCATCGAGTAAATCAAAATTGGACATGGGAACCATAGGTTCCTGAGTCATAGACTCTCCAATTAATAAACCGGTCCTAGTCTTAGACCCTTTCCGCTGTACCACGAATACGGGGTTCCTGGTAGTCTTAGACCCTTTCCCTTTTTTATATCCTTTCCCAGTTGCCTTCTTTAGTGCCATTCCTGCTGCAGTACCAACGGCTCCTAACGCTGCCGCTTTAGCAACCGCTGGGGCTGCTGCTGCAATCAATGCTGGAATCGCAGCTAACAACGGAAATATACCGCCTGTTTTAATCATATTTTTGATAGCAGCCGCAGAGAGAGTAATCTGAACACCCTTTTTTGCTACTAGTGCATTATTGAAATGTTTCACCTGACGAGTTGTCAGCGATAGTTTATTTGCACCACCAGTCATTTGGTTGGGTTTCAACGTGATTGTGGTTCCACATTTTTTAGCTGATTCCGATTGCAATTTTTTTAATTGACCGGGAGTTAACGCAACACTAATATTACTATATGACATTATACATAATTGATTGATTCTAAATCGTTTACAATTTCAATTACATGTTTTCCACTGGTGCATCTACCACTCTCATTCTTCCACCAACACCTTCAAGTAGCATTGATTTATCACTGAGAATGACAGCAACCGCTCTATAATCAGCAATAGCACCACGAGTCACATTAGCTCTAAAATGTATATCAACAACAGATTGTCTCATCAAATCGAGATGTTCCAGTGAGAAGTAATAGATCGGATACAGATTTTTAAAATCATATTGTGATATTTGCAAACCAGTATCCACATTTTGATCGCGTGCCATAAATGACAACAGACGATGATAAACTCGTGCAATATGATTTTCTGTGTAATTAAGTTGAATATCCTCGGATGGTTCCTGTTGGCCGTTTATTCTCAGTGAGACGTCTTTCACACCTAATTGATCAAATATCATATGACTGAAACGTTGATCGCCAACTCGTGCGTTATCTTGTAACGCAATAAATATATGACGTGGCGCAGCAACACCTTGTTTTGATGCTAGGTTCCAAGTGAATAACCCGTTGATATTTGATTGTTTAACATCTGTACTCACGGTTAGCTAACTCAACAACGACTTTCCTCCTTGGTCCATAAATGATAGTAATCGTTCTTCTGCGGTGATTGCTGGAGTCAACACTGGCATCCACAATGATATTTTTGTTAAATTGACTTTACCGGCATCAGCATTTGGATTTGCATTGTCTGCTGGAATCCTCCAGATTGCGTCACTATCATCACTCTTTCGTACAAGCGATACTGTATGCTTCGCTCCATAAATAACTTTTCGGACGTTTCTACAGAATCCAAATATATGATGCAGTGGAATCGCGCATGAAAATGATTTACGCGCTCCTTGCAACATTGAAATACGTGTTGCAGCTCCTAGATTGAAATTGACATCGTTGTTTATAATCATATCTTCGGCATCAATATTAGCGGTGCCAGCATTATTCTTTGGTCGTCTTACAACAAATTGTTTTCCTCCAGCGGTATTTGTAGCATCTTTTGCAAACATCATAGAAGGTCCTGCTGATCTTGTATAATCATCGGAATATCTCGCTAACCCGATTATTGTTGTAGCCACATCAACATCGCGATCTATCGCCTCAATTTCTTTTCCATCAATGAGATATTTTGCACTCTCAAATAACGCCATGATACCATTATTGACAAAACTGACTTGAGTACCAGCTGGATACGGTGCTGGTACAGCAGGAGTATCAGCAGCTGTTACAATTTCTCCTTCTACTTCAATAAACGCTTCACAGGGCAAAAAGTATTTACTGGTATCATGGACTTGAAGATCGATTCTTGCTCGACTATTTGAGTCTATGGCATGATAGGCGTAATATTGATAATCGCGTACAGAATCATTCTTGGGGACTGGGGCGTCTATATCAAACGCTGGATCAGGTGACTTTTTGAACATTTTATTCTATTTATCAGAGTCTAAATCGCGATTTTCCATTTTCATCGTCGTAGTTTTTTAAAGCCACTTCCTGCCATCATATTTGCAATATTGCTTTGGTCGGGGGTTAAAACCTAACGCTAATTTTTCATCTACTGCGTTATTTATAATTCTACTAACACTTGCAGGCATTTCCGCTGTAGACGGTAACGGTTTTGAAAATCCTTTGGATTTCATCCGTGATTTCACTAATGATGTTAATTTATTCTTCGCAGTTGAAAACGCTTTTCCAGCAAGATCTCCAACAGCACCAATACCCTTATCACGAATAACATCAATTGCTTTCATTCCTAATTGTTTAGCCAACGGCATCACTTTTGGAGCCATTCTCGCAAATAACCCTAAAATGGTATTACCTAAACCATCTCCGTAGTATGCTCTATAAACCGGAAACCGTGAATTAACTACGTAGACGGGGGTTGGTTTATCATGATTGTAGTGTATGATCATTATTTGAAATCAGAAACAATTTTTCAATTGTTATTTATCTAATCAATTGACTTTTCAATTCAGTCACTATGATACCCACTTTCCACTAACTCGCCAATGAAATCTCGATATGTGCTGATATCCATGATACCACCCTGAAATAACCGCCTGCAGATATCAGCTGCTTCATTAATTATTTCCGGTGAGTTATTTCCAGCTCGTTTCCCTCCGATGAGAACCTCTAACCGTGATATATCACTGAGAACACTACCAGGACATGTCATGGTAGAGTCAAAGACTCCAGCGTTGAAA
The DNA here is from genome assembly GCA_030141615.1 of Unio pictorum. Classification (NCBI taxonomy): domain Eukaryota; kingdom Metazoa; phylum Mollusca; class Bivalvia; order Unionida; family Unionidae; genus Unio; species Unio pictorum. Next base: position 660,752 of record JARLTB010000252.1, read on the forward strand.
TCCTTTGGATTTCCAATCGAATATCCTTTTCCGCTTCTTTCCTCAGTTGTACCAGTTGCGCCCTCACTATCATCAAGTAATTGCCTTTGTCGGCCTCGACTTTGTTTTTCTCGTTCTTGTTGTTTTTGTATACCATAACTATCAACTCCTACTTTAAAAGATCTATACTCAACTGTATCCTTTTTCAAATTACCAGTAATCCCCTTATTCGTTTTATACAACCAATTAACCCATTCATCTCGGCTTATTCTACTGTTTTTATACTCGTCTTTTAAAAAGTCCTTTCTAGAATGAAAGCTTTTGGCGGCAAAATCACCAAATGTCGAATAATCTTCGATTTTTATTAATTGAGTTCGTTTGATTTGTGTTATAGCTTCTTCGGTGAGTTTGTCTATAAAGGAAACACCTCTTGGGGTGACATCAACAGGTTGTGGATCAGGCGCAGAATCATCAATATCAGCTAATCGTTCATACTCGCGCTGAGTTTTTATATCACTGGATAACTGTTGTATCCCTGCGCGTGTTTGTCCGGTCTCTGCTGCTATCTTTTCAAGCGTATCAAGCAGCGGCGCCTTCTTTACTCGTTCTCGCTCAGGAATATCTCCGTATATCGCTGCTTCAGTTAACTTTTTCACATCTTTGGTCGCACTTGTTATCGGAGTAAACAGTTGTTCACTTGACACAGAAAAGTCAGTCTGCGCTTGTTGTCGTTGTTGCAGTTTATTCCGTACAGAGTCGCGAATTGGTACAAATCTCTTAATTGCATCCAGTCGTTCACGAGCCAATCGGGTTGTTAATGCTTCATTGACCATTATTTGAAATCAGAAACAATTTTTCAATTGCAAAACAATTTTTCAATCCGACCTAACACCATCGTGGAAGTATTATTTCACCCTATAACAGCTTCTACCATCGGTGGAGAAACGGCACTTTTCATATATAAAATAAAATGTAATGTGCCGTTTCTCCATTTTGAATTTTTTAGTGTATTTGATACCGGACCAACCAGCCATTAACAGTCCATCAATTTTTATTCAGTGTGAAATGTTTTCACTGATTTTGACATTGTCAATCAAAAAATGCTAAAAAAAATGAAAATCTCTATGAGGGACGGTCACAATCAAATAATGATAAATGGTCGGTCACAATCAAATAATGATAAATGGTCGGTCAAAATTGTTCATTTTCTTGAATTAACGCCCGTAGGTTTCTAATTTTAGAATTAACCTCCTTTTTCAATTCGTATTCGTACCCCAATTCTTTTCGTATTCGTTCTACGATGGTATACAACGGAGCGAACACACTTACGTCACTGGAAAATGCGAGAGAGTCCCGAATAGAATTCTGAATTCTCTTGATGAGCGCATACTTCTTTGGTAGCATATACTTGATAGTGCTAACTCCGTATTCTATATCCTGAAAATCAGACATGATTTGATCAGGATTTAACCCATCTGATAGTTCAATATCCCAACTTTTCAATTTTGAAATCTCGGATAAAATGCTATTCATGTTTTCAGAATTCATTATTCTATAATAATGATATATTTCTAAATGAAAAATATGACGCATTAGACATAACTAAATTGAACTTTTTGTCCCGTCCTTTTTGAAATAGCCGATCGATAAATCCCCTCTGCAACAAATCGTACTGAGGGTGAACAAATATCGAAATGCCTACCGGCGCTGGTTATTGATTGAAATATTTTTTTTTCGTTAGTTATCGTATTCAAAGATTTCACAGGTCTCTTCCCAACCGTTTTGCATTTTCCAGTCTTTCCTCGTTTGGTATTCTCACTTTGAGTAACAGCCTGCAGATTTGATAAAGAATTGTTTTTCGGATTAGAATCCTTGTGATCAATGACAGAATCATCCTCGATCAATCCATAAAAACATTCAAATGCGAAACGATGATTGAGATAAGTTTTCTTCCCAACAGTAAACATCAAGTACCCTTGATTATTCACAGCACCAACTGATTTCTTCAGTCTACAGTGTCTTACAACACCATCACTGGATGCTTCATAATTTGTAATCAAGGGATGGTGTCTGAATTCTTGGTTCATTCGTATACATAATACTATTGTTTGTCTAATTCATTGTTTGGTTTAATGATAAATCTTTCGATGTAGTCTTGAGGAGTTCTTATGATTTTGTCAGGGACGTTGTCAGTGTCAGGGACTTTTTCAGGGTCATAATTTCTGATTGATTGTCCATTTTTTATTCTTTTATCATAATAACGCTTCAACTCCCTGTATCGCTTTCCACCGCAATTCAAACACAACTGAGATTTTCCCCTAACCCCAACCCCACATCGTATGCAGGGTAACGGGCCAAGGCTTCCACGTCGAAAGCTTTGCATATGATACCCACAAAACTCATTTCTGCATGATTTGTTACACGGGGTTACTGATCCAATCATAAGCCACTTGCAGTGATTCATTATATATAAATTCTTCATTTAAATGCTTGTTTTAATTATAGCATGAGGGAATTAAGGAGAACGCCTTTGAAAAATGCTGAATTCAATGCTGATAAGGAGTTTAAAAGATTATTGAAAATTAATCCTAAATTTAATCTCGATAAACCAAAAAAACGTCCAACAGACGGAAACATGAAAGAGTTTAAGAGATTATTAAAAATTAATCCTAAATTTAATCTCGATAAACCCAAAAAACGTAACAAAATTAATCCTAAAATTAATCTCAAACGTCCAAGAGACGGAAACATGAAAGAGTTTAAGAGATTATTAAAAATTAATCCTAAATTTAATCTCGATAAACCCAAAAAACGTCCAAGAGACGGAAACATGAAAGAGTTTAAGAGATTATTAAAAATTAATCCTAAATTTAATCTCGATAAACCAAAAAAAACGTAACAAAATTAATCCTAAATTTAATCTCGATAAACCCAAAAAACGTTTAATAGACGGAAACATGAAAGAGTTTAAGAGATTATTAAAAATTAATCCTAAATTTAATCTCGATAAACCAAAAAAAACGTCCAAGAGATTACCCTGGAAAGATGCTCAATTCAATCTCGATATAGTTTCTAATACACCAAAGAATACAATTCTTGATAAAGCCATGATTAGTAAAATCAGAGACTGTTTTAATGAATTCAAGCGTGATGGAGCATCTTATTGTTGGTCAACATTTCGAATTGATGGTGTTGTTGATGCTACCATGACTGATGAAAAAGCAGCAGTGATAATTTCACGTGTTGGGGAAAAAAGGTATTTTTTCCGAATAAAATTCATTATTGAAGTCGATGGCAAATGGATTATTAGGGATAAATTTGAACCAATTCTCAAGAATAAAAAAGCTGTCATTGTGAGTAGAGATTCCAAACTAGGAATTCTAACCGGCATTGACAAACCATACTACGAAAGATCTTATCCCGTAACAGCAATGGTTTATGGGATATATCCGTTAAATGATAAACCCGATATCGCAAAACTAGCTCCTATGAAATATTCTAGTACACTGAATTGCGTGGCAACACGGGTAATGGAACACTTCACAAATGCATCCCGAGGAAATAAACTAACTGATCTGCGACGTAGGAAAATAACCGAATGGGAACTGACAGTGAAACAGCATGGTGCAAAGATTTCTGATATAGCTAAATTAGAAGCATCATTAAAATTCCCAATATCAGTAACAACAATAACCGGAGAGGTTTTATACGAACCGAAATATCAATCGCGAGGAGCTCCAATACAGATTATTGATCATAACAAACACGCGTGGACATCTGCGGTAACAGTATTTCCACGAGAACGAACCGTGAAATATATCCCCCCGGAATTTTCCGGGGATGTTTTCTATGAAGAGAAATTATTCGATGCTATTCATGCGTTGTGTAAAGATGATCCTGTGTCAGTGTGGTTACTTAGAAGTGATGAAGATCCCGAAATAGGATTCGATCAATTTGTAAGACCAAATGGTGAATTATATCGCGTTGAAGAATTAGATAACAGAATGAGAAAAATCGCTAGTGATTTTTCACCGGAGAGTTTTCATGAAAAACTACTCACGGGTAGTTTTACTATTCCATCAGTGGTAGCTCACTTCGCAAGAGAAAAAAACTCATGGCGTCCAACACGAAGTGATTTTCTCGAGGATGTTAAATTGAGTTGCGTCAAATTTGGTCATGGAGGACTGTGGAATACGAAATACTCACGTGATGGTATGATTTCAATTGATATATCCGCGTGTTATCCTGGAAGTTTTCTCGGGTATGGAGAATGCGCTGAGTACTTCAAACGATTTGGACATCCCACGCATGAAATGACTCGTGTTGCGATTAATGGGCCATTGCCTGATTTTGATTTAACCGGATTCGCTCGTGTGATATCATTCGAATTCGCTACAGGGTTACATCCGTGTAGTTATGTTTGGCTCGGTAGACACCTATCTGAAAAGGCCTGGATGCCAATAGTGCTATTGAGATATATGATTGATTGTGGTATGCTAATATCGTTGATTGTTTCCGAGGCTATTATATGCTATCGAGCTCAAAAAGAAGTTTGGCTACCACAACCCGATTTAGATCGTATAATCAGCGAACAGCGAAAACAATTCCCTGATGGAAATTCTTCGAATTTTAGTGAAGAACAAATCATGAATTTGTCTATGAAGTTATTTGAAATTAAAAAAGAACAAGCAAAAGATTTTGGACGAAGACTAATCGGTAAATTTACCCAGGGTGGACGATACGACAATGCAAAATATTCTTCGCGGTTGATCATAGACGTCGCTGAATACGATTTTATTGTAGCGGATTTAATGAAACAGGGAAAACTTGTATCCCGCAAGGATGCTTTTCTATCCAATGGTGAGAAAATGGGTACGGTTGTTACCTACTGTGATGGATTAAATCCCCAGTATACACATTTAAGATCATCTATGCTAGCCTATGCTTGTATTAATCTATTTTCGATGATAAATAGATTTCCAGATACCGCGGTTAGAGTGGCCACTGATTCGATGTATATACACAATAAATACAAATCAGCTGTAGCTAAATTCACAGATCCCGAGGAAGCGTGGGGGTGTTGGCGATTTAAAAAGGAGATGCTACATGAGTATTGTGAATCGGCAGACGTTGCCATGGATGATAAATATCTTTGTTGTAACCGCGCTGAAATTCAATCAGAATTTTCTAATGCACCACCGGTATCTGATCCAATATGTAGGTACAAGACAGTTTATTTAAACGGTTGTGGTGGGTCAGGAAAGACAACTCGTGCAACTGAATTATTCCGTGGGAAAAATCCTATGGATTTCACAAACATGATTGTTCTAACACCGACTCACAGACTCGCCAGAGAGATGATACAGCGAGGGGTAAATGCCTGTACTTACCATAGTTTCTTTCGATGGAAGGGTGATAAATGGACTCCTGAGCGTATGGGTGATAAATTCATTCCTGAAATCATAATCTGGGATGAAATATGCACAGTGTCATTAGATGTATTACAAACATTTCTCGAGTGGTTGTTAAACAAAAACACAAAAGTCGTCATGTGCGGTGATTACGGCCAACCACCACCATTTGTCGGTGCATCTCCACATGAATGGCAAAGGGGTTTTGTAGACTATTATGAAGAAATTACCACTGATTATAGATCACTTGATGAACAATTACGAGAATTCAAAGCGCTAATTAGATTACAACCGGATAAAATCCAATGTGAAATAGCGCGTGAAGTGATTTCAGAAACTCCCATGGAGGAATTTTGGGAAACATGGAGACCAAACGATTTGATAATCGCAAGTAGAAAAATAGTCAGAGACACACTTCAGATGAAGTTATTTGAATTGCATAAAGAAAAATTTGCAACGCTTCCAGTACCCCTTTGTTATAGGCCATCGGATACACGAAAACATAACATTGAAGTTGATATTCCAGGACAGAGTGAAAAACAAATTCTCGTATTAAATGATATTGTGCTGGTTGATATCAGCGTCGTCGAAAATGCATTGCGTGCTAATAAATCCCCGTGGACGCTAGGATACGCAGCAACAATACATTCTTCACAGAGATTGACTATCACAGACACAATTGTTTGGATGGTGGATAATCACATCGAATGGTCGAATTTAATCTATCTCGCAGTATCCAGAGTACGAAAAATAAATCAACTTCGAAGAATTGTCCTGACAGAGTCAGGCGATGATAATGACACAACAATAAGTGATATTGATGTTAGCATCATTAATAAAAAACTCTCCGGTTACAAACAACAGGACAAAAAAAACAACGAGAATTTGATATTGATGCTAAATTAATAATTACGCTGAAACAACAACAGAATAATCACTGCGCGAGTTGCAATTGTATAATGCGTTGGCAGTATTCGGATAAAGATCCTCGCCAATTTACCGTAGACAGAAAAAATAACAGTCTCGGTCATGTCAGAAACAATGTGATGTTGACTTGTCTTGAGTGCAATAGACGCAACGGCGCTAGTTAAGACCATGCGGTGGTAATTGATTATCGTCAGGAATTACCTGTAGTTGTTGTCTAGTAAATCCTCGTTGAGGGGCAGTTGAATCCAGTTTATAGATTGCTGGTCTACCAGTTGATCGTGTTATAGTAGATATCTTGTGTGCAGTAACACTCCAAATAGGATCAGTAGCCCTTTTTGTGCCACCCTCAAGCTCTCCTGGTTCGTATAAGTACCTCACAATGACATTACTACCAAGAATTGGTTCTTTGAAATCTTTTTGTGGTTTTTCAAGTATTGACTTCTTTTTAATCGCGTTGATAGGTTTCACGTTGATTGTTCTAGTAATCTCGTTATTCAGTGCAGTAATCACAGATGGTAATCTTTTAACCCATTCACGGGATCGTTTTTCTTGGATGAATTCTTTTGCGTATTGATATCCAAATAACCGCTCAGCAATAGTCCGATTAAATCGTTCAACAATTGCCTGATCGCGATGTAGCGCAGTATGCCCTCGTCGTATGGTGACATTATGATGTTTCATTGTAGATAACACTGCACCCTGAAATTCCTTGCCAGGATCAACCTGCAATAGATTTGGCCAGTGCAGAGGACCTCGTCGATAAATCCTCTCAAATGCAGAAGCAACTTCAGTGGCTGATTTTGTTTTTAACGGTTCTGCTTCTTTGTATCGACTTGCAATATCAATTACGGTTAAAGCGTATTTGTAACCACGATCATGAGGTAAAAATAATATATCAGCCTGATGAACTTCATTAGGAGCGGTCACATCAAAATGCGAGAATTGAATTTGTTTAGGCGGTGGTAGAAAAATTTGCCATAGTGCCTGTTTGGATAACCAATTAGCCGCAGTGGTTTTTTTCACTTTTGCAGCGCTAGCGAGTTTATGGACTGCTGATTTACCCCTCCAGTATCCTCTTGGGGAATAATAAATTGATTCCATATTATTAATTACCGGCACCTAACATCAATTTACTTTTCATAGCCGATTTTATTAAAAAGGAAGCCAATCTTTCTTTGAAGGATTTATCAGGAATAGCATTTAACGCATGAATTAATTTCACATCTGCTAGATGCCTGTGTTGCAAATTGCTGCTTTTATAAGCAACATCATGAAGGTGACAGGCCTTATCAATGGCGTTTATTGGTTCTTCACCGGGTCGGGACTGATTTTGATCATTGAGTCTGATATCAAGTCTGGTTCCCGGTCCACAGTAGCTATATCCTGGAAGGTGCTTTTCTCCGGGGTACTTTGCCCATGGGGTTCCAGGGAGCTTTGCCAATTTGGCTGCGATATCACCTCCTCGTTTTTTTTTAAAACATCTCCGAATTGTAAAATCTTTGATTTTGTAGAAACAAATCTGAACTTTTTAATACCACATGTTGCACATCTACCAGTAAGTGCTGATCTGTTATTTTTAGTTGTAACCGTCGTCACATCATTTGTGCTAGTACGTGTTTTACACTTCATACAATATAGATCCATAATTTATGTAATGAAATATGGATATAATTGATTTTTCAGCGACTAAAACAAGAGAACCAGTTAATCATCATGCAGCGCTACCAAACTCTATCCGGATGATTATAATCGGGCCATCTGGATCCGGTAAAACGCAATTGTTGCTCAATTTAATAATGAGATGGATGAAGTGGGATAAGTTGTATTTAATTGCCCCTAGCGTAGATGATCAGCGTTGTTATGAAGTGCTAAAGGATTTTAACGAGAATGCATCAGAAATTAAGGGTGAGAACGCCATTGAATTTATAACCGATATCGATGAAGCACCGAGCATTGATGATATTGATGGAGATATTAACAATTTAGTCGTATACGACGATATAATGTTAGATAAACAAAAAAATCCTGCTAGGATCTTTTCCCGGGGGCGTCACAAAAACACTGACGTGATATATGTCACTCAACGCTACACTCAGGTTCCAAAAATCATCAGAGATAACTGCAATATTCTTGCTGTATTCAACGGAGTTGATACTCATACTCTTAGAAATATTTGGCAGACATGGTGTTTTGATATGGACTTCAATCGATTTAGAAATTTCTTTAGTCATGCTCAGTCGACTCCGCACGGATTCGCAACAATAAATCTACATGATCCTCGGACACGATATCGTATCGGACTGGATCAAATATTCGGTTAAAATCGTAAAAGAATTATTAACCCAGAACTGAAAGTTCAGCAGCAGAGAGGGTGGATGACCACATCGTTGCGAGCAAAATTGATTAAAAAATCGTAAAATCTCCGTTTTTGCAAAATGGAGACTTTTTTTTGGGTTAAATGAGATTTTGTTGGAAGCCTTATATTTTGCTTGAAAACATGATCTGTAGGCCATATTTTGCTCGAAAACATGATCTGTAAGCCTTAATTTTGCTTGAAAACGTGGTCTGTTCACCCTCTCTGCTGCTCTCGGTGAGAACATAGATGCAAACAAGATTTCCATGAAGCAACTTCTGCTGATAATTTAAACATTGCAGACAATTTATCTGTTGCACTTGGCTTAAATGGCGATAAGTCTATTGCTCTGCGAAAGCATCTGTGAAGTGCAATTTCTAGCACTGGTTTTGAAATCTGGTGTCTACATGCATGAACATCTGGGTTGATGGATAAGCAGAGCTTGACACGTAACGTTTTATTCCCACTTTTCTTGATGGTCTCTTGATAGGACGATAAACCTTTTCTGCAGCAATGGTCTATAAATGTATCTCGTAAGATGTCCGGTTTTCACAGAAGAAGCGCAGATCATTGTTGTCAAGTGATGACTGAGAGCGAATGACTGTTTTGAAAGCATTTGCAGTTCTATGTTGCACGTCTGGAAAGTGACATCATCAAGGCATCTGCTTATCTCAGGAAAGCCTTTCTCGCCGTGGTGAGCACGCTGTCTGATGAAGTTCAGCATTCTCATTGATACAATGTTTCTCCATTATCGTCTAGCCTGTGTCTGTTTGGAAGATGATGCAGAGTAAGTAGTTGATGTCATACCTTGCCACTTTTGCAATTGGCATTTAAACTTTAGCTGTTTTAACCAAACCGATAGAGGATAAATATCGTTGCAGCAGAATGTTCGTAGAAACAGCATGTTGTTTTTAGCACGAGAATGCTCAACACCACACTAAACATCTAGTCTATTTATATCAAGTATCTAGTCCATACAGTTCAGTTTGACTTATATACCGTTCATGCTGTTTGTATTGGATGTTACTTGTCTCCCACTACCACCTCAGCGTTAACCTGCAGCATTCAGGAAAAACGATGAGTTTTAATGTCACGCAAAATTGTAGTTTACCCTGGATGAACCCTGAAAGACATATTGAACCGACAGTGTCACGGAATTGTATAACTCTATCGTTGTATTAAATACATGTATTCGGGTTTCTTTTTTTTTTCTTTTTTTTTGTACAGCGTTATCTGAGCGTGACGTTTGGATATCGCTTATTATTTCGAAACAGTGAGTTCGGTTCATTCTATGCTGCACCAGTAAATTGCACTGGATTGTAGTTGTCTTTTAGCATTGGGCTAATTTGGGTTATGGTACACCCAGTGTGCTGCTGACGTTAGAGGACGTTGGCGTCAAGAAGCTTCCAAACCACGGGTTTGCAGAGAACAAAATAATGAATGGATATTTAGGCAGGCTTGGAAGGGCGAACCATTGGCGGTGACTCCTCAACATCCCTATATAGATTTGTGGCTGATAAAATATTTCGCATTTCATTATTTGAACGAAAAACTGATACATTTTACTATTTGAGTGAAACGTAACGATTTACTATTTGAGTAAAGCATATCACATTTCATACATTTCACTATTTGAGTGAAACTCATCATTTAACTATTTGAGCAAAGCATATCATATGCCATTGAACCATATCATTCATTATTATTTGCGTGAAAATTGTCGACGTCTACGTGAACCATTCGATTTCATTGTGTGAAATCACTTTGAATCGTAAATCAGTGTACTATTTAAAGTTCTTTTCACGTATCAATTTACATTTCATTTACATTGCATTACATTATCAGGTTCATGCATATTATTTTAATTGTCCAACATTTGGACCATGTATGCGCACAAATTGATCATAATCTTTTCCATTGAATCATTCATAAATAAACTTTGTATTTTTGTTACCATCATTATCGTTCATCGTTATAATCCGACCCTGACAATTAATTAGAAACAAATTAATTTGTCATGATAAATTGATTTTAAGAAATATGAGAAAATGCACAAATCAAGATTGTCCTACACTAACTATTTTCTGGGTCCCCTTAAGACATCTGGACTTTCATAACATAATTTGTACGGGACTATTAGGTACAGCTTTTTCTTTACAGTAAAGTTCTAAGCATGATATATATATATATATATATATATATATATATATATATATATATATATAGAGAGAGAGAGAGAGAGAGAGAGAGAGAGAGAGAGAGAGAGAGAGAGAGAGAGAGAGAGATGATAATAATAATAATATTACCCATCGGTAGTGTAAGCAATATGAGATAAAATATCCTCTGGTTTCCTTAATATAATCTCGGACAGTTGTAAAGTTGGTCATATAACAATTGAGATGAACACTGAAGTAACAGGTCAATCGTCTGTAGGCAAATATAGTTTATCAAATTTTACAACACGATCCTAAGTCGATTTCCATATTGGTTATCCATTGCAAATGTAGTTTATCAAAGTTAACAAACAATATCCTAAGTAGATTTCCATATCGGAATATACTATGCAAATGTAGTTTATCAAGTTTACAAACAAGATTCTGAGTTGATTTCCATATCGGTTATGCAAATGTAGTTTATCAAGTTTACAAACAAGATTCTGAGTTGATTTCCATATCGGTTATGCAAATGTAGTTTATCAAGTTTACAAACAAGATTCTGAGTTGAGTTCCATATCGGTTATGTAGGTGATTAAGCGTTAGAAATAAGATCATTGATCGATTTCCATAACGGTTATGTTCTACAAAATATTAACGTGCAGCTTCTGGTGCCATTCCAGAATTACATAACGATAATTAGATTAGTGGACAAGGTTTAGAAAGATATCTATTTTTGGTGGGCAGTTTTATATTTTAATATTTAAATATTAAAGACTGTTCTATCTTTTTTATATAAAATATGTATAACAAGTGAGAAAAAATCCGAACTGTAAACATGTTTGAATTTTCTTAACTATTCAAAGAGTTTATTTTTCAAAGTGTTCCAAAAATAAAATGAACGGGCGGATCTAATTATTCTGCATTCTGTATAAATCTATCTTCACAGGCCAATGCTCCGATAAGTTAATCGTTACAAAACCATGACAGATCGATCACTTATTTCAGTGCTTTGTCCAAGCGACATCTGTTGGATTTCAGGACTTTAGGTTGTAATTCTAACTAACCAATAGCATGTAACAGCGGTGCACTGTACATCAACCGAAAATCGTGTAGGCAATTGACTTCAAAAGGATATCTTGTAAGTTTAACTTCTTAAGAATGACTACGTATCAGAGTTAAGCCATTACAGATGTTTTCGAGTGAAATGATGCATTTGTACAAATACAAGCCGACAGTGTAAAATTGCTTATTATGAGACCATTTAAGTTGTGTGCTCCCTTTATCTCTATCACGTAGGAAAAGTGCTCAAATTTGAATGACTTGATTTTGATTGGGTGCGGCAGTTTACCGTCTCACACTTATGAAATTTACAGATCCAAAGCACATAATCTTATCGATCCGCCAAAGTGTAGATAGGATTAACATATCGTAAGCTTGGTTAGCGAATATGCAATAAATCAAGTAATAATCTAATATTTTGTGAATATAGTGACATTTAATAAATCCAGTTTGACTTTCATGAATACTTTTTATTTACAGGAAAGAAAAATACTTATTTTTATTGCATAACTATATACTTTAAATCGTTGGTAAGTAAACTGACTGGTCTCCAGTATAATGAGACGTTTACGATGTTATAACTCTTGATGCTTACATGGAATCACCGTCTGCCTTTTAAATATATTACCATCAATATGGTGTTTTCCAGCAACTTTACGTTTTATACTTTCGTTTCTTCAAATCGAAGAAAATATTTATCTTCCAACCTTGACCCACAACATGTTAATGTTTAATATTATACTTGTCATTAATTCATTATATATCTAACTTAGTTGTTCATTTTCTTAATTAAAAATATGATTTTTAATTTTGTTTATATATTTTACGTGTCATTGTCTGTACCTGTCTGTTTCATTTGGTGTTTTTTAGAAGAAAAAATATAAATAAGAATATATCATCGACTCCTCATGTCTGGCTTAATGTTTGGGAAATAAATGCATGTTATCTTGTTGTCAAAAATAGCTGCTTGCGTTGCTCCGTATGGCACAACCTTGAATGTTCTCGATATTGTCTAATTTCCATAAAATACCCATTTAAATGAGTCACTGAAAAAAATCTGTAAGCAAATATATAAATTCTTATGTGTTAAACGATTTCCATTTCCTTACTTTAATATTTTATTTATTTATTTATTTATTTATTTATTTATTTATTTATTATTATTATTATTATTATTATTATTATTATTATTATTATTATTATTATTATTATTATTAATGATAGACATATTCTGATTACAATTATACTCTTCTGAATATTTAGAAAATGTTATACTTAGTGGGGGTGGGGGCGGTCGGGAATCCACAAATATATTTAGCATAATTAAAATTTGAAGATATGTTTCCAATAATATCATAAACATAATGCAAACCTCTTTTGATCAAGATATCATATTCTCAAAGTACTTTCGTGTACTGACACAAGTTCCACCTCCACCCGTTCTTTGCTTAACATGACTATAATGATAATTTTAATACGATTAAAATTGATATAGATTGGAATGAAAGGTAAACTTAATGCAGATTATGAACAAATATTGTTTAATTAATATACTGTATTTATTTATGTTCTCATATTTCATACTCTCTCCTAAGCTTTATTTTCCTTTTAATGTAATCAACCTTTGCGTGTGTAGCAGAGAATGAATAATTCTTATGTAAATGGATCTTCCATTCGCTTTGTTTGTACGACCTGTTTTAATTTTATTTGAATAACGCGTTGTTGTTGTGTTTTTTAATGTTGTTGTTTTGCTGTTGTTGTTAGGGTGGTGTGGAGGTGTTGGGGGTTTCGAATATTTTTGATGGATACAGATCTGTTAGAGCGGTATTGTTTTTCGAACCAACTATTACACGCACTTTTTCGAGAAATTGTGTCAAAAGTAGTCCACGCAAGTAGATTACGCTATGCTTTTCTCGGTTCTTTCAAGTGATACATTGATTAAATCTGTATTTTAATGCATTATTGGAACAGCATGTGAGTTCTTTTTACATAAAATATGTTCTAGTGATTTATAACCAGAAAATATTTAAATAGCAACCGGCCCTAGCAACTGGTCACGTGACTATGCAGGTACTTGCAAAAATAATACACGTTATCTATTGTAAGAAAACGACAAATATGGTTGCGTCTGTAACCTATTATTTTCGGACATAATGGTATTGTTTCATGCTGACTCATTAGTTAATGAATATTTTCGTCATGAAAGTGTCATGCATATTAACTTATAAAATTTGGTTACAATATCCTTAAGTCATTGTTATATTTCCAGCGGATGCATTTAGATAGTCTCGCGGTTAAAAAATCTTGATAAATGAGAGAGAAAGCATGCCTATATACGTCCAGGCAAGTATAACTCTTACATTTTGTGGACACTCTTGTCAGTTGATGGCAATATAACTTTATCAGTCAAAGTGATAGACCATGTTTGAGAGGGACACCTCTACTGTTCTTTGTTACATGTTTCGATCATTTGAAGTTGCTGGTGCTGACAAGTGACAGACACAACATATTTCTTCCACCGCACACACCCTCATTGCTCCCGTCATTCACCAGGCAAGTGACATGACCATTTTTCGAAATCTTAGCATTGTAAAACTATCTGTAGAACAAATGCATTTTAAATATATATGCTTCAGTTCGAAATCCTTTTCATTTCAAATGGTGGAGAAAGAAAACATTAAGTTTAATAGGATTTTCGCATGGTATGTTTCTATGATATTGTGGGTTCAATGGTATCGTTGTATTCGAAGTTTTCAGTATTATTAATTTTTCTTTTGCATAACGCTGATGACTATTTTGTACTTATTCTGTATGCGTTGGAAGACTTAAGGAAAATGATGAGATTACTAACGAGTACACAATTTTAAAAATCAACCCATGAATAGAACTGTTTCCAAATAATGGCCGTACCCCATGTTCTTTAAAAGAAAAGAAACTTCTTCAAATCGCTATAAAATCGGCTTACCAGTTGTCTTATAATGGTCAGTGAGTTTAAAGCTAGAGTCAGTCAAAAACAGAGATCGAATCTATGGTAGCAAATAAGTGTACAACTGTGAAACATTGGACGTCTGTTGTTTGATGGTTTTTGCAATTGAGAGGTGCTGACGTTAAAACCTTTTTGTACATGATTTATTAGTTTTCACTGACACACCCATAGTTATTTAAACATATTGAGGTCTGTGTGTACTCATTGCTCATGTTGGTTGTCCATTCTCAGCGACATTCCTGGCACTACTATCCCAGTTTCAGGTAGTTACAGATTCATATTTAATTCTCTCTGCTATATGTCTGTTGGACAAAACAAGGTGGCAGAATGAATGCTATGGTATTAACATCCATATTTCAAGTTGATTTTCACTTTGTGCGATATATACATCAAGATTCCAACATCAGAACAAGTATATCTTCATAAATTTTGTGTTGTTCATATATTACCATGATGTCAGAGTAACTCCCCTTGCAGTGCCTGATGGCATCTGATGATCAGTTATACCGTAGTCAGCTGACTTAAATTGTAATTTAAATGCATGTTAAGAGTAAAAATAGACATATAGGATATCTTAATGGTTTGTGATTTTATTTACGTAGTCACTGATCATAGACTTGAAGATCCATGATACCACTACACTCCAGTATACATGTCTAATGACATTTTTGGTATGTTTAGAATTTTATAAAGTGAACTTAATTTCAGAGATTATCCACATTAGCACATATTTGTGACAGAAATAATATTGTATAGAAATCATTAGCCTCCATTTAAAGTACTATATTTGACATTATGAGATTTAAATAGATACTACAATTCAAATTAAAGAAAGAATGATGAAAATATTCAATGTAACTAATGCTGTTTTTGCCACAAGTCAATGACCCTAGAATAAGTGCTAACTGTTCAAGGTGGTGGGTCAACAGTTCACATGTTGGTTTGTTGCCATTTTTATTACATACAGTAGGAAACCCATGACAGGTTTCTGAGATGGCTCGGCAAATACAAAGATTTGGTTACTACAACATGCACTTCTAATCTCATGTTAGACAAACAAAATTCAGTGGAAAAATTGCACAGTATGAATTGTCTTTATGTAGTATGATCCAGTTTGGGATTAGATTAAATTTGGCTTTATGTAGTATGATTCAGTTTGGGATTAGATTAAATTTGTCTTTATGTAGTATGATCCAGTTTGGGATTAGATTAAATTTGTCTTTATGTAGTATGATCCAGTTTGGGATTAGATTAAATTTGTCTTTATGTAGTATGATCCAGTTTGGGATTAGATTAAATTTGTCTTTATGTAGTATGATTCAGTTTGGGATTAGATTAAATTTGTCTTTATGTAGTATGATCCAGATTGGGATTAGATTAAATTTGTCTTTATGTAGTATGATCCAATTTGGGATTAGATTAAATTTGTCTTTATGTAGTATGATCCAGTTTGAGATTAGATTATGAGGAAGACACTAATTTCATGAATGAAATGTTTATTTATAATGTGATTGAAAAATGGTTAAATCTGGCACAAAACATGTGTACATAAATTCCAAACCATTGGATTTAACATATTTTAAGACCAAGTTAAACAAATGATACAGTTCATACCTGTAACCTAACCATTTAACTGAGTAATCAACAGGAATTCAGGAGTGTAAATTATGAATAAATATGAGTGACATACAGGTCTGTAACCATGGATAATAAATTTTTTGAAATTAAACACAAAAACATATTGATTAATCAATTACTTAGGGTGATAATAATAATAGTAATAATAATAATAATAATAATAATGAGGATTTTGTACAGCACTTAATCTTTAGATGCTCTAAGTGCTTTACAACATCTACAATGCTAATCAATGTTTAGAAATCAAACACAAAAACAAACTGATTAATCGACTACTTAAATGATGGATTTACATAACTATGAATACAGTATGGATAAAAAGATAATATTTGATTCACAAATAGCATGTATACAAACTTAATATATATTTTTCACTGAGTTAGTGATACATAATAAATTTAGATTTTCACTCAGACAGAGATCCTAAACACATTTGGATGTTGATTCAAATAGTACGACTGATTAGAATTTGACGACGACAAAGTATCTTCAGTCTCACTCTATCAGATGATCAAGGAACCATGATACATGACCCACTTCTCTCCTTCTACCAACTGATCCTGCAAGAGCCTGATTGTTTGCTGCAGACCCATTGGTACCAAAGCTTTCGTATCTCAACACAAGACAACCGCTATCTTCTGCATAGCCAACATCACTACTGGCAGAAGCAAACAGGTTATTAAAACACCACCAAGTCCAGTGTCTCTGCATCTATGGCCAAAATCACACCTCCAGATATTGAAACAGCTCTAAGGCTGAAGATGCTCCTATAAAGTGGACATCTTCCTGACAAAATCGTTTTGTGTTGTGAAGTTATTGTCTACCTCGAGTCTCTTAGTTTCAAGAATCTGGTATAATTTATGGTCAATGGGCATAATTGTATTAGTCATTGCAAACGCTCATACAGCACTGGATGAACCAAACTCAGTATTTTGAAATAATGCTACACACAAATAAATCAAAGCAGGTAATGCTGTACCCAGAAATAAAACCCAAGCACATGTTTGTTAAGATATAATACAAAAGCATAAGCATACACATACGCTGCAAATATGTATAGGTAAAATTACTAATTATGTTACATATTAATTTTTTCTTCATTTTTTCTTATTTTGTCTTTTTGGCTAGAAGTACAACAGGCATGCATAAGTCACATGTGATGATGAATCGGTGCAAGAAGGCTGTTTTGTCATTTAAAATAGGCATCTGGTTTCCATAATCGCTAGCGGCTGGCACCTATACAAATTGTCATTTACAGCTGAAGCCAAAGTGCAGGAATTTTATATATTTGTTTATATCTACAAAACATAACAGGTAATGTATTATACATGTACTATTCATGTCAGAGTAACATAAATATATGCCCACTTGTTTTATGTGTAATGTTTGGTTTAAATATACTATATGCCACTTGTTTTATGTGTAATGCTTGGTTTAGATATACATGTACTATATACTTGCTTATAAGTCATCAAACTTCAAAGATCGTGATCTGCCATAGCATAATGTCCTAACAAACTGCACAGATATGATCTTCCAGCACACTATGCAATGACAGATTTGGGTCTGTGCAGTTTGTAGTTGAACTTGTCTTATCAGTGAGTTTATATATATATAGTATGCATGTTTTTTCAAATAAAATTTATTATCTTTTTTCATTTTCAGGTATCTTATGTAGTAAATAAAGAGCAACACACGACAAGAAATAATTTAACAGCATACAATCAAAACTATGAAGAAGATGACCTAAATTAATAGAAATTAGATTTTTTTAAAAGTGTCCTAAACATTTGGCATTTGATCACTGTTTGACTAATTGAACATGGTTAAACTGACAATTGACTTGATAGCAAGGGGTACATCAGGTTACACCAAAAAGAAAAGAGATGAAACTATGCAACAGTACCTCAAACGTCTCACTCATCTCTATCTGGAAGATAAAGGCATTGATGAGGTGGTAAGTTGATTATTGTTTACATTTCCAAGTGTACAAAACATGATTGTTGTTTACATTCCCAAGTGTACAAAACATTATTATCATTTACATCTCGAAGTGTAAAAAACATGATTTTGGTTTACATTCCCAAGTGATCGCATTGGTGATTTAATGGTTAGAGCATCTACCTCAGATGTAGGAGGTCATGGGTTTGAATCCTGGCTGAGTCATACCAAAGACTTTAAAAAGAATCCTACTTACAGTTGCCTTGCTTGGTGCTCAGAATTAAGAGGCTAGTGTTATGATTGGTGGGCCTGGCGCTAGGAAAATGTCACTGAGTGGGACATGATGCTACATGTCTGTGGTATAATGTCCAAATGCTAGACATTACTGCAAACTGTTGTATCACATAAATCGTAATGAACTGACTGAATTTTTTAAAAAGTTATGTTAAAAATTTGTGCAGTTAACAGAAAGTTTATAATTGTACCAGACCTGTTGAAGGCATGTTTCTTCTTTGCATATGTTACACAATGTTACACATATGTTACACAATGTTACACATGTTACATATGTTATGCAATGATAAATCCTTATGATAACTACTACTAACTTGTAATTAAATCCAGCCCTGACAACTAAAAAACTTTTTGATAAAGAGCTAAATATTATTTGATATCCTAGATAGCAGTCAGGTAGAGTGATCTCCCCTTTGATACAGGGGCTGGTGGCAAAACCCATGATTATCTCAGTTACTAATTTCACTCGTGTTGAGAATCATGAGAGGCCTTGTAAAACCCGGAACCAACTTTGATACAAGTTGGAGGAGTTCTCACATCTAAAGAAATAAGAGTCCATCTACATTTACAACTTTTCTTTCTTCCTATGTTGACAGACTTCTGTCTTTACAATTTTTCCATACTTTGTTGTCATCACACTTTTAATTATAGTTAGGTAATGCATTTTCACAATAAATTTAGTTTGTAATTTTTATTTTTGTGTTCATTCCTGTGATAATCTTGATAATCTTAGAATGTGGATAATTTCATGATGACTGGGTACATACAGGGGAGTTTTCTCTTCTAATACATTTAGCATCTGGAAGCTATGCTTCATGGCATATACCTAAACAGATTGTCCTTGAACTTTCCCATAGGTAGCATGGTGAATTATTTTTGTTTTTACCTGGATGCTTCAAAGATAGCTTTTTTAAATTCGTTTGCTATCATTAATTTCCAGCTGGTAACACTATGAAGTATAGTGTTCTTTAATAAGAGACAGAACTACAACAGGTTTATGTATTGTACTCTATTGTCTTAAATATTAAGCTATGGACAATGCACAGAAATGTTCAGCTAAAGACAACGACATCCTAAACCTACATGTTGACATGTCCTCGTGCAGGAAGTTTGGGCTGATATTGGAGATTAATCAACAAAGGACTCCCTATTTGCAAAGCACTGGAAATCTTCACAGAGACAAACCCAGTGCCTATTTTACCACCACAAGACTCATCATTGTTGGCAATACCTATAGACTTTGCCTTCTCATGGTTTGACTGTATATCTCATAATGAACAGTGAACAAAACATCATCTCACACAACCAATACACAGACAGGTTACTTAGATCAAACATTTCATCTCACACAACCAATACACAGACAGGTTACTTAGATCAAACATTTCATCTCACACAACCAATACACAGACAGGTTACTTAGATCAAACATTTCATATTCCCAACATTATGCCTTGGACAATGTCCTCCGTACAAAGATGGCCCACTTCCACTTCAGTAACCTAGGCCTGATATAAGGGATCATAAGGGACGTTGATCTCAAAATCTGCATAATAAGTTGAACTCGGTGTATACAGATACTTAACGTAGTCGTGTCCACATACTGCCTCAAAGCACTCATTATATACGAGTCCTTACTTAATACCTCAATTTTTGACAATGTCATTTCACAATTCTCTCAACCATTTGTCAGTACAAGAGAGTCTTTAATCAGTGACTAGTTGCAAATCACTGTTTCTAATTCAGAGTGCTCCAAGAGTTTAATCAGTGGCAAACCTGAACACACTTTACCTCATAGATCTTTCATCACAAAGGACTGAACTTGATCAGATGCAACCTATAAGCATGGCACAACAGGTCACAACAGGTCAGTTTTCACTCAACAGCATCATTAGACACAGCTTCATGACTTCCACTGAATTTGTAGGAGTGAAAATTTTCTTTTTTGGAAGCTGCATCTCGACAGATGGAGTCTTCTCCAGTCGGGTTACCCAAAAGCTTTCTTACATACCTTATAGGATGTGAGATGGAATCTGCAGGGTAAGGGGATGTACATATCTCCATCTCTTACCTTAATTTTCTCATAAGGTATTATGAGTGGGTAACATATTCAAAGAAGAAACTAATTTCTTCTAGTAAAATATGCTTCTTCCCCAATACTTACCAATAATATTACATATACACCCTCACAACCTAGCTGCAGTTACATCCATATAGAGTGTATGCCTTATGCTTCAGTACTACATGTAATTGAGGTATTCACAGGTTTTGTAGTCAATCCCATTATCTAAGGGTGATCACTCTGCCTGACCACCACAAACTGGGACTCATAATTTTTAGATTTTTGCTTTTCTATGATTTTTAAGTAAAGTAAGCATTTCAATGCCACTATGAAGTACACATCATAAAATTGGAAATAACTGCAGTGGACTTTTATTTATCCCTTGTAACCATGACTGCTTAGGGGGGTCTGCAGGTAGTAATGTGTTCTAAACAGCATTTCATTGAACAACTGCATTGCAAGAACAGATACATACCCTCTAACCATTATATTAACCTTTTCAAACATAAATGTATTAGAGGTTTTATTCTAATCAACAGCAAAAATTTGAGTCTGGCTACCAGTTTTTTTAAAAATCTATAGGTCATGCAGCTGTCTCTGTATGCTATGGATCATAAACCAGACTTAAGTATGTGTGACTAACTGCAGTTGTAGTGTTGGAGTTATGCAAACCCCCATTACCACTGACCATTCATTTTTCAAATGGAGCAGTCACAGATGTATCATATATACAAACTTATAAGTTGAGTCAAAGTTTAAACAACAAAGATCCTGATCTGTTGTAGCATAATATACCTGCAGATCAGGGTCTATGTTGTTTGTTGTACTGATAACTCCCAACAAACTGCAAAGACCCTGATATGCCAAAGCATTATGCGATGACAGATCTGAGTCAGTGTAGTTTGCAGCTGGACTTGTCTTTTAAGCATGTGTAGATGGTACACTGTTGGCTAAAGGTTTGTGTTGTTTCATTATCTTTGACAAAAGCTGCACAACGCTAATGTCAGAGTGGGAAACCTTTAAGAACTTCACTGTTTCAGTCAAGGATATTAGTTATGGTTGGAGTCAGTCCATAATGCCAGGGGGGAGTGAAATCTTTGTCTTTATTTTTATTAAGTGATTATTGTTTTCCAGAGTGTCATTGTATTGTAAAATGTTTGTGGTTTTTGTTGCTTTAATAATGTTACAGGTAATAAACCCACACACCAAACCATCATCTGTATTGCAACTGATTAGATGCTTTCAAGTTAATTGTTTAATATCAGCAGCAAATTATGCCTTAGGCTTTATCTGTCCTAAAGTTTATTTTGTTGATGGGTTAATTGTTTTATTTCATTTATATATACCTGAAGCCTGATCAATATCATTCATTCATACACAGGACGAGTTAGTGTTGTCATTGCTAACTATGCAATTCTTTTTTCTAGTAAAATCTATTGACATGTAATGTTGACTTATTACATAGATGAAGTAGTGTTGTCATTGCTAACTAAGCAATTCATTTGAAGTAAAATCTATTGACATGTCATGTTGACTTATTAGCAAGATGAAGTAGTGTTGTCATTGCTAACTAAGCAATTCATTTGAAGTAAAATCTATTGACATGTCATGTTGACTTATTAGCAAGATGAAGTAGTGTTGTCATTGCTAACTAAGCAATTCATTTATAGTAAAATCTATTGACATGTCATGTTGACTTATTAGCAAGATGAAGTAGTGTTGTCATTACTAACTAAGCAATTCATTTTGAAGTAAAATTTATGGACTTGTCAGGCTGACGTATTAGCAGGATGATTAAATATTACCCAAGTTAATTTTATATGTACTATCATGTACCTCAGATTTTCAATTGTAAATGTGAATGTTTTATGATAGATATCTATCTTCATAAATTATTTTGAGATAACTCCGGTGTTGCCATGCTGAATTTTGACCTTGAAAAAAGATCTTTTTTTTGAACAAACCTGTTTTGAGGTACAACTTGTCTCGAGAGTCTGCATTTTACTGACAAAAGGGTGGTCTCATTAGACAGGTTTTACTTTTATGTGTTTGTATGGTTTTGATCTTTGAACACACACACACACACACACACACACACACACATTTTTGGATAATTGCAATGCAATCTGTATTTGGTCTCATTTACTAGGCCTAAAAAAATTCTTGTTTGGTTCCATGGTCATTCTTACATTCAGAGTCTGTGTTTTTCATTAAATTCATATATTCATTAAAAGAAATGTATATGGCTGTGTAGAATCCCCTACCCCAAGAATATACATTATAACCTGTCTTGAAAAACTACTGAGAAAAGATACCATCTGTCTGGAGAGATCAAATTCTCAGTGCCCAGATTTATTGGCTTTGTTATGGTATGATGTGTGTTTAGCAATCACTTGTCTTCAAAGACTATGACTTTTTGTAGAAGACCTGGTCACTCAAGGCAGGTTCTTGTGAATTATTCTTAATTTTGCAGACAAATGCCATATATTACCTGATCCAGATAAGAAATGTTTTACTATATTTAGAAACCTTAATATTTCTCAGTGTATCAGTAACTTTATGTTTCAATTTCATGTTTTTGAAAAAATATCCAATATATCTGAAAAGCAAGCATAGTAGTGCTTTGAATTGTGTAAAAGAGAAAAGAATAATAAATCCTGGTACCATACTAACTTTGAATTGTGTAAAAGAGAAAAGAATAATAAATCCTGGTACCATACTAACTTTGAATTGTGTAAAAGAGAAAAGAATAATAAATCCTGGTACCATACTAGCTTTGAATTGTGTAAAAGAGAAAAGAATAATAAATCCTGGTACCATACTAACTTTGAATTGTGTAAAAGAGAAAAGAATAATAAATCCTGGTACCATACTAACTTTGAATTGTGTAAAAGAGAAAAGAATAATAAATCCTGGTACCATACTAACTTTGAATTGTGTAAAAGAGAAAAGAATAATAAATCCTGGTACCATACTAACTTTGAATTGTGTAAAAGAGAAAAGAATAATAAATCCTGGTACCATACTAACTTTGAATTGTGTAAAAGAGAAAAGAATAATAAATCCTGGTACCATACTAACTTTGAATTGTGTAAAAGAGAAAAGAATAATAAATCCTGGTACCATACTAACTTTGAATTGTGTAAAAGAGAAAAGAATAATAAATCCTGGTACCATACTAGCTTTGAATTGTGTAAAAGAGAAAAGAATAATAAATCCTGGTACCATACTAACTTTGAATTGTGTAAAAGAGAAAAGAATAATAAATCCTGGTACCATACTAACTTTGAATTGTGTAAAAGAGAAAAGAATAATAAATCCTGGCACCATACTAACTTTGAATTGTGTAAAAGAGAAAAGAATAATAAATCCTGGTACCATACTAACTTTGAATTGTGTAAAAGATAAAAGAATAATAAATCCTGGTACCATACTAACTTTGAATTGTGTAAAAGAGAAAAGAATAATAAATCCTGGTACCATACTAGCTTTGAATTGTGTAAAAGAGAAAAGAATAATAAATCCTGGTACCATACTAACTTTGAATTGTGTAAAAGAGAAAAGAATAATAAATCCTGGTACCATACTAACTTTGAATTGTGTAAAAGAGAAAAGAATAATAAATCCTGGTACCATACTAACTTTGAATTGTGTAAAAGAGAAAAGAATAATAAATCCTGGTACCATACTAACTTTGAATTGTGTAAAAGATAAAAGAATAATAAATCCTGGTACCATACTAACTTTGAATTGTGTAAAAGATAAAAGAATAATAAATCCTGGTACCATACTAACTTTGAATTGTGTAAAAGAGAAAAGAATAATAAATCCTGGTACCATACTAACTTTGAATTGTGTGAAAGAGAAAAGAATAATAAATCCTGGTACCATACTAACTTTGAATTGTGTGAAAGAGAAAAGAATAATAAATCCTGGTACCATACTAACTTTGAATTGTGTAAAAGATAAAAGAATAATAAATCCTGGTACCATACTAACTTTGAATTGTGTAAAAGAGAAAAGAATAATAAATCCTGGTACCATACTAACTTTGAATTAACATAAGTATGCTATCTATGTATGCATTTCTCTGATGAGTATTGGGAAACCACTGTTATTTATTAGATAGCAGTTTTAATTGGAATTTTTGTTGAATTTTGTTTGAAAGCAATATTTTCTTGGAATTCACTTTTGTTTGATAGCAATATTTTCTTGGAATTCACTTTTGTTTGATAGCAATATTTTCTTGGAAATCACTTTTGTTTGATAGCAATATTTTCTTGGAATTCACTTTTGTTTGATAGCAATATTTTCTTGGAATTCACTTTTGTTTGTTATTTAGCAGGTTTTTTTAATTTGTGGTTGCAACCCACCATGAATTTTAAGAAGAAAAAAAATAAACTATTTGTAAAGAAAAAATTGACCCCAGGCTCTATCCATGAATTAAGATACAGATGAAATTTTGTTTTTCATCTAAACCGCAAGAAAATAATACCCAAGCAAATGGACTTAAGAGTTAAACTTGTATGAACAATATTTAATGGTCTTACATGTATGCTGGGACATTGATATTTAATGGTCTTACATGTATGCTGGGACATTGATATTTAATGGTCTTACATGTATGCTGGGACATTGATATTTAATGGTCTTACATGTATGCTGGGACATTGATATTTAATGGTCTTACATGTATGCTGGGACATTGATATTTAATGGTCTTACATGTATGCTGGAACATTGATATTTAATGGTCTTACATGTATGCTGGGACATTGATATTTAATGGTCTTACATGTATGCTGGGACATTGATATTTAATGATCTTACATGTATGCTGGGACATTGATATTTAATGGTCTTACACGTATGCTGGGACATTGATATTTAATGGTCTTACACGTATGCTGGGACATTGATATTTAGTGGTCTTACACGTATGCTGGGACATTGATATTTAATGGTCTTACATGTATTCTGGGACATTGATATTTAATGGTCTTACACGTATGCTGGGACATTGATATTTAATGGTCTTACATGTATGCTGGGCCATTGATATTTAATGGTCTTACATGTATGCTGGGACATTGATATTTAATGGTCTTACATGTATGCTGGGACATTGATATTTAATGGTCTTACATGTATGCTGGGACATTGATATTTAATGGTCTTACACATATGCTGGGACATTGATATTTAATGGTCTTACATGTATGCTGGGACATTGATATTTAATGGTCTTACATGTATGCTGGGACATTAATATTTAATGGCCTTACACGTATGCTGGGACATTGATATTTAATGGTCTTACATGTATGCTGGGACATTGAACTGACTTTAATCATCGCCAAATATTTTTGCATACTTAACAGAGTTGATTGGAAGTTTAATTATAGTAGAACAAAATCCTAAATAGAGCATTATTTAATAATGAAAATTTTGTATTTCAGGGAGATGACTTGTCCCTATGTCGTAACCTGTCGGTGCTGTACCTGTATGATAATGAGCTTGCACAGATACCGAGTCTGAACCAAAACCAGAACATTACTATGCTGTACCTACAGAATAATCATATTAGCAAAGTGGAGAACCTTGCACCACTATTCAAACTCACCAAACTGTAAGTTATGTATTTCTTTTGATTGACTCCAACCACTTATCTCAAGAATGCAAAAAGCATATAAGTATAAAATAATATAAAAGTATAAAACAGCATCAATGTATAAAACAGTATAGCAAGAATCAAACAGCATCGTCATATAAAACAGTATACAAGAATCAAACAGCATCATCATATAAAACAGTATACAAGAATCAAACAGCATCCACATTTAAAACAGTATACAAGAATCAAACAGCATCAATGTATCAAACAGTATACAAGAACCAAACAGCATCATCATATAAAATAGTATACAAGAATCAAACAGCATCAATGTATAAAACAGTATACAAGAATCAAACAGCATCAACATATAAAACAGTATACAAGAATCAAACAGCATCATCATATAAAACAGTATACAAGAATCAAACAGCATCAATGTATAAAACAGTATACAAGAATCAAACAGCATCATCATATAAAACAGTATACAAGAATCAAACAGCATCATCATATGAAACAGTATACAAGAATCAAACAGCATCAATGTATAAAACAGTATACAAGAATCAAACAGCATCATCATATAAAACAGTATACAAGAATCAAACAGCATCAACATATAAAACAGTATACAAGAATCAAACAGCATCATCATATAAAACAGTATACAAGAATCAAACAGCATCAACATATAAAACAGTATACAAGAATCAAACAGCATACAATTATATAAAGCATACAAGTATAAAAGTTTAGGCCTTGCAAAACAACATTCAGAGTTTTTGTGTATTTACACTAAAGAAGCTAGGTTGCTTATACATTTTAGTCATCCAAAACATTTTGTACCCAGAGTACAGTGGCTACCTTAATGCTTGGTATGGGCTACCTTAATGCTTGGTATGGTATGGGCTACCTTAATGCTTGGTATGGGCTACCTTAATGCTTGGTATGGTATGGGCTACCTTAATGCTTGGTATGGTATGGGCTACCTTAATGCTTGGTATGGGCTACCTTAATGCTTGGTATGGTATGGGCTACCTTAGTGCTTGGTATGGGCTACCTTAATGCTTGGTATGGGCTACCATATGGTGCAATCATTCATGAAATCTGTCTGTAAAGGATACTCTGGGATCACAAAAGTAGATCTTTTATTAACTTCATAAAGAAGAGTAGCTCACATGATGGACACATGACTAAGAGGTTGCTGGTTTGAATACTAATGTTGACTCAACCCAGATTGGATAACATGCTGAATACATGACTAAGAGGTTGCTGGTTTGAATACTAATGTTGACTCAACCCAGATTGGATAACATGCTGAATACATGACTAAGAGGTTGCAGGTTTGAATACTAATGTTGACTCAACCCAGATTGGATAACATGCTGAATACATGACTAAGAGGTTACGGGTTTGAATACTAACGTTGACTCAACCCAGATTGGATAACATACTGGCGATGTGACTAAGAGGTTGCTGGTTTGAATACTAACGTTGACTCAACCCAGATTGGATAACATGCTGAATACATGACTAAGAGGTTGCTGGTTTGAATACTAATGTTGACTCAACCCAGATTGGATAACATGCTGAATACATGACTAAGAGGTTGCTGGTTTGAATACTAACGTTGACTCAACCCAGATTGGATAACATACTGGCGATGTGACTAAGAGGTTGCTGGTTTGAATACTAACGTTGACTCAACCCAGATTGGATAACATGCTGAATACATGACTAAGAGGTTGCTGGTTTGAATACTAATGTCGACTCAACCCAGATTGGATAACATGCTGAATACATGACTAAGAGGTTGCTGGTTTGAATACTAACGTTGACTCAACTCAGATTGGATAACATACTGGCGATGTGACTAAGAGGTTGCTGGTTTGAATACTAACGTTGACTCAACCCAGATTGGATAACATGCTGAATACATGACTAAGAGGTTGCAGGTGTGAATACTAACGTTGACTCAACCCAGATTGGATAACATACTGGCGATGTGACTAAGAGGTTGCTGGTTTGAATACTAACATTGACTCAACCCAGATTGGATAACATGCTGAATACATGACTGAGAAGTTGCTGGTTTGAATACTAACGTTGACTCAACCCAGATTGGATAACATACTGGTGATGTGACTAAGAGGTTGCTGGTTTGAATACTAACGTTGACTCAACCCAGATTGGATAACATGCTGAATACATGACTAAGAGGTTGCAGGTTTGAATACTAATGTTGACTCAACCCAGATTGGATAACATGCCGAATACATGACTAAGAGGTTGCTGGTTTGAATACTAACGTTGACTCAACCCAGAGTGGATAACATACTGGCGATGTGACTAAGAGGTTGCTGGTTTGAATACTAGCATTGACTCAACCCAGATTGGTTTACAGGGTACACTCTTGAACAATTAAGCCACATTACTCCAATTGTCTAGACAGTAAATCATGTGCTCATTTCGGAGTGTTGTAAAATACTGAATCAAACCAAACCAAACTTCATAAAGAGATACAAAATGATATAGAAGTGAAGAAAATATACTTCAAATTTGTACTTTATAAGCAGATGTCTTCTATTTGAATATGTCTGCAAGGAAGACAGTTTTCTCTGTATTCAGACTATTTTACAGGTCATATTAAATCTTTGTTTTACTCTTATGGTAGTTGAAAGATTGGTCTGGGTCTGCACTTTACACATTACACCAATCCCTGATACCATGCGTTTTTAAAATTATATTGTGTTGCATTGTGTCTTCCCTTGCTAGACTTTTAGAGTAAAATAGGTGTAGCCTAGGCCCTAACATAAGGAAAAAAGATAATAACTACAAATGTTTTTTTTTATTATCCTTGAAAGTATTGTTAGATGACCTAATCGAATACAACTTTACTGTTGGACAATGACCAGACAAAAAACATCAATTAAGTTTTATGTAATGTTGAGGTAGCACGTCTGCATTTTGGCAGTGAATAATTAAATTTAAAAAACAGTCAAGTGGAATAAAATACATGTTGTTTTGTCAAATTCTAAAGCACTGTTTCCATAGTAAATCTTATAAGTAAATAGTATGAGGAAGAAAAACTGGTGAAGCAAAGAAAGATAATAATAATAAAGCTCTAAGATATCTGCAACTGAAAATGATACATTTTCCAGTAACTTAATAATTAGATATAGTGATATTTTCTTTCTTTTTGCAACATTTTATACTTACAATAACTATTTTTACATCGAATTTCACATATCTGGCAACCACATTTTCTTTTATGAAATGGGGCCAGCAATAGCTGAAAGAATTTTGGAGTCTGTTGCTTGAATCTAAAACAATTTATGTTGCTGTTACTATGCATTTTGGTCTACCTGAATAAAATTAATTGTCTGTGCCCATTATGCAAAAGGTCTATGATATTTACAGCTAAATATGAATTGTAAAGCATAAATACAGAATTTATTAATTGTGATGCTTTTTCTTATTATGTTCAAGGTACATTGGTGGAAATCAATTAACAGTTATAGAAGGGTTGGAAAAACTACAACATCTTCAAGAGCTTCATGTAGAAAATCAGAAATTGCCACCAGGGGAGAAACTATTATTTGATCCAAGGTCTTTGAAAGCCATATCTGTAAGTTGGTTAATATTCTGCATGAACTCTCTTGTTCCCCATGCCTCAGTAATACACATGAAATTAGCTAA
This sequence comes from Unio pictorum, assembly GCA_030141615.1. Taxonomy (NCBI): domain Eukaryota; kingdom Metazoa; phylum Mollusca; class Bivalvia; order Unionida; family Unionidae; genus Unio; species Unio pictorum. Next base: position 690,874 of record JARLTB010000252.1, read on the forward strand.
TCCCAGCATTTTTCCATTATAGTTCCTTTCATATGGTAATGTTTGAGTTATAAACAAGACATATATGAATCAAATCAATTGCATGTTTTACTCAAATAAATTCTTTATGATTTTCATACAGATTAAAATTGCCCCTTTGGTAAATTTGTAAAGGAGGAAGTTTTTAATGGGGAGAGTATTTACATGAGGACTTTATCTCTGATGAATAGATTACATGAAGATATTATCTCTAATGAATTGATTACATGAAGATATTATCTTTGATGAATAGATTACATGAAGATATTATCTCTAATGAATTGATTACATGAAGATATTATCTCTAATGAATTGATTACATGAAGATATTATCTCTGATGAATAGATTACATGAAGATATTATCTCTAATGAATTGATTACATGAGGACATTATCTCTGATGAACAGATTACATGAGGACATTATTGAATAGATTACATGAGGACATTATCTCAAATTAATAGATTACATGAGGACATTATCTCTGATGAATAGATTACATGAAGACATTATCTCTAATGAATAGATTACTTGAGGAAATTATCTCTGATGAATAGATTACATGAGGACATTATCTCTGATGAATAGATCCCATATATGTGCTTTTATGACTGACCTTGATGGCAGCACATCACTACTACACACACTTTATGGCAAAATATCTGGGAACTGTAAAGTTCGTTGAAAAGTTATGGATATTTGAACCGTGAAGTTCAATGACAAATTATGGCTATGAGAACTGTGAAGTTCATTGACAAATTATGGCTATGGAAACTGAAGTTCAATGACAAATTATGGATCTGGGAACTTTGAAGTTCATTGACAAATTATGGATATAGGAACTATGACATTCATTGACAAATTATGGATATGGTGTTAAGTATATTTGATTTAAGTCATTTATTTTTGTTTTAATTGTTTGTTTGTCAGATTCAGATTAGACATTTTAAGTTTAATATTCATTCATTGAGAGATATTTTTAAAAAAAAATGGGATGACCTGTACTCTACAAATAAACACCAGATGTTGACCTCATTTCTGACCTGGCTTCAGAGTTGTAAACAAGCTTTTAAAATGATTGGTTGATTCCAAGGACATTATGGAGCTTTGTTGTAAACATCTTTCTATTTTTAGTTGGGCCATATGGAGTGCATGAGATTTTTTGAACGTAAATTTGTTCTAAAGATTCTAGAAGATCATGTGACCCCTTCCTTGTTTACGTAAAAACAGGTATATAAATTATGTTTTGGAGCGAACTATTTAGTAGAAGTTGGGCTTTTAGAATACTAAGCTGTGTTGTTTTGAGTTATTTTAAATTACCTTGTACTGGAAATTATTTCAATTCGTTTGGGTCAAGAGGATTTATTTATCTAGAAAACATTTGTGCTCATTGAATTTCATAAGACCAGAACTGACTTCATCACGTGACATTGTCTTCCATCTTGGATGCTTCACTAAAATTCAAACTGGGAATTATTAGGACATTTTATTACCAGGACGTTTGCAACTTCACTAGTGGATTATATTTTGAATTATTTTTGGATTAATTTTGGAATTGATTCTTAAAACCATAAGTTTATTTTTCTTTTCTGGAAAATATTTGTGCTCAATAAATTGTTTATTAAGTTTTTACAAGCTTGTTATTTTCACTCTTTCTACGTTACTGTTTATTTGATCCTAAGCACCTAACAATGGGAACTGTGAAGTTCATTGACAACTTATAGTTATGGGAACTGTGCTGATCAATTAAAATATGAGGAATTCTTCACATATCTTGTTATCATTCTGTCAAATAAAAATGTTGTTACATTATTTTATTCAATAATAACACTTGTCAACATTGAGTCTATGTAATTCTGCCACCTAGGGTTGGATTCAAATGATGTGTCATGTGACTATGTTACACACAGTGTAAAATGACTAATGTGATAAGTAACTTTAATGAATAAAGATTAAAAAGCAGCAGTGTTATGACAGTGGTATTCTATCATCAGCATTAGATGTAAAAGCAGCTTTGCTATGACAGTGGTATTCCATCATCTGCATTAGAACTACATGTAAAAGCAGCAGTGTTATGACAGTGGTATTCCATCATCTGCATTAGAACTACATGTAAAAGCAGCAGTGTTATGACAGTGGTATTCCATCATCTGCATTAGAACTACATGTAAAAGCAGCAGTGTTATGACAGTGGTATTCCATCATCTGCATTAGATGTAAAAGCAGCAGCGTTATGACAGTGGTGTTCTATCATCAGCATTAGATGTAAAAGCAGCTTTGCTATGACAGTGTTATGACAGTGGTATTCCATCATCTGCATTAGAACTACATGTAAAAGCAGCATTGTTATGAAAGTGGTATTCCATCATATGTATCAAAACTACATGTAAAAGCAGCTTTGCTATGACAGTGGTATTCCATCATCTGTATTATAACTACATGTAAAAGAAGGAGTGTTATGACAGTGGTATTCCATCATCTGCATTAGAACTACATGTAAAAGCAGCAGTGTTATGACAGTGGTATTCTATCATTAGCATTAGATGTAAAAGCAGCTTTGCTATGACAGTGGTATTCCATCATCTGTATTATAACTACATGTAAAAGAAGGAGTGTTATGACAGTGGTATTCCATCATCTGCATTAGAACTACATGTAAAAGCAGCAGTGTTATGACAGTGGTATTCTATCATTAGCATTAGATGTAAAAGCAGCTTTGCTATGACAGTGGTATTCCATCATCTGCATTAGAACTACATGTAAAAGCAGCAGTGTTATGACAGTGGTATTCTATCATCTGTATTATAACTACATGTAAAAGCAGATACTTTCCAGCATAATACAGATAACTGCATATCCGTTATTGTAAAACCTCACCATATGCATTTGGTTAAAACAAATGGCTTATCTATGAAAGTGTCTCGTTGCTCAGATGCAAAAGGTCATTTATTAAGAATTTGACCTAGATGTCAAGACCTTACATTACAAGATTGAGTGTTATTAATATTAATTTATTGGTTAAATTATGCTTACAGTAAAATGACAATGTGTGATTTCATTTGCTTGTTCATTAAGATTGGTGCTGATTTTCAGATTACATGTTTAAGAGAAACCACTGCTATTTATGAAATAAAAGCATTCAGATACTAAGTTTACAGTTTCAAAAATATCATATGTTAGTCTCCAGAATTTGTACAATGGCAGTCAGTCACTACATTTTGCAGTATCATTTTTTTCAGACTTTTCTATATATTGTTGGACTTTAGTTTTTAATTTTATTTCAAATTAAATTGGATTTAAGAACCAGTAAATGATATATCATTGATATGCAAGATGGCCAAAATGTACAGAAATGTATATCTTGTCTTCTCAAAATTATACTTCTGATTGAAATTATCATATAATTACCTATTCAAAAATAGTTTGTTATAATTTTTAATTTGCTGAATTATTTTTTCAGAAAACTGGAATGCTGTTTATTTTAAGTAATGTTGAAGTGGGTCTTGGGAATGATATGTTATATTACACTTTTGTCTGTTTCTCAACCAGGGTTCTTTACAAGTGTTAAATGTGTCTGGAAACAACTTGGACAGTTTACGAGATCTGGAATGTCTGAGGAATCTAGGGCAGTTAATGGCTTCCGACAATGAACTCAGTGATATGAAGGAGTTAGCACATGTTTTTGGGCAGTGGCCTTTCCTGCAGAGACTGGAACTGATGGGAAATCCCTTATGTCATAAAGCTAAATACAAGGATAGGGTCATCGTCATGGCCAAAAATCTAGGTACTGCTTGTAACTAGAAACACACAAAATATATTCAGTTTAAACCTTGATAATACAAAATTAAACGGATCAGGGAACATTTTGTTTTCCTTTATAGTGAGATAGGATTATTAGGTGACATGTACTGTGAGTGAGTCATAGTAGAACATCTTTCACTCTGAGTGAGTCATAGTAGAACATCTTTCACTGTGAGTGAGTCATACTAGAACATCTTTCACTGTGAGTGAGTCATTGTAGAACATCTTTCACCATGAGTGAGCGAGTCATAGTAGAACATCTTTCACTATAGTAGAACATCTTTCACTGTGAGTGAGTGAGTCATAGTAGAACATCTTTCACTGTGAGTGAGCGAGTCATAGTAGAACATCTTTCACTGTGAGTGAGTGAGTCATAGTAGAACATCTTTCACTGTGAGTGAGCGAGTCATAGTTGAACATCTTTCACTGTGAGTGAGTGAGCCATAGCAGAACATCTTACACTGTGAGGGAGTGAGTCATAATAGAACATCTTTCACAGTGAGTGAGTCATAGTAAAACATCTTTCGCTGTGAGTGACTGAGTCATAGTAGACCATCTTTCACTATAAGTGAATCACAGTAGAACATCTTTCACTGAGGGTGAATGAGTCATTGTCAACCATCTTTCACTGAGTCATAGTAGAACATATTTCACTGTGAGTGAGTCATAGAATCACAGTAGAACATCTTTCACTGAGGGTGAATGAGTCATTGTCAACCATCTTTCACTGAGTCATAGTAGAACATATTTCACTGTGAGTGAGTCATAGTAGAACATCTTTCACTGTGAGTGAGGGATTCATAGTAGAATATCTTTCACTGTGAGTGAGTCATAGTAGAACATATTTCACTGGGAGTGAGTGATTCATAGTAGAATATCTTTCACTGTGAGTGAGTGAGTCATAGTAGAATATCTTTCACTGTGAGTGAGTGAGTCATAGTAGAACATATTTCAGTGTGATTGAGTCATAGTAGAACATCTTTTACTGAGTGAGTGAGTCATAGTAGAATATCTTTCATTGTGAGTGAGTCATAGTAGAACATCTTTCACTGTGAGTGAGTCACAGTAGAACATCTTTCATTGTGAGTGAGTCATAGAACATCTTTCACTGTGAGTGAGTGAGTCATAGTAGAACATCTTTCACTGTGAGTGAGTCAGTCATAGTAGAACATCTTTCACTGTGAGTGGGTGTGTAGAACATCTTTACTGTCACACAAGTATCGGATATAGTTTACTTTACTTATAAACATCAATCAAGAGATAAATCTGGATATTTTATATATTGGATGGTGAATGTTCGTAATTGTAACATATTTCGGTGGGTACATATTCTGGTAGATGCCTGTTTAAAGTATGGCATTTCAGCTGTTGTATAAAACATTTAAATTCTGTTTAACTTTTGTTTAATCAGAGTTTTAAAAACTGACCATATTTTATCCCTCCTTGATTATGGAACAGGCACATGTGTAGAATAACCCTTGTCCGTCTGTTTTAGGTTTCAGTTACTGTGGAGGGGCACTTGTATTTCATAAGCTCATCCAAGTTCTTTACCATATTTACATCATTTAAGATCTATAGTGAAACCCCTCAGAATACCAGAATCAAGGCCCAACCTTTTTATGGAGTCCTAAAGTATTTCACCTTTAATTTTTTTGTGGGAAACCAAAATTCACCAACTTAGAATACTGAAACAAATTTCATTCCTGAATTTCTCATGCTACATTTCTGCAGCATGATGCTCCAGTGCTAGACATCACTATCAACTGTCACACTGCAGATATCGTAGCAATATGACTGAAAAATTGTTAAAGCTACGTTAAATATCCAAATCACACACACACACACAATCCTGAATTTCAATTTTACAATCAGTCAAACGAAAACTCACTTCAAACATAGAAAAGTATTTCAGCTGGTTAATTCCTGATATGCTAGAACAGATTAATAATTAGATTTATATGTGAGACAAAGACACAGACAATGTGCCAACAGAGACCAGTAAAACAGTATTATAATGGTCAGATATGTTACCTCACTCCTGATGCTTTGCCAACAGAGACCAGTAAAACAGTATTATAATGGTCAGATATGTTACCTCACTCCTGATGCTTTGCCAACAGAGACCAGTAAAACAGTATTATAATGGTCAGATATGACCAGTAAAACAGTATTATAATGGTCAGATATGTTACCTCACTCCTGATGCTTTGCCAACAGAGACCAGTAAGACAGTATTATAATGGTCAGATATGACCAGTAAAACAGTATTATAATGGTCAGATATGTTACCTCACTCCTGATGCTTTGCCAACAGAGACCAGTAAAACAGTATTATAATGGTCAGATATGACCAGTAAAACAGTATTATAATGGTCAGATATGTTACCTCACTCCTGATGCTTTGCCAACAGAGACCAGTAAAACAGTATTATAATAGTCAGATATGACCAGTAAAACAGTATTATAATGGTCAGATATGTTACCTCACTCCTGATGCTTTGCCAACAGAGACCAGTAAAACAGTATTATAATGGTCAGATATGTTACCTCACTCTTGATGCTTTGCCAACAGAGACCAGTAAAACAGTATTATAATGGTCAGATATGTTACCTCACTCTTGATGCATTGCCAACAGAGACCAGTAAAACAGTATTAAAATGGTCAGATATGTTACCTCACTCTTGATGCTTTGCCAACAGAGACCAGTAAAACGGTATTATAATGGTCAGATATTTTACCTCATTCTTGATGCTTTGCCAACAGAGACCAGTAAAACAGTATTATAATGGTCAGATATGTTACCTCACTCTTGATGCTTTGCCAACAGAGACCAGTAAAACAGTATTAAAATGGTCAGATATGTTACCTCACTCTTGATGCTTTGCCAACAGAGACCAGTAAAACAGTATTATAATGGTCAGATATGTTACCTCACTCCTGATGCTTTGCCAACAGAGACCAGTAAAACAGTATTATAATGGTCTGATATGTTACCTCGCTCTTGATGCTTTGCCAACAGAGACCAGTAAAACAGTATTATAATGGTCAGATATGTTACCTCACTCTTGATGCATTGCCAAGAGACCAGTAAAACAGTATTAAAATGGTCAGATATGTTACCTCACTCTTGATGCTTTGCCAACAGAGACCAGTAAAACGGTATTATAATGGTCAGATATTTTACCTCATTCTTGATGCTTTGCCAACAGAGACCAGTAAAACAGTATTATAATGGTCAGATATGTTACCTCACTCTTGATGCTTTGCCAACAGAGACCAGTAAAACAGTATTATAATGGTCAGATATGTTACCTCACTCCTGATGCTTTGCCAACAGAGACCAGTAAAACAGTATAATAATGGTCTGATATGTTACCTCGCTCTTGATGCTTTGCCAACAGAGACCAGTAAAACAGTATTATAATGGTCAGATATGTTACCTCACTCTTGATGCTTTGCAAACAGAGACCAGTAAAACAGTATTATAATGGTCAGATATGTTACCTCACTCTTGATGCTTTGCCAACAGAGACCAGTAAAACAGTATTATAATGGTCAGATATGTTACCTCACTCCTGATGCTTTGCCAACAGAGACCAGTAAAACAGTATTATAATAGTCAGATATGACCAGTAAAACAGTATTATAATGGTCAGATATGTTACCTCACTCCTGATGCTTTGCCAACAGAGACCAGTAAAACAGTATTATAATGGTCTGATATGTTACCTCACTCTTGATGCTTTGCCAACAGAGACCAGTAAAACAGTATTATAATGGTCAGATATGTTACCTCACTCTTGATGCTTTGCCAACAGAGACCAGTAGAACAGTATTATAATGGTCAGATATGTTACCTCACTCCTGATGCTTTGCCAACAGAGACCAGTAAAACAGTATTATAATGGTCTGATATGTTACCTCGCTCTTGATGCTTTGCCAACAGAGACCAGTAAAACAGTATTATAATGGTCAGATATGTTACCTCACTCTTGATGCTTTGCCAACAGAGACCAGTAAAACAGTATTATAATGGTCAGATATGACCAGTAAAACAGTATTATAATGGTCAGATATGTTACCTCACTCTTGATGCTTTGCCAACAGAGACCAGTAAAACAGTATTATAATGGTCAGATATGTTACCTCACTCTTGATGCTTTGCCAACAGAGACCAGTAAAACAGTATTATAATGGTCAGATATGTTACCTCACTCTTGATGCTTTGCCAACAGAGACCAGTAAAACAGTATTATAATGGTCAGATATGTTACCTCACTCTTGATGCTTTGCCAACAGAGACCAGTAAAACAGTATTATAATGGCCAGATATGTTACCTCACTCTTGATGCTTTGCCAACAGAGACCAGTAAAACAGTATTATAATGGTCAGATATGTTACCTCACTCTTGATGCTTTGCCAACAGAGACCAGTAAAACAGTATTATAATGGTCAGATATGTTACCTCACTCTTGATGCTTTGCCAACAGAGACCAGTAAAACAGTATTATAATGGTCAGATTCACACAATTTTGATTTTCAGATCACTCCGTGTACTTAAGTATCCATAACAGTCATTTCACTCACACGTCATAATGACTATTTAATTGGCATAGGATTCAACTATCCTTACAAGATAATCTTAGCAAGTAGAAATATGATTATCATTCAGAAATTTAAAGGACTTCAAATACAATTAGGAAATTATGAAATTATCTCTTTCTTCAGATGTTTCTTGTGACGACGACTGTATTTCTGTGTGGAACAATTATATTTGTTAATGTAGCAGGATGTGCATGTTGTTCATAATTTTGTGTACTCTTACAGACAGACTGTGATGTTCTGTAATAATTACACACACACACACACACACAGACACACACACACTCTCTCTCTCTCTCTCTCTCATGACATAGGCAACATATATTTCAAATCCACACTCTTAGGGTGCTTGGTTGATGGGTTAAGCTGTTTATATTTCTGGTTTTAAGAGTAAACTATACATTTTGACTTTAGAAACAATTAACTTGCTTTGTTAAACATGTACCGGTAGTTTCAAAATTTTCCATTTCAGACAGTTTAGATGGCAGAGGTATAAGTGATACAGCCAAGCAGTTCCTGAGAAACTGGCATGCCAATAAGGAGACACAGAAGAAGCGAAAAGATGATCTTTTTAGGAGAGGGACATTTGCAGAATTTGGAAGTGGTAGTAGTGCAATTTTATCTTGATTCTGTATGGACTTCATTGAGTATTTGATTCTCAGAATCTTAAAGTTTTTGTTACAATATTTAATTACGATATTTCGTTTTTTTTTTTTTTGTGATTTTTGTCCTGCCTTTGACCAGGGTGAGAAAAAAAAATTCCACACTCCCATATTTATCATATTTATCCATGTATAATGCAGTCAGCTGTCAACATCACAGATCCAGATCTTTACACTTTTTTAGTAAGAAACTCTAAGTCCCAAAACATGACAGTCTATAATTGAACAAAGCTAGAATAACAGAACAATCGATAACTGAACAAAACTAGAATAACAGAATGCCTCGATCAACTACATTACCATTTTGAATTTACTGTGCTATCTCCAAATCCAGCTCTTTCATGAAAGATGAAAAACATCTTTCCATCTATATGGTGGTACTCTACAGTTTCGTAATTTCCATTGGGTTAGATTTTTAAAGAAAAAGAATTTCCCATGTTTTCGTGACTAATTATACTGGCTATTTAAAAAAAAACTTGTATATTTCAGATATTTTTAAAAGAACTTTATTTTGGCATATGATTGATGAGTGTAGTTTAGGTTATAGAATATACAGCTTGGCCTTGCACCTATAAAAAAAACTACTAGCTTGAAGTGGACATTTTCACTTTCTGGACTTCAGAGGTATATTGTTGATAGCTTATTTTGCATTATATATATTTTTTAATTCAGTTTTTGCACTTTCAGAAGCTGGTATTGTTTAGGATTGCAAAATGAGTTTTCTTTCTTTTAGTAATTACTAAACATTGTATATTTTAGACTAAATCAGGCTGCTTTTAGTAATTACTAAACATTGTATATTTCAGACTAAATCAGGGCGAGGCTTTTTTCAGCACTTCAGAGAATTTATTCTAGTTAGCCATGTGCCTAGATCACATTCAAAATGAATTTCAGCCAGAGTATATGAAAGTAATATAGACAGCATTATCTCCATAGTACATGTTGCAAAGGCAAACTAAACCTTACACATGTCAGACTCTCAGAAGTTTATAATATCTGTAGAGCACCCCAATAAAGACCACAGAGATATTATCGTATGTTGTGTAGCTGAAATATTTAAGTTGCAAGCATCAAAACAGTCCTTCTGAACATTTCTCATGTTTTTCCCAACAAAACACCATTCAATAGTAGCAAAGTAGCTTGAGTTCATATTTCTTCACATGTGTAGACACCACTAATCGTTAATTGTTTGACATTTCATCTTCTCGATCAATACCATTTCATAATTAAGCTACACTACACTTAAAATGTTTTCACCTCCAAGGAAAAAGATTTGTATTCAACAAAATATGATGCATAGGGTACACCAAAAATTGACCTTACATTCAGCCATCAAACACTGAGGTACATTATGCTTTTCATACAATAGTGTGCCACATTTAAGAATTGGGAATGTGCAAAGGGGTTCATATCATTGCTTACAATTTACCTGTCATATGTGTACAGTACTAGACAGAATATTATAGTACGTATATGTGTATAGTACTAGACATAATATTATAGTACGTATATTTGTACAGTACTATACATAATATTCCTTGGCATCCGTTTGTCTACGTGAGATGATGGCGTAGCTCCAGAGTCAGCTGTTCCTTCTGTTCATACATAATATTATAGTATGTATATGTGTACAGTACTAGACATAATATTATAGTACGTATATTTGTACAGTACTATACATAATATTCCTTGGTATCCGTTTGTCTACGTGAGATGATGACGTAGCTCCAGAGTCAGCTGTTCCTTCTGTTCATACATAATATTATAGTATGTATATGTGTACAGTACTAGACATAATATTATAGTATGTATATAACAGATAAAATGTGTATAGTACTAGGCATAATATTATTGTACGTATATGTGTACAGTACTAGACATAATATTATTGTACATATACATAACAGATAATATGTGTACAATACTATACATTATATTATAGTATGTATATGTGTACAGTACTAGACATAATATTATAGTACATATATAACAGATAAAATGTGTACAGTACTATACATAATATTATAGTACGTATATGTGTACAGTACTAGACATAATATTATTGTACATATATAACATAATGATACAAATGTCTACAGTACTAGACATAATATTATAGTACGCAGGACTCGAAATTAGTGGTAGTCCGCTAGCCTGAGGCTAGCAGATTCCCTGTCAGACTAGTAACTGTCATAATGTTATTAGTCCGATGGGTTAGTAAGTTTTGTTTATCAACAGTCAGCATTTGTTTACTCAATAATAATAATAATGAGGACTTTGTATAGCGCCTAATCTTTAAAAGCTCTAAGCGCTTTACACCATCAATAATGATATGACTACACTACAGAACAACAAATGACAAAAACAATGAAATTGGAAAACATAAAAACATGCTGAAAATATATAAGATAAAAATCATGATTAGGTTGCTAAGTTTGTCCCTGATGTCGAAACAGGTGAGTCTTGAGAGCACTCTTAAAAGGGACCACTGTGTCTTTGTGTCGAATTTCAATGGGCAATTCGCTCCACGTTGCCGGGCCCTAGTATGCAAACAAATGTCCATATGACTTTTTCACCTTGGGAACAATGAGTATACGATTATCAGAAGAAGAGCGTAAGGATCTAGCTGGTGTATACACATGGGTGAGGCTGGATAGGTATGTTGGACTGGAGTCTGTCATTAAAATATAGCACAGAGAACAAATTTTGTGTTTGATTCTGTATTGAATTGATTGCCAGTGTAGGGTATAGAGCAGTGGTGAGGTGTGCTCTAATCGAGGTACTCTAAAGATGATCCGTGCAGCTGTGTTTTGAACTTTTTGAAGTTTCTGGAGTAAATATTGTGACGAACCAGACAGAATTGAGTTACAATAGTCCAATCTTGAAAGTACTAATGAACACACAAGTGTTTTAGTTGCATCAACAGAAAGATATTTACGAATGGAACTGATGTGTCTCAATTCAAGATATGCAGCCCTGCAGATGTTCATGACATGTTGGTGCAATGTGAGAGTACTGTCTAGAGTAACACCTGGATTCCGTACTGACTGTGAGAATTTAATGTTGGTGTTGCTGATATTTATGGTCTGAGGTAAAGGATGTGGATGAGAAAGTCTTTGTGTTGTGATCAGAATAGCCTCAGTTTTATCATCATTCATTTGCAGCTTGTTACATGTCATCCATGATTTCACATCCGAAATGCACTTCTCTATTCCATGGATGGTAGCATCAACTTGAGTTGGGTGGCTAGACCTGTATATTTGGGTGTCATCAGCGTACAGTTGGTGCGACACTGGGTGATCATCTATGACACTTGAGAGCGGCTGAGTGTACAGAATGAAGAGAACAGGTCCAAGAATAGATCCCTGTGGAACACCATAACATATGTCAACTGGGCTGGAGTGTATTCCATTTGCAGATATAATTTGTGTCCTGTTGACTAAGTAGGACTTGAACCACTGTAAGGCTATATTCTGAATGCCAAATACATGCTGGAGACGGTAAAGTAATATATCATGGTCTATTGTGTCAAATGCTGCATATAAATCCAGGAGAGTAAGGACTGTAATCTTTCCACTATCCAAAGCAGAGAGAATGTCACTAAATACTTTCAAAAGAGTAGTTTCCGTACTGTGGCAAGGGCGATATGCAGACTGTACATTGCTAAAAAGACTGTTTGAATTCAAATGAGATACAAGTTGAGTTAGAACAACCTTTTCTAAGATTTTTGATATGAAAGGGAGATTAGAAACTGGGTGGTAGTTCTTTAAATCATTATGGTCCAGTGTTGGTTTCTTCAGCAGTGGCTTTACAATGGCAGTTTTGAAAAATGATGGGAATTCCCCTGATGAGAGAGAGATATTAATAACATCAGTTAGTGAAGGCAATATTGGTTCTAAGCACTCAAGCAGCAGTGATGTCAGAATTGGATCAAGTTCACAAGACTTTGGTGCACTTTTCATCACGATTGTCCATACTAAATCTATAGAAACAGGTTCAAATGCTCCGAACGGTTGTCGCTGAAATTCTGCATCATACCTGTATGGTGACGAATCAGTTGAAATTGTGCTGTCAAGCGAATCTCTAATGGTTTTGAACTTTGTCATTGAAGAAATTTGCAAATTGGTCTGGTAGCTCTAGTGGAGAGAAGGTCGTTGGAAGTGGTGTACATTTGTTCCTTGACATTAGTTTGTTAGTTATCTCGAAGAGCTCTCTTTGCAGCTGGAACTTAGAACCATGATCTTAGAACTGTAGTGGGATGATTTGGCTAAATGGACTATGTTTGTGACGTTCTTCTTAGCAGCTTCTTTGATTTGTTTATGAATAGTGAGTCTGGTGGAAAGCCAAAGCCTCTTTGCTTTTCGGCCATGTCTTTTAGCAGTGCGAAGCTGGGTCCCTATATCAAGGAGAACACTTTTTTTTATTGATACTCTGCATTTGGTGGCTGGGGCATGTTTTTCAAGCAATGTAGTTATCAAGTTGTTCCGCTGTTGGATGTAAGAAAGTTGTTAGGTTTTCTTGAATGTCATGCATGAATTTGGTTCTATTTATCATACGAAGGTTTCTCTTAGTAGCAAATAGAGGTGGAGGGTTAGGGACTGATATGTCGAGATGGCATACAATGCAGAGGTGATCCGATGCAAGTTCGTGGGATACAAGAGTTGATTGCAGAATATTATCATCAGGTTTATAAAGAAACCAGTCTAAAATGTGAACAAGTTTATGGGTAGGTTGGTTAACTGACTGTTTAAGATTGAAAACATGAATGGAATCTAGGAGTTTTGACGTGTTTGGTTTACCAGGACAGTCATAGTGAAAGTTGAAATCTCCAAGAATAATTAAGTTGCCACCCAGCGCCGGATTAAGCACCGTGGAGGCCCATAGGCAGTCAAACTTTTGGGGCCCCAGACCCACGGTCACGGTCTCATGGGGGCCCCTGATGGGGCCCATAAAAGTCGCGGGGCCCATAGGCAGTTGCCTACTCTGCCTAATGGGTAATCCGGGACTGTTGCCACCTATCGAATTTCCATACTCCAGAAGATTTGGAAACTGCTCCAAAAAGAGAGATTCAGTCAGCTTGTTTTTTCTACTAGGAGGAGGACGGTAGAGACAGAAAAAATGGACTGACCTTTGTTCCAGTATGAGCGTTGTTTGGACTAATAAAGATGTAAATTCAGAATATATTCTGTAGAATCAGCACAGTGACCATTGTAAACTCAATCATAAAACATTAACATGAGAAGGTAATCTCACTTTCTGCCTCAGAAATGTGTTTCTATTACAAGAAGTCTTCTAATTTTGTGCATTTCGCTTAACAGCGTCAATCACGTTCAAGTCATTAACAAACAACGGAAGTTTGGTAATTGATATCCTAATTAATCTGACAGCGAATTAAAAGAAAAATAACCAGGTATCACACTTTATTCATGCGACCACATTTATAAAGTACAGCACATGGCATCAACTATTCAAAGAAATTAGTTTGCATGCTTGCTTGTTTCCTTTTTTTCCTTTTTTTTTTTTTTGCTTGCTTGCCAAACGCGTTAATAGGCATGAACGGGGAACTGCATAATTTACGTTTGCATCGAAATAATTATAAGAATTAGATCAATTTATTATGATCACATTACTGACACATTGTTTCCATACAACTACCTTTTCTATGATAATAAAAATTGTTTTTGAAAATATTTTTCCCATACAAGACTGAGCAAATAATTGAATACACGTGGGTAGAGATATCCAAGCAGAATGCTGTACATTTGTTGGGAATTAAAATCTCTCAGCATGGGCATCTAAGATTTGAAAATTTTCCACATATTATTAATTTCAACAATACATTGAGGTCCGATTAATTAGGAACACTTACTAAACTTATGCGATTAATGATGAGACCGTAATTAGAGCTGTTAAATGCAACGCGCCGACTCAGATGGCTTCGATTGATGGGAACACACATTTTCCAAGGTGAAATTAACATTATCTTTTGATGTTAATATTTTTTAACAGTGTTTACAATAGCCACTGCTTTGATCCTGCAGAAGTCAAGACTTTATTAGAGAGATTCCATTTACTGGGGGGGGGGGGGCAAAGGCACATGTTTTGAAACGCACGTCATGCTCGGACTTTCTTATATACTGTAACATTTTGTATTTTAAAAGAGGCACAATTCCTGCCATATAAGACAGGCAAGATGTGGCATTTTAAAGATGGTGTTCAGCCTCCGGAAGAGCAAAAGTTGAATGAAAATGAAATAAAAGAGAGGAATAATTCTTATGATATGGAAAATCATAATCGGACGTTTTAGAAGAATAGACAAAAGACAGAGAATGACTGAATTATAATGAGGACAAGAACGTTATGCGGTGTAACTGGTGTAACTGGTGTATAGAATTCACAAAAACAAACACAGAGAAAACATCCAGTTTTGTTGCCGGTTGTTTCGAACTTTAAAATTGAATCGGAGATGAAAATGGTGAAGAGTGACTGGAGATCTTGTTTGAGGCCTTGGGCTCTGTCTGACCTACTCTTTATAATCTTCCATACAAATGACATTCCAGCATGATCCGTCACCAGCAATACGTTTGTGGAACGTTTCAGAGAGACGGGTAAGGAGACTAGAACAAATCCCATATGGATGCAGAGTGCAGGTGGAGGGCATTACATGACACCTTGATTATTTTCTGGAATTGGATCCAGATTATCTTGAAAAACAAGAAATATTAATTGACTGATTGATGCTTTGAAGTAGGATTTATACTTATGTACCTCTGCATTTCATATGATAATGTTATTTATGAAAGAAAATTGTTGTTAATCACAATACAAGTGTGTGATATAGTTTTGTGGACAGGACTAGTAAAGGTTTGGCAGGACTAGTAAATTTCTCAGAACACTAGTCCTTCTGACTACCAAGAAATTTCTGTTAAATTCAAGCCCTGGTACGTATATAACAGATAAAAATGTGTACAGTACTAGACATAATATTATAGTACGTATATAACAGATAAAAATGTGTACAGTACTAGACATAATATTATAGTACATATATAACAGATAAAATGTGTACAGTACTAGACATAATATTATAGTATGTATATAACAGATAAAAATGTGTACAGTACTAGACATAATATTATAGTATGTATATAACAGATAAAAATGTGTACAGTACTAGACATAATATTATAGTATGTATATAACAGATAAAAATGTGTACAGTACTAGACATAATATTATAGTACATATATAATAGATAAAATGTAAGCAAGGATATGAGCCCCTGTGGGCATGTAGCAGAATGATATGAAAAATCACAAAGCACTGTGAAAATTAAGAGCACCTAGCAGATTTCAGTGCTGGAATACTTTAAGCCACCTATTCAAGTCCTACAAGCTTCCAATGCTGAAGCTCTGTTTGTGAGTTTTCTTGTTGAATAAAACCAGCCTTTCTCTATTGGAGATACAAAGAGTATTTCCTGTTGTGAGGAAAACTAGGACAAACTTTAGTACCTCCTTCGGCGCTGAAAATCTACAACAGTTCTATTCATCAAGATTTTTCTTTTGAAAATAAATTTACCATAACCCAGTTGAGGATGTCTGCCACAGCATCATACCTGACAAATAGTGTGAAGCTTGTGTATATCAGTAAATTTGGATGTAAATAGATTTGTATTTGTAATAAGTGTAAAAAATATTTTTATTTTTATTTTGGGATTTTCATATAATGCAATACTGACTATGGAGCTGGTATAATGTTGTAATTTTTCACTAATTGCAAGTCTGGCGGGTTGGCAGCTTTGTTTCATGTGGGCAGAAGACATTTGGTCCAACATCTTGAACAGACATCTTAAGTTCCACAAATAAAGACCTTGAATCTGGTGTGATTATATTCATGATATCAGTACATGGCACACCAGTGTCACATTTTAAACCATCTGGCCCAGTCTAACTGACCATGTTAAAAGCAACCCCAAGCTGGCAACTCTCCATGCTGGACAAGGTTTGGCTGGTCCACTAGCATATCTAACTTATTTGTATGCATGTTTCTAATTCAGCTTCATCAGTACCATAGAGAATGCTGTACCACTGGATGTAGAAAAAGACAATTCGCCTGTCTACAGTGGGTCGGGTGGCAACACCGACTTGCCTGCACAATCTCGTTCAACAATGAAAAGGCTGGAATTGAGATTAAAGTTGGCAATCAGATATAATTTTGACTCTAGTGGAATGGCCGACAATCAGTACAGAATTTTACCACAATTGTCAAAGATTGCAGAAATTAATGAGTATCTTTGGATGAAATTCATAAGCCAGGTGTTTGGTGTACCTTCTTTTGGCGAATCAGTTTGCTGCAACTTTCTTATCCCACTGGTGCATGTTACATACCAGTGTTTATCGTTCAGATATACCTAGTCTAGATAAGGATATTACTGCCATCAACATGTGTATTCCAGAATGAATATTGTTACCTGTGACAGCTATTTGCAGTTTATGAAATAAGTACCTTTCTGTAGCATAGCCAAGTAGTCTGAAAACTTATTTTACTACAGAAAGATATCTACATTTAGATTCATGTCTACCCCGCTTTGTTATTTAAAGGAGAAAGGAAGTGTTTAGTGCTGCATCTAAGATTGACAGGAATTTTGTGTTATGTTGACTTCCTTCCTACTCAACCTGTCATCTTTTGAAATCACTATGCTGTATTGTTGAAGTTCTTGATAGAACTGCTTGCTACATAATAGTGAATGCCCTGTCACTGCCAAACCATCAGTGACCTACCATACTAATGACACCAGCTGGCAATCCTACTGTAGGTACCAGACTCCTCCATCTCTGCCAGACTTGGATTAACCTATTTCTGATTGGGCCATCCAATTCATTTCAGAGATGCTCTCGATCTTTTCCACTTTCATAATCACCCTTAGTAATAGACTTCTCAAGTTATCCTGCAAAGGCGGGCATTTTAAAGGAGGAAATATACATTTTATTTACAAATTGGGCAGTTAAGTTAGTCTCTAACTTAGATATACTGGGTTTCTATTTCAGTCATTTACTGGCTAAGAAAACCAATGGAAAATTGAGACCTATCATAAACTTACATAGGCTCAGTAAGTTTATTAATTCTGTAAAATTAAAGATGGCAGAGTCCATCCATCCATCCTTTTGATGTGACGAATATGCAGTTAGTCTTGACTTGTCCAGTGCATATTTCCATATATTTCTTCACACAGTAACAGGCTACCATTGGGTAATGTACTACTTCAATCTCTATCCATGAGCTTTCTCCAAGATGTTGGACTGCATATCTCACTAGGATATTCACTACCATGGCATCAGTTGTGTACAATATAATATGAATATCCTTCTCTTCCTCATTTTCAGTTTTTGGTGGATAGTCAGTATGGGGAAACTAGATCTTGTTCCTTCTAATTATTTTTTGTTCATCAAAAGCAATGAGTTTCTAACTCGGCTCAGTTAGTTCCTTGTCTAAAACAAATAAAGTTATGTGTAATATGGGGCTACAAATAAAGTTATGTCTAATATGCAGCAAAATTCTTTTTGTTTGATTACTGATGGTAGCATATTTTGTAAAGTCTATGAGAAATGCTTTATGGTATCTGGTTCACTGCATGAAGATCTATTCTTAGATGACAATTGATATTTGAAAAGATCATTGTTCAGTTAAGTACAGCTGAATGAAGGTCTTGTGTGCATAGTTTGTGCTTGTTCTCCTTGATGGTATTATGTTATAGATTCCTAATTAGGTGTGATAAATGAACATTGATATGGGTTTGATGTGTCGAAGGGCATTTGAGGTTCATTTCAGTTCATTCAGGCTTTGCTAACTCTTTCAAATTAATCTGTGATTTAGCTACAAGAGTGTAACAAGGTGTGACTCTTGTTTTATAGCAACAAGAGTGTAACAAGGTGTGACTGTTTGATATTTACCAGAGTGTAACAGGGTGTGACTGTTGTTTGATAGCTACAAGAGTGTAACAGGAACTAAAAGTTGTTTTATACTTTTAATGAATTGCTTTCAGATACAGGAATAAAATTGATGCACAATAATTATATGGCTATCTGAAGACAAACTTTGATATTGCTATGCTTTTGAATTTAGTAGTTTTTTTTGTGATAGATATACTATTGTCTTCACAAGGATATAATTATGTGTTTCTTTTCACAGGTTCTCATGAACTTCCTCCTGTCAGAGAATCAGTGAGAGTTTCAAATTCTGCAACAATTCCTGGGTATATGATGCCAGGTATGTACAAAGTATAGTATACACTGTCATTCTACCTGCCTGTTTTATACATCACAGCATTATGTTCATACAGTGGAGCCCAATTTATCTGAATTTTTTTAATTGTTTTATATTATTGTTTTTTTTTAAAACATGAGTATTTCTCAGATGTGAAGATTTGTGATAGCCAGACCCTTTTATCCTATGTCAATTGTAATAGTTAAGTGATATTAAATTTAAATGCGATTTTTCATTTAGTACATTAGCAGTATAAAATATTATTTATTATGTTACTGATGGACAGAAGTATAAAGTTAGTTGATAATGTTACTCAGCCTAACTAACAGCTACATGTGCTTGCATGCATGCTCTGCTATGCACGTTGAATATTGGCTGTTACTACTGATTATTATAACATGACTCTTTGAATATTGGCTGTACTTCTAATTGGTATAACATGACTCATTGAACATTGACATTTACTACTGTTTTGTATAACATGGCTCTCTTGGAATATTGGCTGTACTACTGAGTAGTATAACATGGCTCTATTTGAATATTGGCTGTACAACTGATTAGTATAACATGACTCTCTTTGAACATTGGCTGTTACTGCTAATTAGTATAAAATGACTCTCTTTGAATATTGGCTGTTCCTACTAATTAGTATTACATGACTCTTTGGACATTGACTGTTACTACTGTTTTGTATAACATGACTCTCTTTGAATATTGGTTGTACTACTAAGTAATATAACATGACTCTTTGAATATTGGCTGTTACTACGAATTAGTATAACATGACTCTGAATATCGGCTGTTACTACTGATTAGTATAACATGACTCTCTTTGAATATTGGCTATTACTACTGATTATTATAACATGACTCTTTGAATATTGGCTGTTACTACTGATTATTATAACATGACCCTCTCTAAATATTGGCTATTACTACTAATTAGTATAACATGACTCTCTTTGAATATTGGCTGTTACACTGATTATTATAATATGACTCTCTTTGAATATTGGCTATTATTACTGCTAGTATAACATGGCATCTCTTTGGACATTGACTGTTACAAAATAGCCCTAGTTGCAAAAATCTCAGAACTGTCTTTCTAGATAGATGTTGGTGATTTCATAATACAATTTTAGCAATTTTAGTCAGCTGGCTGGTATATCATCCCTTTCAAAAAGTGAAAAACTTCTAACCCATTGCACTGTTTTCTATATAATGATATAGAAGGTTAAGTGTTATCCATCACACTGTTTTCTATATAATAGTATAGAACATTAAGTGTTATCCATCACACTGTTTTCAATATAATAGTATAGAACATTTTAAGTGTTATCCATCACACTGTTTTCTATATAATAGTATAGAACATTAAGTGTTATCCATCACACTGTTTTCTATATAATAGTATAGAACATTAAGTGTTATCCATCACACTGTTTTCAATATCATAGTATAGAACATTTTAAGTGTTATCCATCACACTGTTTTCTATATAATAGTATAGAACATTAAGTGTTATCCATCACACTGTTTTCTATATAATAGTATAGAACATTAAGTGTTATCCATCACACTGTTTTCTATATAATAGTATAGAACATTAAGTGTTATCCATCACACTGTTTTCTATATAATAGTATAGAACATTTTAAGTGTTATCCATCACACTGTTTTCAATATAATAGTATAGAACATTAAGTGTTATCCACCACATTGTTTCCTGTACTGTAATATGGAACTCATTTACTACATCATATTCAATTGATTTTTCTTTTATAAAAAATATATTTTGAAACTTATCTTATTTTAAGTTGACTTTCTGTTTCTCTTTGGTTTTCTCTTATAATGGGGTTGAAATTATATAATAGCATATATTGATTTTAAGTATTATAACAGTGCGTATTTAGAAAAATCAGACTTTTGTTCTTTCAGGCAATATTTAAAAAATATTAATTTTGCTTTAACATAACTCTGCACAGTGCTTAGAAGCTTGAATATACCCTCAGTTTTTTTCTATACATAAAACGTATAATAAACGAACTTACCATACATGCATTTCTACAACCCTACTTACTGGTTTACCACATAACAACCTTACCATATATGCATTCCTACAACCCTACTTACTGGTTTACCACATAACAACCTTACCATATATTCCTACAACTCTACTTACTTGTTTACCACATAACAACCTTACCATATATTCCTACAACTCTACTTACTTGTTTACCACATAACAACCTTACCATATATTCCTACAACTCTACTTACTTGTTTACCACATAACAACCTTACCATATATTCCTACAACTCTACTTACTTGTTTACCACATAACAACCTTACCATATATTCCTACAACTCTACTTACTTGTTTTCCACATAACAACCTTACCATATATTCCTACAACCCTACTTACTGGTTTACCACATAACAACCGTACCATATATTCCTACAACCCTACTTACTTGTTTTCCACATAACAACCGTACCATATATTCCTACAACCCTACTTACTTGTTTGTCACATAGCAACTTTACCATATATTCCTACAACCCTACTTACTTGTTTTCCACATAACAACCTTACCATATATTCCTACAACCCTACTTACTGGTTTACCACATAACAACCTTACCATATATTCCTACAACCCTACTTACTGGTTTACCACATAACAACCGTACCATATATTCCTACAACCCTACTTACTTGTTTACCACCTAACAATATTTATATCACCAGATCAAAAATAATAAATGTAGGTCTAGACAGTATGAGAGCTGAGTTATTTATTTAAGTAAATGAATTTCAGTGATGATGACAGACAGAAGAAATTATTGTACAAATTGGCCATTTTTGCATGTTTTGGGGAATCTTCTGCTAGGTAATAAATGCTACTTTAACAATCTTATAATTGTTAAAATTGTTGAATGATAATCTAATACCAGTCATGCCCATAAAACCTTACTGAAAATGACCCACAATGACTTTTTAAATTGGTTCTGATTTGTACAGGAATTTCTGTGGCAATTGCCATACATCTGTTACAAATCATACTTCTAACCAAAATTAAATTTCAGCTATTACAAATTAAACTTCTAACCGAATTAAAAACATCATTTTCTGCAAACAGATGTATTTGGGTTCAATCAAAATAAGCAGAGAAAAGACATTTCCTACTCTCATTTCAGTTGAAAATGAAAATAATCTTAAGGGAAAACGAGTTAATATACATGTATGTGGAAATAAATTTGAATAACTTTACATGAATTATTAAAAGTATTGATAAATGCTCAGCGACGGAGAAAACACTCCCACTATTTCAGAGATTGGTGCTGGTAAAATTTTATCACTGGCCAGGGACTTGGTTAAAAATGAAAAGTCCCTGAGGTATTCCCTCAGTTAGTTAGTATCTCAACAAATTTGGTAATTTCTAGTCAGATTGTTCATCATTGCAACACAGGAATCTGACAGTCTGTCTTTAAAATTTGATTCAATTTATCCCCAATGAATGCCAGAGATTTCTGCATTTATTTTGAAACTTTTAATACAAGGCCAGTTATTTAAGATAGAATGTCAGATTCCTGTGATGTCAGTTACAATGTGCAAAAAGCGTATCTGGTAAGGGCAGCCATTTATAACAATCAATAGCCAATTAGATCTTATGTAATCTGCTCATGATCATTAGGACACTTGACCAAGTCACTTGTGTCTAAAAGTCAAATGTCCTGATGACCAGTTTTAGTTGCAATTTTATTGTTTGTGTATTCTATTTGTTACTGGATGGACCAGACTGTGTCCATTTGTTCATTGTGATTCTTTTGGTGATTTGGGGGCCTTTTTTTTACTGGATTGATGGACCAGTCCAAAGCAGGATTCCACATGTTCCCCAATATTTTTACAAGCCGTTGGCATCCACACTTCAGTCTAGCATCAGTGTCAAATGCTATATCATAAGAAGTACATACATTTTTATTCTGGTAGACAGCATGAATGATTAAATAAGGATTAGTATGGGTGGTAATATAATGCCTTGGGTGTCTTATTTTTTAGATTTGTCTCTAAAGTAGGAGTTTTGGATGTAATCTTTTCATATAGATGACCTATACCATTTAATATTTAGATACAAATTTTTTTTTATAAATGCCGCTTCCTTGAAATAAAGTCTAAATAATTGTAAAAAATTGGAATGATTTTAAAAGAAACTTTTGCATCAAATCTAAAGATAAGCAAAAGTTTATGTGATTTTTTTTCTTCTCCTGTGTGTTTTAGAACTGATTATACGTCCTAGTTCAATTACTCCCATGCAAAAAGCACAGAGGGCTAGGAGTGCACCCATACACAGACAGGTGAAAACTGGAGTGTACAGAGATTTTTTTGGCTCCTTTCCTTCTTTTAGAGCTCTTCAACTGTGTAATGGAATTAGAATAGACAATTTTGAGAAACTACCTACAGCCCTGGTTTTTGGCTTCTCATGAAATTATGATGTTGCATGCTTCTTTACAAGACAGTGATATATTTTCTTTTCATTATTTGTTTCCTTTTTTGTTTTATCCTGTGGACAACTTTGCATGTGTGCCTGATGTGTAGTTTTTCCTTAGAAAGCAGTCACATTATTAAATGCATGAACTGCATTCTACATAGAGATGCATGTGGCATTAGGACATAATTGGACAATTTATAACATTTGTCCAGGGTTTGAATCCAGATAATGCTTCATGTGTGTCTACACTATGTACATCTACCATTTTCTCATTTGTTTTATTTAGTGACTTTGGTTATTTTGGCTTGCATATACATATACCTGCTTGAATTCTGCAGCAGAATATATATTATGACCTAATTTTGTTTTATTAGTATAACTTATTTTGGGGGTTTATGCATTATTTCTACCTGACAAGGCAGCCAATAGTTCTAATTGTTATTCAAGACTCGAGGACTAATTCTTATTATTTATTTTCTTATTGGTTTGTGATACTTATTGGTGCTAAATATTTTACTTGTATCATTATTTTCTGGAGTTTGTAGATAACCCTTACAGTACTTACGGTATGTTTCATCTCTTTATCATAAAGATAATGAATTTCATGAACAGAATTTAGAAGAATTAGTTGAATCATGATAAAAGAATATTTCAGGTAATTTAAGCAGAAAGGAAATTAATTCTTGGCACATAGATTTCAGTCCATAGCAAACATGACTCACATAAAGCTGCTTCTGAAGATCTTTGGTGCTGAGGTAGAAACCTCATAAAAATTATTCCAAAATACTTCTCCCATAATTGTAATCCTAGCCCATAATTTTAATTCTAGCCCATAATTGTAATTCTAGCCCATAATTGTATACATGTACAGCTGAAAGAAACAATGATAAAATAAGTGATGCAAGGGTTATCTAAGCCATGATAGTATTTATAAAACTGTAGTATCATTAGTAGATATTCATGCCAATTGTTATATACATACATATATATATATATATTTATATATAGTTATTATAACATTTTATATATTTGTCATACTTACCTTTCAGAGAATATCATAAAAGGTGGGTTAGGCATTTGGTAGATACCTTGTGGAAAGCTGTTTGAATTGATTGTGGCTATCCTTCTCTCAATTTTTCATTTCCGATTGACTTGTTAGGATCTTGATAAAAAAATTTATACCTGTCTGTAATTAGCTTTGTTTTGTATCCCTGCAAAGCATAGATAAGATACAACCAAACCTGCTATAGCAATTTTCTGCATATAAGGACCATTTCTGTATACATGTTGCTTTCTAAAAGTTCCATTTATACATAAGCTACTAATATTTACTCTAATTGGAACATAATATGGCCGCTTCCTTCAGGTCAAGAAATAACCTCAGATGTAGTTGTAAAATACAAGTATGTTTGGTAATTTGCTTGTGGTGGAGTGCATCACATGTGTTACAACATCAAAGGCCATCATGTGTTACAACATCAAAGGCCAACATGTGTTACAACATCAAAGGCCAAGATTATTTTGATTCTGATTTTACACCACTATGTTGTTCCTTATGAATGAAAGTAGCTTAGAATATAGTTTTCAATGGTGATGAATTACATCTGAGGTTTATTTCATGACCTTACGGACCTGGCCATGTGACCAATATGTACGCATGTATATAAGGAATTCCCCTGACTGGATTTTACAGACAGTTTTCACTGTATCTTTTTCCAGTGATGGTAGTGATAATAAAATTAACATTGAGAATTTGTGATAAAGTTTTTGAAAACCATACAGTCAGATAAAATCACAAAAGAACTTAGCAGGCCATTTTTCGTATGTGTTTACATATTGCTACTAATATGCATGTTACATTTTACCGATAGAGAGGTTATTGATAAGTTTTTAAGCGGTCACATTTATACATGTAAACAACATTATTTCATACTTGTCATCTACAAAACAATTATTTTCCATTTAAATTCATAAAGCATTTTAACTTTAATGTTAATAACATTTTGGAATGCTGATAAAATAAAAAAGGCAGAATAAAAAATGCAGTCTGAAGTTTGCAGATATTTTACAGAGATAGGCAATAGTGGAAAAGAAAAGGTGAAATGCATCCAGTGTAGAACAGGGCAGGGTTAGCATACTCTGGTATTATTATTGGGATTGTCAAATCAATTAAAGTACAAACTTAAAAACCTTTAGTGAAATTGGTTCAAAAATGATTCATACTGAACAGTATATTTATTACAGCTTTCAAAACTCCCATACTTTTTCAGAGTCAAATGTAAAATAGTAAATGTGTGCAGAAAGAAAACTAACAATGAGGTCTGCAAACTACTGTAGATTTCTCAGTATAGTGGAGAAAAAGGTTTAAGAAGTTTCTGTAGTAAGCTAATCCCTCACATATTTTGCTTATTATGTGTTTAGCCATATGGCAGATTGTATGATGCTGTTACTGTGTCTGTCCATCTCATTTCCGTTTGTTTTCCTGCTTGTCTGTTAAGTTTTCCTTTCCTACAGGATGATGTTAGTTATACAGAAAACAACTTCATCAAACATTATGTATATCTTATAGCAAGGATGAATCCTATTGATTTTGGCATCCACATGTTAAGGCCACTGTGAGGGAAAAAAAACTTGCCAGCCAATATCATTGTATTTTTAGCACATACCTGTGCTAAAATTTTTGGAATGGCTTACACTTTAGGAACGAAAGAAGCCTGCTACTTTTAATGTTGAAAAGGTCAACGATCAATGTCACTGTGACTGAAAGAACATTATTTATTTCTGCACAGTAACATAAATTCTACATTGCATACCTGGATGCAGTTGGAGTAATAGAAAAATACATCACATTAGACGGCCCCTGGTAGATCTAATAGAACATGCCTTTTTTAAGAAAAAACTTTTTAATGTGGAGTCAGAAGATGAGAGGTAAAGGACACTCAAATGGCAGGGAAATGCTTTTTAATGTGGAGTCAGAAGATGAGAGGTAAAGGACACTCTGAGGGAAGGGAAATGCTTTTTAATGTGGAGTCAGAAGATGAGAGGTAAAGGACACTCTGAGGGAAGGGAAATGCTTTTTAATGTGGAGTCAGAAGATGAGAGGTAAAGGACACTCTGAGGGAAGGGAAATGCTTTTTAATGTGGAGTCAGATGAGAGGTAAAGGACATTCTAAGGGAAGGGAAATGCTTTTTAATGTGGAGTCAGATGAGAGGTAAAGGACACTCTAAGGGAAGGGAAATGCTTTTTAATGTGGAGTCAGACAATGAGAGGTAAAAGACACTCTGACAAAGGGAAGGGTTAGGGCATAAAATATGACCATGTATATCAATCAAAAATTACAGAGGTCTTGCATATTGGGTTTGGAAGAAGTCTGTATTGTTTTTGGTTCAAAGATCAAAGGTCATGGTGAGTGTGGTTTTAGAGAAAATGAGTTTTGCAGAATAACCTATATTCTAGAGTAAATTCCTTGACCAAACTTTGTTTATCGATTGGACAAAGGTCTTATACCAAGGAATCTCCTGATGTAAGATTTGCTTTTGTTCACATTTTTAGCCTATATAAATGTACTCGGGCCATATGCCAGTCAACCGAAATCAAGTTTAAGTCTAGAGTAGCAATTAATTTAGGATTAAAGGTAAATAATAATCATTAAAAATCAAAATCAAGGTAATCATATACATTAATATTATTTAAAATTATAGACTAGTCAGAGTAATGTATATTCTAGTGAAATCACATTGAAGGGTCTTACCACTGATGTTCTTTAGACCTGTGTTTAAAATCAAAATCAAGGTAATCATATACATTAATATTATATATAATTATAGACTAGTCAGAGTAATGTATATTCTAGTGAAATCACATTGAAGGGTCTTACCACTGATGTTCTTTAGATCTGTGTTTAAAATCAAAATCAAGGTAATCATATACATTAATATTATATATATAATTATAGACTAGTCAGAGTAATGTATATTCTAGTGAAATCACATTGAAGGGTCTTACCACTGATGTTCTTTAGATCTGTGTTTAAAATGCTATTAGTTTACAAACTCTTGTTTGAAACAAGGCATCAAGGTAGTCATATACATTAACATTAGATATAATTATTCTTCAGCATCAAGGTAATCATATACATTAACATTAGATATAATTATTCTTCAGCATCAAGGTAATCATATACATTAACAGTAGATATAATTATTCTTCAACATCAAGGTAGTCATATACATTAATATTATATATAATTATTCTTCAATGGTAAAGACTGATTATCAGTTAGATTTTCTTGTTAAAGAAAGCCACCTTCATTATTTTCTTCAACATAAAAGTAAGATTCAGTTTAAATCTATTTGGTGTTTTATTTCTTTTAAAAAAACATGTAAATGTTTCAGACAGTTTGTAATCATGATGGCCCTAAAAACCAGTGCCATTAGCACAGATTCAAAATGAACACTTTCAAATTTGAGGCAAATAATAAGCCAGGATCCTTTGAAGGGTTTACTTTTTTTTATCTTTTAATTTTAATTACACTGCAGAGTTTAAAATTTGCTTTTGGTCTTAGATGCACATGTAATTTTTTCTCTCAAAACTTTGATGCACAAGGTACTAATTATTACTTACACTTGGCTAATATCTGGATATACTGGGCCTAAATATAGAGCATTGTGCATGAACAATTTTTTTTTTATTTTGTGAAAGATACTACTGCACTAAAAATCTCTCTAAAGTGTGTGTCAATATCTTCATGTATTTACTCATTGTATTTGCTCAATTTTAAATTAAATATTAATCATTGTTCTAAAATATGATACTAATATAGCAATATTCAGTCCTTATTGTTGAATACTCTGCACCCTCATAAAATTCTACAGATGAAAACAATGGTAGTCAGGTACTAAAGTGAGGCAATACAAGAGGATGTTAGATCTAATTGTAACAAAATAGGTCGTATCAAATTTTTTTGAACATGTGTAGCTTTCATTGTAACATCACAGTACACAACATTCAATCCAATTTTTATTGGATCACACCTTCACGTTGAATTCATTGAAAAATGTCCACATATTTTAATGTTTATTTTGCCATACGTATTTCTCAGGCACGTATACATGGACCTTCCATGGAATATAGATGTATGAGGATTGAAATAAAGTAAATATTTGCCATTTAAATGTATGTGAAATCAGATTCTATAAAATGACACCCATTACTGTAATAGTTGGTACTGAATGACCACATGACCTGTTTGACTTGCACTATAGTTGGTATTGAATGACTACATGACCTGTTTGTCAAATGCAATATAGCTCTTATGGTCTTTGTCAAATGCAGTATATCTCATATTGTCTTTGTCATATGAAATCTAGCTCTTGTGGTCTTTGTCAAATGCAGTATAGCTCTTGCGGTCTTTGTCATATGAAATCTAGGTCTTGTGGTCTTTGTCAAATGCAATATAGCTATTATGATCTTTGTCAAATGCAATATAGCTCTTATGGTCTTTGTCAAATTCAGTATAGCTCTTGTGGTCTATGTCATATGAAATCTAGGTCTTGTGGTCTTTGTTAAATGCAATATAGCTATTATGATCTTTGTCAAATGCAATATAGCTCTTATGATCTTTGTCAAATTCAGTATAGTTCTTGTGGTCTTTGTCATATGAAATCTAGGTCTTGTGGTCTTTGTTAAATGCAATATAGCTATTATGATCTTTGTCAAATGCAATATAGCTATTATGATCTTTGTCAAATGCAATATAGCTATTATGATCTTTGTCAAATTCAGTATAGCTCTTATGATCTTTGTCAAATGCAATATAGCTCTTATGAATTTTGTCAAATGCAATATAGCTCTTGTGGTCTTTGTCAAATGCAATATAGCTCTTGTGGTCTTTGTCAAATGCAATATAGTTCTTATGATCTTTGTCAAATGCAATATAGCTCTTGTGGTCTTTGTCAAATGCAATATAGCTATTATGATCTTTGTCAAATGCAATATAGCTCTTGTGGTTTTTGTCAGATGCAATATAGCTCTTACAGTTTTTGTCTTATGAAACCTAGTCAGATTCAATATGGTAAAGACTGTGTATGATAGTACAAGCAACCTAGTTGAATACTATGTGCCTGACCATCTAAATAAATTCAGTCTTTGCAAATATTGCTGGTTTTATACATGAACAATGTATATCTTCCTTTTCAGGCACATTGTATGTCAGTATTGAGAAAAGTAAGAGAACTTAGTAGTTACAAAATTTTTCCATGTGAAAACCATGACAAAACCTTTCAACATTCTTGTCTTTCATTTTGTTTGTCTCGTTGCTAAATAGTGATGAGTTATGGTTTCTTGTGCAGTTACTTACATGTAACATGCACTCAACCTTACCTGTAAAGACTTATAGACCCAGATCCATCAGATTAGATTCTACATTTCTTCTACTCTAATTCTAAATGATGAGTGTAGATCCAGATCAGGGGTCGGC
This sequence comes from Unio pictorum, assembly GCA_030141615.1. Taxonomy (NCBI): domain Eukaryota; kingdom Metazoa; phylum Mollusca; class Bivalvia; order Unionida; family Unionidae; genus Unio; species Unio pictorum. The sequence continues at coordinate 721,196 of JARLTB010000252.1, forward strand.
AAATTTTGTATTATTAATATTTTAGGCTTTATGACAGTCAAGTGTCTTTGTGTACCCATGATGCTTATATAGTGTACATGCTATAGTCATCATCTGAAGTGTCTTTGTGTACCCATGATGCTTATATAGTGTACATGCTATAGTCAAGTGTCTTTGTGTACCCATGATGCTTATATAGTGTACATACTATAGGCATCATCTGAAGTGTCTTTGTGTACCCATGATGCTTATATAGTGAACATGCTATAGTCAAGTGTCTTTGTATACCCATGATGCTTATATAGTGTACATGCTATAGTCAAGTGTCGTTGTGTACCCATGATGCTTATATAGTGTACGTACTATAGTAAAGTGTCTTTGTGTACCCATGATGCTTATATAGTGTACATACTATAGTCATCATCTGAAGTCTTTGTGTACCCATGATGCTTATATAGTGTACATGCATTAGTCAAGTGTCTTTGTATACCCATGATGCTTATATAGTGTACATGCTATAGTCATCATCTGAAGTGTCTTTGTGTACCCATGATGCTTATATAGTGTACATACATTAGTCATCTGAAGTGTCTTTGTATACCCATGATGCTTATATAGTGTACATACTATAGTCATCATCTGAAGTGTCTTTCACTCTTTGTGTACTTTTGATGCTTTTATCGTAAAGGTCATATAGGTTATGTACAAGTTCAGTACTGACTATTTCAAACATTAGTGTCATTGTTTAAAATGTGATTACACACACCTTTAAATGGCAATTATTCACTTTATTGGATCCTCTTACATCCATGTTCCTTTTGGAAGGTCATTATTTGCACACCCTAACAAAGAGATACAGCAAAACTCAGTATTAAAGTATGTGGTCATTTTTTGAAGAGGTCAATGTAAAGGTGTGATTCAGTACAAACCAGAGTGAATTATTTGCACTGTGGCATCACATGAACGCTACACAAGTTGAAAAGAAAACATTTGTACTTATATCATGACAATTAGATACAGTGTATTCTTTTCTTGACTTATATCATGACAATTAGATACAGTGTATTCTTTTCTTGACTTATATCATGACAATTAGATATAAAGTGTATTCTTTTCTTGGCTTATATAATGACAATTAGATATACAGTGTATTCTTTTCTTGACTTATATCATGACAATTAGATATACAGTGTATTCTTTTCTTGACTGATATCATGACAATTAGATACAGTGTATTCTTTTTTTGACTTATATCATGACAATTAGATACAGTGTATTCTTTTCTTGACTCACCTGAACACCATGGTATATGTAATTAATAATTTAACAAAATTGTCAGGAAGTTTCTAGTTGACAGTTAAGGTACAGTACATATAATAATCAGGACTTAGTACAGTTTGTTTGAACTATATCAGTATGAAATTTTAAAACAATAAATAATATTTAATTCAAGATGTGTATATGTTCCTGCAAGATCACATGAACATATACTATAGGAATGTTACACGTAGATAAAATATGACATAATTTTATGAATGCAGTGACTATTTTAAGTGGATTGTGCTGAAACTTGGAACATGTTGTGGCCATCATTACAAGTTAAGGGTCAAGAGCAAAGTTATGAATACATGACACTTGGCCATGGGCCAGTTTGATGACACTGGGCCATGTGCCAGCTTGGCAATTTTTGTTAAACCAGAATACCTCAGGAGGAGAGACTTGGGGGGGGAGTATGTAGGGTTTTGCAGAGTGTCTGACACCTGTATTTGGAGCCACAGTGGGCTAATATGAGATATACAAGGACACTGATAACCGAAACTCGATATGACTGATCCTGATGATTGCTATGATAACAAAAATCAGCCGACTACGCAAAGGCCCCTCAGAACAGAGCTGGAATGGTATGCTGTGGAAGAAATGTCCCAAACAAACAATATGGTAGAAGGAAGGGAGGCAGGTGATTCTTTCCACAAATAATGTTAACATAAATGCAGAATCTACACTGACAAAAACACATCACTACAGGCATCACAGCTGTTTAATGAATGAGGCCCTAACTGACACAATGTTTGATCACATGTTCCAACTAAGTCATCCGATTGGTTCAACAAGACAACAAATCTAATTTTAGTTACTAGCTTATTACCATGTATTGGCTGCAATGACATCATATCTGGGCAGAGAACCTATATTAAACAAAATGGGGCCCAGCAAAGGGCTAGAGAATGATGCATTGTGTATTACTTAAACTATATTTAATAATAATAATAATATTAATAATAATGAGGACTTTGTATGGTGCCTATTCTTTAGAAGCTCTAAGCGCTTTACAACATATATAATGATATGACTACAAAAAACAAAATAAATACCATGAAATTAGAAAACATATAAAACATGCTGAAAATATTTAAGGTAGGAAATATTATTAGGTCTTTAAGTTTATTCTTGCAGTTGAAAAAGGTGAGTTTTAAGAGCACTCTTGAAAGTAATCACTGTGTTGTTGTGTCTAATTTCAATGAGCAATATGTTCCACATTGCTGGGCCCTGGTATGCAAAACAACATTGTCCATATGACTTTGTTTTCATAGTGGGAATAATGAGTATACGATTGTCATAAGTGTGTAAGTAACTTGCAGGTGTGTACACATTGGTGAGGCCAGATAGGTATGTTGAACTGGAGTTCATCAGTGAAACATAGCACAGAAAACAAACTTTGTGTTGATTCTGGATTGAATTAATTAAATCAATTAAATTATAATTTAAACAACACATACCACATAGGTTCAAAAGAAACTTTATTGTATACTTAAACTAATCTTTGGCATAATGTAAGCAAATCCAGTTGCAGCACACTGTACCAGCCATGCTCGAAATTTTTCTATAGGAATACCTCAGGTAGAGATACTTGGGAGTTTGTGGGGTTCTGTAGAGTGTCTGACACCTGTATGTGGAGCCTCAAGAGACATACAAGGTATATAGGGACACTGATAACCAAAACTTGATGAGTCAGATCTTGAGGATTGCTGTGATAACAAACATCAACGGATACTCCATACATGCACTGTAGGATATGGGTATGAAGTATATGGGCATAATTGTTAAGTACATTTAAGAACTAACACAGAAGCAAAGTTGTGAATGCATGAAATTTGACAATGGCCCAAACAAAATGAAGGGAGTCCATTGACTATGGAACACTGACTGGAATAAAGGCTCCCAATTTAAGAAAATGTACAAATATATACAGATAATAATGATTGAGAATGCAATAACATGGATAGTGGTCACCCATGTTAATATGTTTAGTGAAAGTAGAACTTCTTAAGACCTATTATGACATGTTACAGAACTATCAATCATATGCCATGTACACGTTTCTATGCTGTATTTAAATTTGCCTCAGGAAAGACCAAAATTCTCTTGGTAATCTGATAATGCTAATAAGAGAGCTGATTTGCCACAGTTCAATTCAAAACAGGATGACTAGTATGTCTGTATTAAATATGTTGTGTTACATGTATGTTGTGTGGTCCATATTAGCAATGGTAATTTTAGTTTTAATGCAAAACATTCCTAGAATCTCATATGCTTTTTCAAAATTTTAAAAAACATCTTAAAGTACAATTATATACATGTACCTATGGAAATGTTTTAAATAGTGTTGTGGTAGTCGTTAAATGTCCTTGGATCACAGTTGCTTTAACATTTTGTTTCAATTCACTGAAGTCTTCACTTACTTTTTTATTACAAGTACCAAGCTAAAATGGGTTTTAAAAAACTTTTATCTTAAATCCTTGGAAAGCATCAGGGGTTCAAAATTGATGCCAGGAACCTAGCATATTTTTTATGCTAGTTTCAAGTATGAAATTGTTATCTGAAACAAATATTTTCAAAGTGGTATTTTGCATTCAGATTTAATATTAATTCAAAATATGAAATAACCTAGCAAACGTTGAAAATGGCCTAGTTTTTGCTAGTTGAAAATGTTACAATTACCAAACTGTTGCTATTAATAGAAAGTTAATTTCAATCCTGAACATGAAAAAGGTTATGGTAAATGGTATTTTGATGAACAAGTTGGGGTTTCAGAAAAGGGAGACAGATACAATCAAACATTGTATAATGACTGCTTGTATTTAGCAGCCACCTGTCAAAAAAATACCAACATTTTAAGCCTCCCCCCTTCCAGTTTTGTATATAGTTCACCTGCATATATCATGTACCTGCTCAATACAACCAGCAACTTGTTTGGTACCCATGACCTATACATACTTAATATAGCAACCAGTGATTATTAAATGTCTACTTTATCCCTTCTGAATTTGCTTTTTTATTCTCTCTTTCAGTTTGTCAATTAATGGTTAATCATCACCTTCCATTAGCATTTACCATATCTTTTTACCTATGAATTAGATTTAATACATACTTGATTAGGCCCTATTGATCTCTTTACCTATGAATTAGATTGAATACATACTTGATTAGGCCCTATTGATCTCTTTACCTATGCATTAGATTGAATACATACTTGATTAGGCCCTATTGATCTCTTTACCTATGAATTAGATTGAATACAGACTTGATTAGGCCCTATTGATCTCTTTACCTGTGAATTAGATTGAATACATACTTGATTAGGCCCTATTGATCTCTTTACCTGTGAATTAGATTGAATACATACTTGATTAGGTCATATTGATCTCTTTATGTATGAATTAGATTGAATACGTACTTGATTAGACCCTATTGATCTCTTTACCTATGAATTAGATTGAATACAGACTTGATTAGGCCCTATTGATCTCTTTACCTGTGAATTAGGTTGAATACATACTTGATTAGGCCCTATTGATCTCTTTACCTGTGAATTAGATTGAATACATACTTGATTAGGCCCTATTGATATCTTTACCTGTGAATTAGATTGAATACAGACTTGATTAGGCCCTATTGATATCTTTACCTGTGAATTAGGTTGAATACATACTTGATTAGGCCCTATTGATCTCTTTACCTGTGAATTAGATTGAATACATACTTGATTAGGCCCTATTGATCTCTTTACCTGTGAATTAGATTGAATACATACTTGATTAGGCCCTATTGATATCTTTACCTGTGAATTAGATAGAATACATACTTGATTAGGCCCTATTGATCTCTTTATCTGTGAATTAGGTTGAATACATACTTGATTAGGCCCTATTGATCTCTTTACCTGTGAATTAGATTGAATACATACTTGATTAGGCCCTATTGATCTCTTTACCTGTGAATTAGATTGAATACATACTTGATTAGGCCCTATTGATATCTTTACCTGTGAATTAGATTGAATACAGACTTGATTAGGCCCTGTTAATCTCTTTACCTGTGAATTAGGTTGAATACATACTTGATTAGGCCCTATTGATCTCTTTACTTGTGAATTAGATTGAATACATACTTGATTAGGCCCTATTGATCTCTTTACCTGTTAATTAGATTGAATACATACTTGATTAGGCCCTTTTGATCTCTTTATCTATGAATTAGATTGAATACATACTTGATTAGACCCTATTGATCTCTTTATGTATGAATTAGATTGAATACATACTTGATTAGACCCTATTGATCTCTTTATGTATGAATTAGATTGAATACATACTTGATTAGGCCCTTTTGATCTCTTTATGTATGAATTAGATTGAATACATACTTGATTAGGCCCTATTGATCTCTTTACCTAGGAATTAGATTGAATACATACTTGACTAGGCCCTATTGATCTCTTTATGTATGAATTAGATTGAATACGTACTTGATTAGACCCTATTGATCTCTTTATGTATGAATTAGATTGAATACATACTTGATTAGGCCCTTTTGATCTCTTTATCTATGAATTAGATTGAATACATACTTGATTAGGCCCTATTGATCTCTTTATGTATGAATTAGATTGAATACCGACTTGATTAGACCCTATTGATCTATTTCCCTAGGAACAAGATTGAATACATACTTGATTAGGCCCTATTGATCTCTTTACCTGTGAATTAGATTGAATACATACTTGATTAGGCCCTGTTGATCTCTTTACCTGTGAATTTGATTGAATACATACTTGATTAGACCCTATTGATCTCTTTATGTATGAATTAGATTGAATACATACTTGATTAGACCCTATTGATCTCTTTATGTATGAATTAGATTGAATACATACTTGATTAGACCCTATTGATCTCTTTACCTATGAATAAGTTTGAATACATACTTGATTAGGCCCTATTGATCTCTTTATCTATGAATTAGATTTAATATATACTTGATTAGGCCATATTGATCTCTTTACCTATTAATTAGATTTAATACATACTTGATTAGGCCCTATTAATCTCTTTATGTATGAACAAGATTGAATACATACTTGATTAGGCCCTATTGATCTCTTTACCTATGAACAAGATTGAATACATACTTGATTAGGCCCTATTGATCTCTTTACCTGTGAATTAGATTGAATACATACTTGATTAGGCCTTATTGATCTCTTTACCTATGAATTAGATTCAATACATACTTGATTAGGCCCTATTGATCTCTTTACCTATGAATTAGATTGAATACATACTTGATTAGGCCCTATTGATCTCTTTACCTATGAATTAGATTGAATACAGACTTGATTAGGCCCTATTGATCTCTTTACCTATGAATTAGATTGAATACAGACTTGATTAGGCCCTATTGATCTCTTTACCTGTGAATTAGATTGAATACATACTTGATTAGGCCCTATTGATCTCTTTACCTGTGAATTAGATTGAATACATACTTGATTAGGTCCTATTGATCTCTTTATGTATGAATTAGATTGAATACATACTTGAATAGATCCTATTGATCTCTTTACCTATGAATTAGATTGAATACAGACTTGATTAGGCCCTATTGATCTCTTTACCTGTGAATTAGGTGGAATACATACTTGATTAAGCCCTATTGATCTCTTTATCTGTGAATTAGATTGAATACATACTTGATTAGGCCCTATTGATATCTTTACCTGTGAATTAGATTGAATACAGACTTGATTAGGCCCCATTGATATTTTTACCTGTGAATTAGGTTGAATACATACTTGATTAGGCCCTATTGATCTCTTTACCTGTGAATTAGATTAAATACTTACTTGATTAGGCCATATTGATCTCTTTACCTGTGAATTAGATTGAATACATACTTGATTAGGCCCTATTGATAACTTTACCTGTGAATTAGATTGAATAGATACTTGATTAGGCCCTATTGATCTCTTTACCTGTGAATTAGATAAAATACATACTTGATTAGGCCCTATTTATCTCTTTACCTGTGAATTAGATTGAATACATACTTGATTAGGCCCTTTTGATATCTTTACCTGTGAATTAGATTGAATACAGACTTGATTAGGCCCTATTAATCTCTTTACCTGTGAATTAGGTTGAATACACACTTGATTAGGCCCTATTGATCTCTTTACCTGTGAATTAGATTGAATACATACTTGATTAGGCCCTATTGATCTCTTTACCTGTTAATTAGATTGAATACATACTTGATTAGGCCCTATTGATCTCTATGTATGAATTAGATTGAATACATACTTGATTAGACTCTATTGATTTCTTTATGTATGAATTAGATTGAATACATACTTGATTAGGCCCTTTTGATCTCTTTATCTATGAATTAGATTGAATACATACTTGATTAGACCCCATTGATCTCTTTATGTATGAATTAGATTTAATACATACTTGTTTAGACCCTATTGATCTCTTTATGTATGAATTAGATTGAATACATACTTGATTAGGCCCTTTTGATCTCTTTATGTATGAATTAGATTGAATACATACTTGATTAGGCCCTATTGATCTCTTTACCTGTGAATTAGATTGAATACATACTTGACTAGGCCCTTTTGATCTCTTTATGTATGAATTAGATTGAATACGTACTTGATTAGACCCTATTGATCTCTTTATGTATGAATTAGATTGAATACATACTTGATTAGGCCCTTTTGATCTCTTTATCTATGAATTAGATTGAATACATACTTGATTAGACCCTATTGATCTCTTTATGTATGAATTAGATTGAATACATACTTGATTAGACCCTATTGATCTCTTTACCTATGAACAAGATTGAATACATACTTGATTAGGCCCTATTGATCTCTATGTATGAATTAGATTGAATACATACTTGATTAGACTCTATTGATTTCTTTATGTATGAATTAGATTGAATACATACTTGATTAGGCCCTATTGATCTCTTTATCTATGAATTAGATTTAATATATACTTGATTAGGCCATATTGATATCTTTACCTATTAATTAGATTTAATACATACTTGATTAGGCCCTATTGATCTCTTTCCCAATGAATTAGATTGAGCCCTTTTGATCTCTTTACCTATGAATTAGATTGAATACATACTCGATTAGGCCCTATTGATCTCTTAAATAATAATAATAATAATAATAATAATAATGAGGACTTTGTATAGCGCCTAATCTTTAAAAGCTCTAAGTGCTTTACACTATCAATAATGATACAACTAAACTACAGAACAACAAATGACAAAAACAATGAAATTGGAAAACATAAAAACATGCTGAAAACATATAAGATACAAAACATGATTAGGTCGCTAAGTTTGTCCCTGCAGTTGAAACAGGTGAGTCTTAAGAGCACTCTTAAAAGGGACCACTGTGTCTTTGTGTCTAATTTCAATGGGCAATTCGTTCCACGTCGCCGGGCCCTGGTGTGCAAACGAACGTTGTCCATATGACTTTGTTTTCACCTTGGGAACAATGAGTATACGATTATCAGAAGAAGAGCATAAGGATCTAGCTAGTGTATACACATGGGTGAGGCTGGATAGGTATGTTGGACTCGAGTCTGTCATTCAAACATAGCACAGAGAACAAACTTTGTGTTTGATTCTGTATCGAATTGATAGCCAGTGTAGGGTACAGAGCAGTGGTGAGGTGTGCTCTGATTGAGGTACTCTAAAGATGATCCGTGCAGCTGTGTTTTGAACTTTTTGAAGTTTCTGGAGTAAATATTGTGACGAACCAGACAGAATTGAATCTCTTTACCTATGAATTAGATTGAATACATACTTGATTAGGCCCTATTGATTAATTGTATCTTGATGCGTGTGAATCAAAATGTTCAATACCCAGTCAGGAATATAAAGTGAATGTGATTTCAGGTTTACTTGTGAGATTCTAGGAATGTAGCAGAAATAACTAAAAGATTAATTTAGAAAAATCTAAATGTAGATACTAAATTTTGCTAGAAAGAATGAACACATGCATGCTAGAAGTGTGTACACACACAGTGCTTTGAAAAATGTATATTGATGTAAAGCTGTAGGTTTTGAAATATAGTAAGAAATAGTGATTGTTGTGAATTTTTAGCATTTTGTTTCTTATTACCAAGTTTTCTGTATTTTTATTACCATGAAACAAGTGTGCAGATTGTATGACATAAAATAGCTAATATTTGGTTGTTTCACCTGAAAATCATAGGTGAGATGTAGGTGTCACTTTACTGACAGTTTTATTGTTGGCATAGGTGTCTAAATTAAGCTTTCTGCATTTACCTCAATTTTCTTTGACAGTTTATATATCATGAAATTTCATGGTTGCACACCTTTTATCATGGAAGTTTGTCACGGTAATTTTAGTACAATACTTTCTGTGTAATGTTTAGGTGAGTCTCAATATAATAGTGCATATTTGGTATCCTTATGGTTACCATGGCAGTCATCTTATAAAAATCATGTTTATTTGGTATCCTTTTTGTTACCATGGCAGTCATCTTATAAAAATCTTGTTTATTTGGTATCCTTATTGTTACCATGGCAGTCATCTTATAAAAATCTTGTTTATTTGGTATCCTTATTGTTACCATGGCAGTCATCTTATAAAAATCTTGTTTATTTGGTATCCTTAAGGTTACCATGGCAATCATCTTATAAAAATCTTGTTTATTTGGTATCCTTATTGTTACCATGGCAGTCATCTTATAAAAATCTTGTTTATTTGGTATCCTTATCGTTACCATGGCAGTCATCTTATAAATCTTGTTTATTTGGTAACCTTATTGTTACCATGGCAGTCATCTTATAAGTCTTGTTTAAAAGTCATAAAGACAATTTTTAAATAAAATACTTTTTATGATGCCTAGTTTGCCCTAAACAAAAGATGACGCTGATCAATCTCCAGTATGGGGGCCATTTTGGACATCTTGAAAATCTTGTTACTCCTGAATGAATGGTTATATCAAGATGACTTCTTATGATATATTGTTGATCCTAATGAAAATTGTGCCAATCTTACATCCAGTGTGACTTCCAAAATGAATGGTCTTATCAAGATGATTTCTTATGATATATTGTTGATCCCAATGAAAACTGTGCCAATCTTACATCCAGTGTGACTTCCAAATTTTCCATTTTGAAGACCATCATGGTATAATGCCTCTTTATTTCAAATTAATGTCTGAATATAATGCCTTTTTGTTTCAAATTAATGTCCAAATATTATGCCTTTTTATTTCCAATGTCCGAATATAATGCCTTTTTATTTCAAATTAATGTCCGAATATAATGCCTTTTTATTTCAAATTAATGTCTGAATATAATGCCTTTTTATTTCAAATTAATGTCCAAATATTATGCCTTTTTATTTCAAATTAATGTCCAAATATAGTGCCTTTTTATTTCCAATGTCCGAATATAATGCCTTTTTATTTCAAATTAATGTCCGAATATAATGCCTTTTTATTTCAAATTAATGTCCAAATATAATGCCTTTATATTTCAAATTAATGTCCAAACATAATGCCTTTTTATTTCAAATGTCCGAATATAATGTCTTTTTATTTCAAATTAATGTCCAAATATAATGCCTTTTTATTTCAAATTAATGTCCGAATATAATACCTTTTTATTTCAAATTAATGTCTGAATATAATGCCTTTTTGTTTCAAATTAATGTCCAAATATTATGCCTTTTTATTTCCAATGTCCGAATATAATGCCTTTTTATTTCAAATTAATGTCCGAATATAATGCCTTTTTATTTCAAATTAATGTCTGAATATAATGCCTTTTTATTTCAAATTAATGTCCAAATATTATGCCTTTTTTTTTCAAATTAATGTCCAAATATAATGCCTTTTTATTTCCAATGTCCGAATATAATGCCTTTTTATTTCAAATTAATGTCCGAATATAATGCCTTTTTATTTCAAATTAATGTCCAAATATAATGCCTTTATATTTCAAATTAATGTCCAAATATTATGCCTTTTTATTTCCAATGTCCGAATATAATGCCTTTTTATTTCAAATTAATGTCCGAATATAATGCCTTTTTATTTCAAATTAATGTCTGAATATAATGCCTTTTTATTTCAAATTAATGTCCAAATATTATGCCTTTTTGTTTCAAATTAATGTCCAAATATTATGCCTTTTTATTTCCAATGTCCGAATATAATGCCTTTTTATTTCAAATTAATGTCCGAATATAATGCCTTTTTATTTCAAATTAATGTCTGAATATAATGCCTTTTTATTTCAAATTAATGTCCAAATATTATGCCTTTTTATTTCAAATTAATGTCCAAATATAATGCCTTTTTATTTCCAATGTCTGAATATAATGCCTTTTTATTTCAAATTAATGTCCGAATATAATGCCTTTTTATTTCAAATTAATGTCCAAATATAATGCCTTTATATTTCAAATTAATGTCCAAACATAATGCCTTTTTATTTCAAATGTCCGAATATAATGTCTTTTTATTTCAAATTAATGTCCAAATATAATGCCTTTTTATTTCAAATTAATGTCCGAATATAATACCTTTTTATTTCAAATTAATGTCTGAATATAATGCCTTTTTGTTTCAAATTAATGTCCAAATATTATGCCTTTTTATTTCCAATGTCCGAATATAATGCCTTTTTATTTCAAATTAATGTCCGAATATAATGCCTTTTTATTTCAAATTAATGTCTGAAAATAATGCCTTTTTATTTCAAATTAATGTCCAAATATTATGCCTTTTTTTTTCAAATTAATGTCCAAATATAATGCCTTTTTATTTCCAATGTCCGAATATAATGCCTTTTTATTTCAAATTAATGTCCGAATATAATGCCTTTTTATTTCAAATTAATGTCCAAATATAATGCCTTTATATTTCAAATTAATGTCCAAATATAATGCCTTTTTATTTCAAATGTTCGAATATAATGCCTTTTTATTTCAAATTAATGTCCAAATATAATGCCTTTTTATTTCAAATTAATGTCTGAATATAATGCCTTTTTATTTCAAATTAATGTCTGAATATAATGCCTTTTTGTTTCAAATTAATGTCCAAATATTATGCCTTTTTATTTGCAATGTCCGAATAAAATGCCTTTTTATTTCAAATTAATGTCCGAATATAATGCCTTTTTATTTCAAATTAATGTCTGAATATAATGCCTTTTTATTTCAAATTAATGTCCAAATATTATGCCTTTTTATTTCAAATTAATGTCCAAATATAATGCCTTTTTATTTCAAATATCCAAATATAATGCCTTTTTTTCTTCAAATTAATGTCTGAATATAATGCCTTTTTATTTCAACATGGCATTGTAGAGCAGGCAATATACAGTATTCCACATGTATATGAGTGAAATTATAGCAGGCAAGTGTGTGTGTGTGTGTGATTAGGATTTTTAACGTAGCATTAATTCAGTCATATCACTACGATGTCTGCAGTGACTGTTTATGGCGTATGATAAAGTGAAGTATTCATAAGAATTCTTGTTGCAAATAGCATAAGATGTAACTGTAGGTTTATTTAATGTGTAATATAAGTTTGGATTAATAAAACTAAGGAGGAGGTTTTTTTCAGGAAACTTTGTTAAATAAACAACACATTTTTCTTTTTTAATGGAAACAAAGACATGATAATTACTATTTGATCATTGTTTGTTGTATTTAGGTTCTGTAATTTTTTGTAATTAGTCTGTTGCAAAGTACTCTTTAATGTCTCTCATTGGTGGGTTAGGGTAATATTTATAAGTCAGATCACTTATACTCATTATTTATACTGTCATAGGCCAGGGAGCAGAAAGGATATGGAAAAGAGAAGTTATGCTTATGAATGTTAAAACTGATTGTAATACATGATTTGGCAGAGTGGGATGAGGAAACTGATAAGCGTCTCATGGGCAATTCATGGGGAAAGCAGTGTACTGCATATTCATTGTTAAGGCAAGTCCAACTGCAAACTTCACAGACCCAGATCTGCCATCAAATAATGCATCAGCTGATCTGGGTCTGTACATTTACTTAGGAGTAATGACTAGAACAAAGAAATAGACCATCTGTTAATGCATTACACACTGACAGATCAAGGTTGTTTTGCTCATTGACTTGATTTTTATGTGAGTATAAAATGTATTCAGGAAATGAAAATATGCTTAGAAATTCTTAAATCTTTATTCTTGGTACCATAATTGTCTATCATGTAAATATTGAATGCTGTTATTTATATATTAGAAAGATAATAATTAAAACCTGGGTATGTTTTTGAACTATATCATGATTTAAAATTAATTCCTTTGGAAAAAAGAACTGTCAATTAACATCATTTATTTAGCCCTTGTCATTAAGGTCAATTAGTATCACGGTAATTATGTATATGTGAAAAAATATGTTTTGTAGTACAATCTTTATATAGTTATGAAATAATACCAATCAAACCATACTTGGTTTTTCAGGTAAATGTGAAAAACACAATGTATGATGTTACTGTTGTTTGAAATTTTGTGCAGTAATATTTATAATTTTTCATTTATTTGTATTATCTTTTATATTTAGATTATAGTTTTGAATTTTTTTATTTTAGTTTCTTAATCATCCATGAATGTTTTTGTTGAGTAGGTCTGCCTCGGAAGCAGTTCGATGACATCCTTGCACGCAACGCAACCATGGAAAACTCAACTGGCCAGAGATCTGCTCCTGTAAAAAGTAGATCAGGAGTTTTACGATCAAAGTAAGAGTTTTAGTAATTTTCCCATGTTTTACATGATTTACTATCTTCCAGTTTCTTTTGGAATTACCTTGATCTTTTCATCACTTTTACATGATTTACTATCTTCTAGTCTCTTTTGGAATTACCTTGATCTTTTCATCACTTTTACATGATTTACTGTCTTCCAGTCTCTTTTGGAATTACCTTGATCTTTTCATCACTTTTACATGATTTACTATCTTCCAGTCTCTTTTGGAAATACCTTGATCTTTTCATCACATGCCTGAAAAAGACATGGATATAAATACTGGTTATATTAAACTGCAGTCAAAATCTTGTTTTTATGTAAAAATGGCTTTCATGATACCAAAAGGAATCTATGACATTCCACCACTAATAGTAATGTAAAGAGTAGTTGAGGCTGTTGAAACTGGATGATTTCTTCAGTTTTTTTTTATTAAAAAATTGCATGAGTAACATTTTAAAAAAATGAAAGTGGAAATAGCTTTTTGATAGTTGAAATGCCATTTAATCTCATTTTCAGTCCTTATTTTTTTATGAGGACTTTTTTATTTGTATGTTCAGCCAATATCTATCCGACAAAAATGCCTTACAAATATCCGTTCAGAATATAAATGTCCTAAATGCCTTCCAGTCAGAATATAATTGTCATAAATGCCTTACAGATATCCAGTCAGAATATAATTGTCATGAATGATTTACAAAGATCTATTCAGAATATAATTGTCACAAATGCCTTACAAATATCCATTCAGAATATAATTTTCATAAATGCCTTCCAGTCAGAATTTAATTGTCATAAATGCCTTACAAATATCTATTCAGAATATAATTGTCACAAATGCCTTACGGATATCAATTCAGAATATAATTGTCATAAATACCTTCCAGTCAGAATATAATTGTCATAAATGCCTTACAGATATCCATTCAGAATATAATTGCCATAAATGCCTTACAAATATCCAGTCAGAATATAATTGTCATAAATGATTTACAGATATCCATTCAGAATTTTAATTGTCATAAATGCCTTACAAATATCCAGTCAGAATATAATTGTCACAAATGCCTTACAGATATCAATTCAGAATATAATTGTCACAAATGCCTTCAAGTCAGAATATAATTGTCATAAATGCCTTACAGATATCCATTCAGAATATAATTGTCATAAATGCCTTACAGATATCCATTCAGAATATAATTGCCATAATTGCCTTACAGATATCCATTCAGAATATAATTGTCATAAATGCCTTACAGATATCCATTCAGAATTTTAATTGTCATAAATGCCTTACAAATATACATTCAGAATATAATTGTCACAAATGCCTTACAGATATCCAGTCAGAATATAATTGTCATAAATGCCTTACAGATATCAATTCAGAATATAATTGTCATAAATGCCTTACAGATATCCATTCAGAATATAATTGTCATAAATGCCTTACAGATATCAATTCAGAATATAATTTTCATAAATGCCTTACAGATATCCATTCAGAATATAATTGTCACAAATGCCTTACAGATATCAATTCAGAATATAATTGTCATAAATGCCTTCAAGTCAGAATATAATTGTCATAAATGCCTTATAGATATCCATTCAGAATATAATTGTCATAAATGCCTTACAGATATCCATTCAGAATATAATTGCCATAAAGCCTTACAGATATCCAGTCAGAATATAATTGTCATAAATGCCTTACAGATATCCATTCAGAATTTTAATTGTCATAAATGCCTTACAAATATCCATTCAGAATATAATTGTCACAAATGCCTTACAGATATCCAGTCAGAATATAATTGTCATAAATGCCTTACAGATATCAATTCAGAATATAATTGTCATAAATGCCTTACAGATATCCATTCAGAATATAATTGTCATAAATGCCTTACAGATATCCATTCAGAATATAATTGTCATAAATGCCTTACAGATATCCATTCAGAATATAATTGTCACAAATGCCTTACAAATATCAATTCAGAATATAATTGCTATAAATGCCTTACAGATATCCAGTCAGAATATGATTGTTATAAATGATTTACAGATATCCATTCAGAATTTTAATTGTCATAAATGCCTTACAAATATCCATTCAGAATATAATTGCCATAAATGCCTTACAGATATCCAGTCAGAATATAATTGTCATAAATGATTTACAGATATCCATTCAGAATTTTAATTGTCATAAATGCCTTACAAATATCCATTCAGAATATAATTGTCACAAATGCCTTACAGATATCCAGTCAGAATATAATTGTCATAAATGCCTTACAGATATCCATTCAGAACATAACTGTCATAAATGATTTACAGATATCCATTCAGAATATAATTGTCACAAATGCCTTACAGATATCCATTCAGAATATAATTGTCATAAATGCCTTACAGATATCAATTCAGAATATAATTGCCATAAATGCCTTACAGATATCCAGTCAGAATATAATTGCCATAAATGTCTTACAAATATCCAGTCAGAATATAATTGTCGTAAATGCCTTACAGATATCCAGTCAGAATATAATTGTCATAAATGCCTTACAGATATCCAGTCAGAATATAATTGTCATAAATGCCTTACAGATATCCATTCAGAATATAATTGTCATAAATACCTTACAAATATCCAGTCAGAATATAATTGTCATAAATGATTTACAGATATCCATTCAGAATTGTAATTGTTATAAATGCCTTACAAATATCCATTCAGAATATAATTGTCACAAATGCCTTACAGATATCCAGTCAGAATATAATTGTCATAAATGCCTTCCAGTCAGAATATAATTGTCATATAAGCCTTACAGATTTCCATTCAGAATATAATTGTCATAAATGCCTTACAGATATCCATTCAGAATATAATTGCCATAAATGCCTTACAGATATCCAGTCAGAATATAATTGTCATAATTGATTTACAGATATCCATTCAGAATTTTAATTGTCATAAATGCCTTACAAATATCCATTCAGAATATAATTGTCACAAATGCTTTACAGATATCCATTCAGAATATAATTGTCATAAATGCCTTACAGATATCCATTCAGAATATAATTGTCATAAATGCCTTACAGATATCCATTCAGAATATAATTGTCATAAATGCCTTACAGATATCAATTCAGAATATAATTGCCATAAATGCCTTACAGATATCCAATCAGAATATGATTTCATAAATGATTTACAGATATCCATTCAGAATTTTAATTGTCATAAATGCCTTACAAATATCCAGTCAGAATATAATTGCCATAAATGCCTTACAGATATCCAGTGAGAATATAATTGTCATAAATGATTTACAGATATCCATTCAGAATTTTAATTGTCATAAATGCCTTACAAATATCCATTCAGAATATAATTGTCATAAATGCCTTACAGATATCAATTCAGAATATAATTGCCATAAATGCCTTACAAATATCCAGTCAGAATATAATTGTCATAAATGCCTTACAAATATTCATTCAGAACATAATTGTCATAAATGATTTACAGATATCCATTCAGAATATAATTGTCATAAATGCCTTGCAAATATCCATTTATAATATAATTGCCATAAATGCCTTAGAGATATCCAGTCAGAATATAATTGCCATAAATGCCTTACAAATATCCAGTCAGAATATAATTGTCATAAATGTCTTACAGATATCCAGTCAGAATATAATTGTCATAAATGCCTTACAGATATCCAATCAGAATATAATTATCATAAATCCCTTACAAATATCCAGTCAGAATTTTAATTGTCATAAATGCCTTACAAATATCTATTCAGAATATAATTGTCATAAATCCCTTACAGGTATCCAGTCAGAATATAATTGCCATAAATGCCTTACAAATATCTATTCAGAATATAATTGTCATAAATGCCTTACAGATATCAATTCAGAATATAATTGTCATAAATGCCTTACAGATATCCAGTCAGAATATAATTGTCATAAATACCTTACAAATATCCAGTCAGAATATAATTGTCATAAATGCCTTACAAATATCCATTCAGAATATGATTGTCATAAATGCCTTACAAATATACATTTAAAATATGATTGTCATAAATGCCTTACAAATATCCAGTCAGAATATGATTGTCATAAATGCCTTAAGATATCCATTCAGAATATGATTGTCATAAATGCCTTACAGATATCCAGTCAGAATATGATTGTCATAAATGCCTTACAAATATCCAGTCAGAATATAATTGTCACAAATGCCTTAAGATATCCAGTCAGAATATGATTGTCATAAATGCCTTACAGATATCCATTCAGAATATGATTGTCATAAATGCCTTACAAATATCCAGTCAGAATATGATCACAATTTATTTCCTAAATACTTGATACATAAGGACTTCATATTCCTAGCATTTCTTAATCTGCATTTTGGTTTTATTAATACACTAGTGTGATAAGTACAATGATTCATTATTTAATAGACAGAAGTTTAAGTCTGTTAGAAACATTAATTGGTATGGATAACATTAATTAGTAAGGGCCACTGTATCTTTATGTTGTTTATTGCAAACAGATCATAATTAATTTTGTAATATTGTGATAATTAATTGGTTTTGGAAATATTTAGGATATTTTGTTCTTGACTTTGGTAACTTTTTTTTTTTCTTTCTCTTTTTCTCTATTCTGAAACATAAAATATTTTTTTGTGTCAAGAATTTGAGAATCTTCATAAATGACCAAATAATGTGATTTTGGGATAATATTTATCCTTTATTTAGTGTATAGTTTGACTATGATGTGTCTGTACATTTTTCAGCTTGCCTGACATCTGGGCAAGTCAGTTTTTAACTGTTACAATCTTAACACCACGCTCTGAAGTGGAATGAAAGTAAGAAGGTTATCAACAGCTGTGTTATTAATACGACTGAACATTACAATCACACCATTTATTGTATATACTCGATATAAGTCCGATTCAGTTGTAAACATCCAGATCCAATGTTGCATTATGTAGATCTGGGTTATTGTAGTTTGTTAGGAATAATCAATGATAATCTGGGTTATTGTAGTTTGTTAGGAATAATCAATGATAATCAGGGTTATTGTAGTTTGTTAGGAATAATCAGTGATAATCTGGGTTATTGTAGTTTGTTAGGAATAATCAATGATAATCTGGGTTATTGTAGTTTGTTAGGAATAATCAGTGATAATCTGGTTATTGTAGTTTGTTAGGAATAATCAATGATAATCTGGGTTATTGTAGTTTGTTAGGAATAATCAGTGATAATCTGGGTTATTGTAGTTTGTTAGGAATAATCAGTGATAATCTGGGTTATTGTAGTTTGTTAGGAATAATCAGTGATAATCTGGGTTATTGTAGTTAGGAATAATCAGTGATAATCTGGGTTATTGTAGTTTGTTAGGAATAATCAATGATAATCTGGGTTATTGTAGTTTGTTAGGAATAATCAATGATAATCTGGGTTATTGTAGTTTGTTAGGAATAATCAGTGATAATCTGGGTTATTGTAGTTTGTAAGGAATAATCAATGATAATCTGGGTTATTGTAGTTTGTTAGGAATAATCAGTGATAATCTGGGTTATTGTAGTTTGTTAGGAATAATCAGTGATAATCTGGGTTATTGTAGTTTGTTAGGAATAATCAGTGATAATCTGGGTTATTGTAATTTGTTAGGAATAATCAGTGATAATCTGGGTTATTGTAGTTTGTTAGGAATAATCAGTGATAATCTGGGTTATTGTAGTTTGTTAGGAATAATCAGTGATAATCTGGGTTATTGTAATTTGTTAGGAATAATCAGTGATCATCTGGGTTATTGTAGTTTGTTAGGAATAATCAGTGATAATCTGGGTTATTGTAGTTTGTTAGGAATAATCAGTGATAATCTGGGTTATTGTAATTTGTTAGGAATAATCAGTGATAATCTGGGTTATTGTAGTTTGTTAGGAATAATCAGTGATAATCTGGGTTATTGTAGTTTGTTAGGAATAATCAGTGATAATCTGGGTTATTGTAGTTTGTTAGGAATAATCAGTGATAATCTGGGTTATTGTAATTTGTTAGGAATAATCAGTGATAATCTGGGATATTGTAGTTTGTTAGGAATAATCAGTGTAACAAGCTACAGTGACCTAGTTTGTTAGGAATAAATCAGTTCAACAAGCTACAGTGACCCTGATCTTACAGCATATTACAACATGGCTGGTCAAGATCTGTGGTGTTTTATAGCAGGATCTGACATATAAGTGAGTATATACAGTACAAGATTAATATGAGCTAATATTTGTACTTATCGCACTGTTATGAAATTTTTGTCATCCTTGCATGGTATTCATAATCAGATTATCATGACAGCATCAAAAGAAGACAGTATCTTAATGTGTTACAATTATTTCAGTTGACAGAGTATCTTAAATGTATTACAATTATTACAGTTGACACATTATCTTAATGTGTTACAATTACTAATTTACAAAGTATTTTAAATGTATTACAAATATTACAGTTCACACAATATCTTAAATGTATTACAATTATTACAGTTGACAGTGTCTTAAATGTATTACAGTTATCAGAGCATAGTTTCTTAAATGTATTAGAATTATTTCAACTGACACAGTATCTTAAATGTATGACAATTATTGAGGTCAACACAGTATCATAAGTGAATTAAAATTATTACAGTTGATACAGGATCTTAAAAGTGTTACAAATTATTACAGATGACACAACGTTTTCTCTAAATGAATTGGACTAAATCTGACAAAAAGCATCTTCACATAGAGGGCTTTTAAATTGGTCTGCATTAAAATATGGCCACTATTAACAACCATAGCTAAAATTGAAAAAACCCAACTTAGATGACATTTTAAAATCAGAATTTCATCAATAGAAATCATCCTGGTATATATAATTTTGAAGTTTATGCAAACAGTGATAAGTGATCATCAAATAAGGGCGTCATTACTAAAAATGGAGAATAACTTTTGTAAAAATTTCAAAAAAGCTGCAGAATAAAATTTCACCAAAATTTGACAGAAAGTGTGCTGATGTATCTAACTTAGACTTGTGCAATGCTATATTGGGAGGTTGTGGGTTTGATCCCCGGCTGAGTCATACCAAAGACTTACAGAAATGGTACTAACAGCTGTCTTGCTTGACACTCAGCATTAAAAGGTTAGTGTTAGGACTGGTGTGTCAGGATAATGTGACTGGGTGGGACATCATGCTACATGTCTGCAGCATGATGCCCCAGTGCTAGACATCACTATAAACTGCCTCACTGCAGACATTGTAGCAATATGACTGAAAAATTGTTAAACATTAAAAATCTAATCAAACAAACGAACAGACTTGTGCAAAGTTAGCATGAAATAGTTTCATATGATGTGCCATGCTTTAAATATTTGATTGAAGAGAATTCACTTTTTCTCAAAGTTTCTCCCCCTTTATTTACAGCGATATCAAGAATGCATGACTTCATGTTGCATGGGCATTGGGCAATGAGATGATTTAGTGCCAATACATATTAGTTCTAGCTGGATTCAATACTAAGTTTGGCCTATAATGTATGTGTAGGAGTCACTGTACATTTCTATAATGTATGTGTAGGAGTCACTGTACATTTCTATAATGTATGTGTAGGAGTCACTGTACATTTCTATAATGTATGTGTAGGAGTCACTGTACATTTCTATAATGTATGTGTAGGAGTCACTGTACATTTCCTCCTATCTCTGTTGGTATACCTTTATCTCACTTTCATAGTGAATGATTTTGTAGGAAATTTGTTTATTCATTGTTCACTTTCCTGTTCATTAAGTATTATAAAAGATGCAATTGTCAGCACCTTATATATATTTGTTCAGATTCATGTTAGTATTGAAAAAGTTGAGTTTTTGGAGTGGTGGGGTGGGGTCACATGACTCTAAAATGCATACATATAGAAGGATCAGTTTTGCAATTAAATTCTTACTCTAATTTAGTTTACATATTCTCAGACAAGTTTTTGGAAATGTATGCATAGTGGTGATTTATGAAGTTCTAATTTGATTGCATTTAGATTCACGGTAGAGAGGGTTATTCCCCTTTGAATGCTATGGATAAAAACTGTTTTGAGCTACCTAATGATGCCAGTCTGCCATTGCCTATGCTTACCATTTCTAGAAATAATTGACTCTTTTAAAAAATCATAGAGCAGAATTTGACCCAGTTTGACAGAAAGCATCCTGGCAAAGGCCTTTCATATTTCTTCAGATGGTGCCAATCTGCTTTAAAATATGGCCCCTGTTATTGTGACAAGGAAATTTGTTTTGTTTTGTTTGTTTTTTATGGTTTAACGCCATTTTTCAGCACAATATAGGCTATACATGGCGGCCAGTATTAATGGTGGAGGAAGAAACCGGACAAACCCCGGAAAGAACCACGACACACGAGAAGCTACTGGCAAGCTTTCTTACATAACTACATTTGCCGAATCTTAGACTCGAACACACGCAGACAGAGGTGAGATGGCAGTGGTCCGTAACGGACAGCGCTTTAGACCACTCGGCCACTCGGGGCCCCAGGAAATTTGCCAACATCTGATTGTATGTAGTAATTCCAGAGTTATCCTCTTTTTTTAAGTTTAGAGATTGGGTCAGAACAGTAATAAGTTAGTTAGGGTTAGCGTTAAGCATTAATAATAATAATAATAATAATAATAATAATAATAATAATAATGCTTTATTTATAGAGGGTGACTCATTAGTCAAGGACTATTCTCCCTTGAGGCCCTCTTAATGAAAGTATAACAAATGCACATTGTGTGAAGAAGCAATAATTAGTGCTTATATTAGCATGTTTCATATAAAAATACTAAATTCCATTATCTGTTAGAAACACATGCATGCTCCTGATATCTCTTCTTAAATACGCTAATATTTTCAGCCGATTTTACATGTAGTGGAAGCTTATTCCACAGAACTGTACCAGTGTATTGAAAACTCTTTTTGAATTGCTCTGTTCTTGGTTTTGGTACTAGAAGGTTTCCATGTGAGATTGATCTCAACTGGTATTGTGTTGAAAAAGGCCTGAATAAGTCCTGAAGATACTCTGGTGCAGTTCCATGTAGACATTTATATAAAAGAACTGCCTTGTGAAAATCTATCCTGTCATATATTGTGAACCATTTGAGTTCCGTAAATAATGCTTTTGAGGGATGGTCAACAGATGTATCTAAAATTACACGTGCTGCTCGTTTCTGGAGTTTATAAATCCTGTCAAGCTCAGATTTAGCACAGTTTCCCCATACATTAGAACAGTAATCCATTGTTGGAAGAATATACGTCTTGTAGTATAGATTGCGAGTTTCCATAGGTAAATATTTCTTGATTCTGCTGAGAAGGGCAATTTTGGATGACAGTGTCTTACAAAGCTTATCAATATTGTCATTCCATAATAAATTATTATCTATGGACATACCTACAAGCCTTTCATGTTTGACATTTTCTAATGGATGATTATTTATTGCAAGAGATAGTTTTGGATTCCCTGACTTGTGTAGCTTTTGTGTCATCCCCAGAATCATACATTTTGTTTTACCTTCATTAATTATTTTGTTGTGCCCAGTTTTGGACTCTAATAAGATCTGAGTTTAATCTTGTTTGGATAACTTCAGTATCAGAACCAGATGTATACAAGGTTGCATCATCTGCAAATAATTCTGTATTGGTGGATTCATTATTTAATGGTAGATCATTGATATAGATAAGGAAGAGGAAAGGGCCTAAAACTGAGCCTTGAGGGACTCCTGAATGAATAGTGCGAGTTTGAGAGCTAATATTGCCAATGCTTACTTGTTGAGACCTTTGGTTTAGGTATGATCTAAACCAGTTTAACGAAGGATTGTCAAACCTGTAACAGTTCAACTTTTGCAGCAGAATTTCATGATCAACAAGATCAAAAACTTTCTTGAAGTCAAGGAAAACAATCCCAGTCATATGTCCATTATCCATTTCCTTCAGCCAAAGATCAATTAATTTGGTAAGTTCTGTTTGGCATGAGTGGTACTTTCTAAATCCTGATTGTGCTTTATGAAATAGAGAGTTTGTTTCAAAAGATTTATAGACCTGAACGGCTACATGCTTTTCAAACAGTTTTGATAATACAGGTAGAATTGATATTGGTCTGTAATTTCCTGGATCCTCCTTTTCTCCTATCTTAAAGATAGGTGTAACGTAACCTTTGCACATTTCAATTTTTCTGGAAAATTACCACTCATTATACTTAAATTTATGATATGCGTTAGTGACTTTGTTATTACTGGTGCAGCAATTTTAAGAATCCGTGGACTAATACCATCCAATCCAGAGGATTTATTAATATTCAACTTAATTAGCATATCAAAAACGTCCGCTTCACTGACATTAGCTATTGAAAAATAATTATCTTCAGGAATTTTAGCTCTTATAAATAACTGTAGAGCATCAAGTTCAATTGGGATGTTAGTCTGGTTCTGAATACTGTTACTGGAGATGGTTATGAAGAAATTGTTGAACATATCCACAATGTCTTGTACAGATGTTGCTATATCATCATTTTGCTTAAGTCTAGGGGGAAGACAACTGTTCTTGGGTGGGTTCAGCTCTTTTAGATGCTTCCACAATGTTTTGGTACTCGTACTTTCATTAATAGCCTGTTTATAGTAGTTCTCTTTTGCCTTAGTTATCAGATGCTTAGTTTTATTCCTCCACTTTCTATAGCTTTTCATGTCTTTTTTCTTGTGGAAATTATCTCTTAGGTGCCTAGCCTCATTGATCTCAGGGGTAATCCACTTGGGTGTAATTTGGTGTTTAACCCTTTTTGTTTTAATTGGGGCATGCTTGTCTAAGGCTGCATTGAACATCTGATACCATTTATCTAAAGCAGTGTTGACATCAGCTATATTGCAGACTGATTGAAAGGGTTTGCATACTAAATCAATTAAGAACATTTCCTCATCAAACTGTTTAAAGTCCCTGTATTGTATTTCAATGTGTTGCCCATTTTTAGATGATTTCGGAACATGTCTAGTTATACAGACTGGGTAGTGGTCACTCAGTGCATACACTGGCACATTTATTTCACTTATGTTTTCAGGTTTATTAGTATAGACATGATCAATGATAGTAGCACTTTTATCTGTTACTCTAGTTGGGGTGTTAATTAATTGAGTAAAGTTGTAAGTTTCAAAGTTACTTATCCATGTTAATGGTGGAGTTTTCATGTAGTCAATATTAAAATCACCTAATATGATAGTTTCTAAATCTTCCTTTAGTAATGCTCTTTGAATCTGAGCCTCAAATATATGAATCCAATCAGCTGTGGAACTAGGTGGCCTGTAAACTGAACATAAGAGTATTGGCTTTGATTGGGCAAGGGTTACTTCGATCCAGATACTCTCTACCTCAATAGTCTCTAGATCTTAGGGTTAGGGTTTAGATAAGGTCAGAACAGTAATAAAGGTTTATGATTTTTGACATTCTAACCAAAGCAGAGCAAGTAGACAAATTCAGCACAGTGTTCATACTACAAATATATCAGTAATGGTAGTGACCATTTGATGACCAGTACATGTCAGTAATTGTAGTGACCAGTAGATGATGGGTACATGTCAATATTTAGATTGACTTATAGAAGATATATGTTGGTAGCTATAGAGGCCATTAGAAGAAAGGTATGTATCAGTAACTATACTGGACAGTAGAAGACAGCCATGTGTCAATAACTATAGTGGCCAATAAAAAGACAGGTATGTGTCAGTAATTGTTGTGGACATTGAAAGACAGGTATGTGTCAGTAACTGCTGTGGACAGTAGACAACAGGTATGTGTCAATAACTATAGTGGCCAATAAAAAGACAGGTATGTATCAGTAATTGTAGTGGACAGGAGAAAGGCATGTTTCAGTAAATATAGTGGCAAGTAGAAGACAGGCATGTGTCAATAACTATAGTGGCCAATAAAAAGACAGGTATGTGTCAGTAATTGTAGTGGACATTAGAAGACAGGTATGTATCAGTAATTGTAGTGGACATTAAAAGACAGGTATGTGTCAGTAACTATAGTGGACAGTAGAAGACAGGCATGTGTCAATAACTATGGTGGCCAATAAAAAGACAGGTATGTGTCAGTAAATGTAGTGGACATTAGAAGACAGGTATGTGTCAGTAACTATTGGACAGTAGAAGACAGGCATGTGTCAATAACTATAGTGGCCAATAAAAAGACAGGTATGTGTCAGTAAATGTAGTGGACAGTAGAAGACAGGTATGTGTCAGTAACTGTAGTGGACAGTAGAAGACAGCCATGTGTCAGTAACTATAGTGACCAATAAAAAGACAGGTATGTGTCAGTAATTGTTGTGGACAGTAGAAGACAGGTATGTATCAGTAACTATAGTGGACATTAGAAGACAGGTATGTGCCAGTAACTGTAGTGGACATTAGAAGAAAGGTATGTATCAGCAATTGTAGTGGACATTGAAAGACAGGTATGTGTCAGTAATTGTAGTGGACATTGAAAGACAGGTATGTGTCAGTAATTGTAGTGGACAGTAGAAGACAGGCATGTGTCAATAACTATAGTGGCCAATAAAAAGACAGGTATAAGATGGGTATGTGTTAATAACTTTAGGAGAAGACAGTTTTAACAGTAAGTTAAATTCATGAGTAATGAGCTAAGTATTAAAATACCTACCCCCTATATGAGCTTAATTCAAAACATAAGGGTTAGTAATAAAGTAAAATAATGGGAAAACAAAAATTCAATTGCTTTGTTGATGAGATCTACAATGTAAGGATAATAATATCCAAAATATACTGTGAACCATTTATAAGCATTGGAATGTGCATAGATATAGGACAGCCAGGGTATGAGAGCTATCATTAACAACCAAGATGTAAGAAAGTTACCATGGACAGACAGCATGTAACCAGAGTTATTCAATACACTTTTGAAGTCATGGAGTTGGTCTTATGGCAAAATAGTATATTTGTTTTAAAAAGAACAAGGGAATACCCCAGTAAGAACCACCAGCCCAAAGGAAGCTACTAGCAAGCTGTTTCACACACCCATAATACCCCGGTAAGAACCACCAGCCCAAAGGAAGCTACTAGCAAGCTGTTTCACACACCCATAATACCCCGGTAAGAACCACCAGCCCAGAGGAAGCTACTAGCAAGCTGTTTCACATACCCATAATAATGAAGGTGCAGCTCCGACTCACATGGACCGACGTGAGATGTGTGAGTCTTATGTAAAGATGAGTGTTTTTGACCACTCAGCAACCACATCATGGAGTCATGCTTAAACTTCTGTATGATCATGGAGAAGTCATCAAATGAAATAGAAATGTTTGCTACATTACTAGAAATTAAAAAACCTTACACAACAGATTCTTAAAACTTGATCTAATTTGACAGAAAAATTATTCCTATTCACCATCAGCTATGTTCACCATTACTAAAATTAGAAAAACCATTATGCAACTTTTTCAGAAAAGCTGTTTAGCAGAATTTGAGAAAATTAATTGACAGAAAGCTTGCTGGCATTAGGGCTTTCAATTTTATACAAATAATGATGTATCGCCATCAGACAGTCACTATGACTGGAACTCCTTTACATAGTCTCATGAAAACCCACTCAACATAATTGGATTTAACAGTGTCTTAATAAAACCCACTCAACAAAATTGGATTTAACAGTGCCTTAATAAAACCCACTCAGCATAATTGGATTTAACCTCTTTTGAAAACCCACTCAACATAATTGGATTTACCAGTGTCTTATGAAAATCCACTCAAAAAAATTGGATTTAACAGTGTCTTATGAAAATCCACTCAACAAAATTGGATTTAACAGTGTCTTATGAAAACCCACTCAACAGAATTGGATTTAACAGAAGTTTTAGAGTTTTGTACAAAACTTATTTAAAATAGAAAAACATCTTTCTAAACATTTGTCCTCAAAGTCACTGATGCTCTGTTGTCCAAAGTGTCCAGAAATTCAAGATAAGACCATTTCTTCTTTTGAACTGCTGAGTTTTCTCTGATATTCTTGAGCAGCATGATGTACAAATTAGCAGCAGCCATATTAGATAAAAGATTGGCACCATTTTCAATTAAGACAAACTAGACAAAATTAGCAGATCTTTGATGAGTACCCTATGACAATATGACTGCCCATTCATAAGAATTACTAACAAAATGTTTGATACCTTCCTTGTGGCAGCCATCATGGGTGTCTGCATGGTACCATTTTATGTTGGGTAGAACAGGTGGATATTGGAAGAAGTCTTTTGGCTAAAACTTTTTGTTGATATGACTGTCAATTCTAGAAGAGTAGCCATAAAAAACATTTCAAGATGACCACCAGGATGGTTGAGTTAGATTTCAAATCAGCATCATTTTAATTCAGAACCAGCTTAACACCATTAAGACATCTTGTGGTAATAATTCACATCTTGTTATGACTTTACAAGTAGAGTTAGCATCTAGAAGATTTTCAAATGGGCATCATGTACATTTTTAGTTTTTTAGGGAAAACCCTATTTTGATATGGCTTTCTGTTCAAAAGGAGTAGCAATAACAAGATTTTCAAGATGGCAGCTGTGGTGGCCTTACTGGATATTAGATAAGCACCATTTACAAGCAAGACATCATAAGAAATCATATGGTGAAAACACTTTGTCCATATAACTTACCATGTGGGAGCTGGAGTGATAAGATTTTCAAGATGTCATTGTGGTAGCTATAGTGGATAGCAGATTGGCACAATAGTTTTGAGACCAGCTATAAGAAGTCCTTCAATGAAAGTCTATGCTCATATGACTTTCCAATCAGGAGTAGTAGCAATAACAATATTTTAAAGATGGCTGATGTGGTCCATATTGGATCAGTGCCATTTTTGTTTAATAGCAACTAGATATACAGAGAAGCCTTTTATTAAAACTCCATGTAGATATGATCTGTTCAGGTGGAATTAATAAAATGGTATTTTTAAGATCGCCACTGTGGTGATATTTTAGATGCCCAAGCTGCACCGTTTTCATTTAAGACCATGCAGAAATCATACTAAGACTTCTGGTGAAGACCTTATGTTGATGTGACTTTCTCCTCAGGAGGAGCAACAATAACAAGATTTTCAAGATGGTTGCCATGGCAGCCATATTGAACATTAGATTGTTACCATTTTCATCTAGAAGCAGGTAGACATCATGAGAAGTCCTTTTAGTGAAAATCCCATTTTCATATAACTATCATTCAGGAATAGTAGTGATGTCAGTTCCAAGATAGCTGCTTTGGTGGCCATATTGGATGTCTGAGCAGCACCATTTTCATTTGGAACCAATTTGACCTTGGGATGAATTTGTAAATTTTCATGGCAATCATAGAGGTCATTTAGGAATAGTAGCAATCACAATGGACAGTTGGACATGAGATGACAAATAACAGGTCAGGCTTTAAGCTCTTCTAGTTTGTGACCAGAGAAACTAAAAATCTGCTCATCAAAAAAATAACTTGAGAAAAAGTGTTCCAAGTTTAAGACTTTTGCAGTCTCATGCTTCAGATTTCTTTTTTTAAATTAAAAAAATAAAACTAGATATTTCATGTACAACATTGATTGTAAAGTTAATGCTTGCATGTTACCCATAATGATTTTTATTTGGAGTTTCATATTACTACAGCATGATGGAACATTATGCATGCAAAATTAATATGCAGTATTTGTCCTATCATTAACTCAGAGGGCCATCCCAAATCATTTTTAGAAAATGTTTCTTGTGTGAATATTTGCTAAATTTTTTCATGTACATATTTTAATCACTTTTTATTGAGCATACAATGTATGGAAAATTAGTTGCCCAGTACCTATTTTTTGACCTGTTCTATATAATACTTTTAGATCTAATTGGCTGGTACATTGTTACCTATGTTTATGTTTTGCATACTGTATGAACTGCTTGTTTCAGGCCAGTATCTCAGACTTTAAGGTATTTTGAGAAACAAATTGTGGCACCAGGAGATGTTATAATTTATGGATCAAATAAACTAACTTTACTATTTTTATAATGAAATATTTTTTCTGACATATATTACTTTATATGTAAGAATGTTAATTTTCTGGAAATAGAATAGTTTGTCAGATATGTGTATTGGGAATGCCATATTTGATACAATACTGATGCATGCTATAAATAGTGTATATCCCTTTCATTTTGGTCATACTACATGTATTGCAATTATATTATGCCTCGTGAGGCTTGGTGGGTGAGTAGGTTCAATAATGTATCTAGAATATAATGATTATCTCTGAATATACTATCACTAATGTCACGTGTATCTTGACCACTTTGTGTAATAAAATTTTCAAACAAAAACCAAATCTCGCATGTACATGTTTGTTTTTGGATACAACCATATTGGGAGATCGAGAACTTCCATACAGGATAGTGTTCCACAGAGATAAAGGGAGATAAATCTTCTGGTATGTACATACATATCATAGATATGCTAATTATAATATAATTGGCGTGCTTTTGTATAAACTTCAAATATAACAATGCACTGGGTTTTAATTTGTTTTTTAAGCATGCTGCAGCATTACATCAAATTTGGCAAATTACCTTATCTGTCACAACTCACTGATGATATGTATAGAGTAATTAACTTTTAATAATATTTATTAAAATACATTTTACATTTAAATAAAATCATTTCAGGACAATTATTTTGGGCGATGACTTGAAGTGACAATGGGGTTTAGGTATCTGTATGTTTCTGTCCTGGTGTTCATTGTGCCTTTAACGTTTTCTCTTCAACTTGTGGGCTACCCATCGTATCTTCATATTGCACTGGATAATTAACATAAACAAAGATCATCCATATTTTTGCTGTGCTCACAATGATGTAATATCACGCTTTGTTGCTGAAAAATTTGTTTGCAAAGATGTCATGAAAAACTTCATGCTTTAAAATTACTGTTGGAGCTTTCAGCTCTTTGAAGTTGAGATAAATCATTCAACAAATAATCATCACAAGACTGGGAGCAGACTATAAGATATTTTGTAAATATTAATTAACCAAATGGTAGTTACTTAGCATGGAGATAGGTCATTTCTGGTAATGCGAATAGAGATGATCATGAGATGAAAAATTGAGGTCTTTTAATTTCATAAATTTTCATACTCTAAATACCATGTTGTAATTTTTGCATTTGACTGAGACATAATTAGCTATGTCACTTTTGACTGAGACATAATTAGCTATGTCACTTTTGACTGAGACATAATTAGCTATTTCACTTTTGACTGAGACATAATTAGCTATGTCACTTTTGACTGGGACAGGATAAATTTATACCACATTTGACTGATAAATAACTATATCACATTTGTCTGAGACAAATAGCTTTATCACATTTGACTAACAGAAATAGCTAATGGTATATCAAATTTGACTGACACATAAATAGCTACCAGTATATCACATTTGACTGACACAGAAATAGCTACTTGTTTATCACATTTGACTGACACAGAAATAGCTACCGGTAAATCAAATCTGACTGACACAGAAATAGCCATATCCCATTTGACCATTTGATGGTATGACTCGAGCCGAGGCAGCTAATCTTAATGGGGCATTGTGGATATACTACCAATAAAAACAAGACAGGATTTACTGTATGGGTCAACTGCAGTAGTAGTCCACCTCTTGAGAGGGTCCTTGCAAGAAAGGTTACCCTCATTATAAAGCCAATTTACCAAATAAGAAAATAATATATTTTAACTGTTTTGTTCCCTCTCATGTTAGGCTTCTTTTTTTTATAAGGCCACATTTTTGCAGCAGAAGCAATGGCTTGGAGAAAATGATAAAGGTAGCTTTTTTGTTTTCAGTCAAATATAAAAATCACAAATTGGTTTTAACCATATGGTCATTATTAATACTTGTTGATTGACTAATCAGTTGGGCAGGTGAATATGAATTTCAGCAAATTTTATCAGCATGTAATACAAGGTACAGAGAAGGGAAAATGCTTTTTAATATCCTGATGCTTTTCGGAAGAAAAGGTGGGGTTTATGGACATGTATGTGTACTTGTGAGCATGAATAATGCTGTACAAATAGTTTATGAACATGTTTGTGTACCTGTCTGCATGAGTTACCGGTAATACTTTTGCATATAATTCGGGAAGTTTGTAAATGTGCACAACAATTTGATACAGCAACAGGGAGTTAGATGAGAATGCTTTGCAGTATATATGTATAATTGGGCATCTAATGGAATGATGGATAACTGATAAAAACATGTGGACAATGCCACATTACTGAAGACTACTAATTTTTATGTTTATGTTTCAAAATTATTTTGTAGTATACAGTGTTTATGATAATACTAAAATTTTAGCTAAGAATACTTTGCTAAAGTTTAAATCAAAACAGAATTGCTACAAAAGTATGTATTTGAGCAGATGGAGTTAGAATATACCATTCAGTGTGTATTATTTTTCAGTTTGTTAATTTGATGTCCTTGTACTTTTGTTGTGCCACTGTCAAGCATATAGTGCTGAAGGTGTCCTCCTGTCAGTCCATCAGTCCATCCATGTACTATATCATATTATCACATTTCAGGTTGATAAATATTGAATGACATAAAGCTAAATGCCAGAAGATCTGGGTCATGTTTGATTTTCACCGGTTGACTGAACTTTGACCCCTTTATAAAAAATGTGTGTTTTGTTTATCATTTTGATGTGTTTATTTCTAAACTTGTCAATGTCCCTTTAACTCATTTTTTATAAGTGATTGTAAGGCATGATCTTCAGCAATTCAAATTCTGACCTGTATAAAACAGTACAAGAATATGGAATCAAATTGTTGTTAGAGTTGAAAGCTCAACATTGCTCTCATCTGTTAAGATTCAGTGTTTCCTGATTTTGAAGCTGACATACAGAAAGAGTACATCAGGGTATAATTTGCAGGCATTTGGTCATAGTTAGATCATGCATTTGTATGGAACCTCTTTTGAGGTTTGAAGACAATATCTATGGAACCTTTTTTGAGGTTTGCAGGCAAGATTTATGGAACCTCACTATGAGGTTTGCAGGCAAGATTTATGGAACCTGTTTTTGAGGTATGCAGACAAGATCTATGGAATGTCACATTTTGATGTTTACAGGCAAGACTTATCAAATCTCAGTTTGAGGTTTGTTTACATATGAGAATTACAGATAAATCAAGTAAAATCAATTATTATTATAATACAATGTATACCATAATACTTAAAATTAAACAATATAGAGGTCAAAGTAGTTTTAAATGACATTCAAGAAGGAAGTATGTTTGTTTTATTGCATTAGGTATATTTTCTAAAGAGACATACTACAGATATTAGTACTGTTTGTTAACCTTTCACCAGTTTGTTTTATCAGTATAAATGTATTTACACATATATCCATTTCATTCAGTGTATTTATTCTTGTAAATGATGAATACATTCTTACTATTTCTTATATATGCTTACTGTTTGTATTTGTAATTAATTAGAGTCGACTAGAATTGATTATTAAATATTAAATCATTACCCATTTGAGATTCTTTTTATCACATAAGTTATTTAG